>CM035426.1:33326931-33829431 GCA_020310875.1 Ceratopteris richardii
CACTACATGAACCAATGCATGCCATATCTAATCTTTCCATCTCAAAAATTTAGTGCCATCAAATCAAGAGGAGAGCATGATGATAGTCTAAGAGACTAGAAATGTAATTAGAGACTAGAAACAATACTCCATCCTCAATAGGATCACACTTGGATAATTCATATCACAAATGTCTCACTAGAAAAGCAACTATCTGAACCACCTATCACATAACCATGCATCTAGCATGCACATAAAACCATGAGCATAAGCATTCTCACCAAGTCTCTAAACTCACCAGGTAGATATGGAAGAATCCTAGAAGTATACCCTTCAAACTGAGTAAACAAAATGAGATAACCAATAGCAAAAGAACAATGAGTAACTTATCACCACATATCAATGCTCAAATTAAAGATAATGGAAAATACACATGCCAAAAACTGATGACATTACACGCGAATACAATGGCCATACACCTCCCACTTAAGAATAAATTCTTCACGATGGTCCAACCTTTCATGAATAGCTTGTGATCAAGTCCATGTAAATGAAGATAAACAATGATCCAAAGCTATCACACAAGCATAAAGGTTCTACTAGAGTACTCCTCGGTAAATGGATTCTGAATCAAAATAACCATGTTGGACTATACCAACCACTAATGCCAAGAATGAAACTAGCAAAATGATATCAAATCAATGACCATATGCTAATAGAATAGCCAATCAAGCTGACAAATGGATATGCAATTAAGGCTCTAATCTAGATCATGTACCTACAAAGAAAACAAGAATACAAGTACTAACCAAGATTCCAAGTCAACTCATATAAATTATGTGCAATCGGTAAGCTAAACCATATCCAAGTGGCATAAGTAAGATATACACCGCAATGCCACTATACCTCCAGAATCATGATGGTATAAAGCGAAAAGATAAATCACAATGCCATCTCACATGCCAAATACTTGAGAGGATCATGCTCTACTCTCATAGAGTGGAGCTACGAGAGTGATCATACATGATTAAATGGAAAGAAGACAAAAACCAAGTAGACATATGCACTTCTCCATTATTAATTTGCACCAAAGAAGCTCTAAATTAAGAGCTAAAAAGAGATTTGAAGGTAATTCGAATCTTCAACTATCTTTAGCATTCCATAGGGAAAATATGATAGTTTGTATATTGCATTTTTGATGCTTGAAACTTTGAAATATCCTTGTCTACTCTTCAAAGGACTTGAAGATCTCCTTCTTGTCTATGTAGCCATACTTTAAAAATCTCAATCAAAGGTATGTAGCTCAAGACATACACAAAAGAAGCATCTGAAGTCAATTTAATCTTCACCTACAACACTATTACTCTATATTCTACATTTTTGATGACCTAACACTCTTAATGTGTATCTGCATTCTTCTACATTCTTTAGGAATCAAGTTACGGCCAAAAATTGACGTACTCTCTCAGTGATTGTAGATTCATCTTCTACATCAGTCTAGGTTATTCAAACTTTTGGCAAACTAAAACTCCGAACTAGATTTTTTGGTCCTCCTCTAAACTTATAATGCTATATGTTACTTATGCACCAAATATGAAAATACACCAGATGTCAAGAGGTGCTTACTTATAGATTCACCTCTAGAACCCTAGATTCCATTGAAGCTCCTTGCATATCATCCTTGAAAAATCTCTGATACAAATGGAGGGCTTTGGGGTGTTGAGCAAGAAGAGCAATGAGGAGATGAAGAAAGAGAGATGAGAGGAGAGATGCACACACATGTGTGGGAGCCTTGAAAGCAACTGATGATCTCTCTTGATGCAATGCTCTATAAATGATGTATATATATGAATATAGGGTTAAAATCACATGACCTTTACATCCCCAACAAAGTGTTGATATATTTAGGCATTGATGTGTGTCAACACACGAGGACCAGCAGGGTATTTGTTTCCTCTTTAGGAGGTTTTTTCCCTGCCTTGTATATATGCCTACTACTCTAATGGGCTACTTATCTTTGTATATTCTCTTGGCAATACATTCAATATTGTGTATTGTGCCCCAAGCTTCTTCTTCTTCCTTGTTTTGTTCACATGCCTCTGTAGACCTTGAACTCCAACAATTGGTATCAAAGCAAGTATCCACTTCATCTTGGGTATCGTCAATACCCTTTTGGTCACACTCTAAGAATCGCATGAAAATTGGTGAGCATACTCAAGCTAATTAGGAGATCAAAACCGTTTCACTATGTGGTGTCGAAATCGTGATCTTAGCTCGTTTCAGCTCTTGACTGCACTATCGTAGTGCTTATGCAAGAAATTTCATCTTTTTGTGCCAAAGATATATACAAGTTTTGGTTCACGAGTATGACCATCTCAAAGTTTGCTACAGATTTAGTAGAACTCAATAGAGTAAGTTTGTTCAATGTTTTGAGATATAATCATTTTCTTGCATCAAGGTATTCTAGTCAGTGGCCATGGCTAAAAGTATGGATGTATTTCGTGATGGTTGTTGAGGATAAGTTGGAAAGTACCAATTACCTATTATGGGCTTATATGGTGCTTCATCTATTGGTGAGCTCTGGAATCTTCATGTTCTTGTTCGTGCTATGGTTCCTACTACACCTACTATACAGCAAATTTCTTGGTATAGTAGAGATGCTCAAGCACATGCATTGATAGCCTTGTCTATCAAGCATGCCATTATTCATCACATTCGCTCTCACATAATGGCTAAGGATGCTTGGTATACACTTACCACTTTATAACAGGCAAGGAATGAGGCTCGTGTTGCTTAACTCCAAAAACAATTTGAGAGTGATCACATGAATCAAGGAGATTTCGTGGAAAGTTTTCTAACAAAGATCAAAGATTTAAAGAAACATTTGTTTTTGTACTGATGAAGTCTTTCTTGACAATTCTTTTATGCCGACTGTTCTGAATGGTCTTGCCGGTTCATATCAGTGTTTTTCATCTACTCCGGGTTTGATGATGAAAGGCAATCCAAGTGCCTTAATATTCAAGTTATTAGTCTCAATTGTGATGCATCGAAGATCAATCTAGACCAAATAGGTCCATTATGCGTGTTGCAGATCAAGCTTTTGTGGCTAGTATGAAGGGCAAAGGTAATCTACTAGTAAGTAGAAATATTCTAGTTCTGCACAATCAAAGAAGGATGATAGAGAGGAGGAGAAAAATAAAATCAAATATTGTTTTGCAAATATTGTAAGAGAAATGATCATGTCATAAAGAGTTGCCCAAAACTAGCTATTAGAATGATTGTAGCACGGACCACTACACCCAAAATACAGTCTCCTAATCTTGTGCAGCATGAAGAGTGGGCGTTTAACACTATTTTATTTTGATTTTTCTTCTCTAGAATAGTATATGTCTATAGTAGAATTAGGTGTTTGGTACTTTGATAGAGGATCAACCAAACATATTACTTTGGAGCATAGTTTCTTCACTTTGCTAGACCCTGCCCCTACACCAAATACTATCACATGCAAAAAAAACTCCTCTTATCCTATCATCGAAGTTGGTAAGATCATTCTCACTACTACAAAAGGTAGTTCTTTTACATTCTTGGATTTTTTATTTGTGCCATGGATCAAGACGAATCTAATATCAGTTTCAACTTAAGCCAAGATTTGCTTGGTTTTGAAATTTATTGATGACGGATGTAAAGTCCATGATCTGTCAAATGGTGACGTCATTATTGCTTCTGGCATTTTATGTCATGGGTTGTATAAGCTAATAGACTATGAAAAATCTGTGAATGATTCAGCATGTGCAATACATGATTCTCAGGCTTTGTCAAATGCAAAACTCTGGCTTGCATGCTTTGATCATCTGAACTTTTCTAGATTGCTACGCCTACAGAAATTTGAAATGATGTCCTCTCTTCCCAATCTTGATGCACTTGGTAAACGTGTTTCTGAAGGCTGTATTTTGGGCAAAATGCATCGTTCCTCATTCCCAAAAGATGGTTCAGTTAGAGCTACTTAGAAATAGCATCTTGTTCATCATGATGTCTATTGTCCTATGCAAATACCCTCTTTTCAAAACTATATTTACTTTGTGACCTTTGTTGATGATTTTTCAAGGCATGCATGGGTATATCCATTGCAAGCAAAGTCCAAAGTGTTTATGTGCTTCAAACAATTCTTTATTTTGGATGAAGATCTATGAGTATCTAAAATGGGCACCCTCTACTTTTAAAGCATTTCCAGCTGAACCTTGCATAAAACATCAATGAAGAGTTCCATATACACCTCAAAAAAAGGGAGTGGCGAAATGGAAGAATAGGTCACTGATTGCGATGGCAAGGTGTACGGTCAATAGTTAGGCTTTAGCACATAGTTTCTAGCATCACGTTGTTATGTGTGCAACATTTGTACTCAAAAAGTGTCTCACTAAACCATTCTAGCCGGCATGGTCGCAAGCCAACTCTTGCTCACTTGCGTGTTTTTGGTTGTCTGGCATATGCATTAGTACTTGAATGATAATGCAGGAAATCACATGATAAAGTAGTGAAATGTATTTTTGGTGCGTACAATTATGAAAGCAAAGGTTATCGTCTATATCATCCACATATTATATGCATTTTGGTTAGCGATGATCTTTTTTTTGTGGAATATGCTATTCATCCATTACTTTCATGTAGGAGACATAAGTTAGCTCCAAAGCCATGTATGAAACTTTGCTACATCTTTTTACAAGTGGATAGTGTAATTCTAGTCCTAATGAGGCAACTTCTTAGCCTTTATAGGTTTCATGTGATTATGCAAGTGATTCCATTTCTAATGCAGATTTACATGATGCACTTTTTGATGAGAGAACTAGTATAGAGGAGGCAAAAACTATGCACAAATGGTTGGTGCAGAATTTGAGAGATAGAAAATTTGATGCATCTTTATCATATCATACTCGTTCAGTCTCTCATAGTGCTTCTTTTGCATCATGTTGCTATCCTATGGATGCCTCTAGTCTTTGTGATGAGAATGAGCATGTTTCATTTAATGAAGCTTAAAATTATGAAAAGTGGATGGTTGTGAAGAAATCAAATATACAATAGTATTATGAATAATGGTACCTAGTATTTATTTGACTTGTTTTCTTCAAAGGAATCCATTGGCACTAAGTGGTTATATAAGCTGAAGCATAATCCTGATGGAAAAATCGAAAGGCATAAGGCTAGGCTTGTTGCAAAGGGTTATGCTCAAGAAAGAGGCATTCATTTCGATGAGACCTTTGGTCCTACATGGCAAATGACTAGTGTTCGTAGCATCTATGTACTTGCACCTCATTTTGGCTAGAATGTAAATCAGTTGGACATTAAAGCTATATTTTTGAATGGTGACTTGCATGAAAAAGTTTATGTTTTTTAGCCACATGGCATTGTGTAGAAAGGTCATGAAAACCAAGTGTGTAGGTTGAAAAAGCCATTATATAGTTTGAAGCAAGGAGCACATGCTTGGTATGAAAAAATACATGCCTACCTAATTGCACATGGTTCTTTGAAGAGTCCAACTGAGAGAACCTTATATATTAAGCTTGAAAATGATGTGCTTCTGATCATTTTTATGTATGTTGATGATGTGCTGCTCACTTATCCTCATAAGAAGCATATTGCTCATTATAAGGCTAATCTACATGCCTCATTTGAGATGTCAGATTTGAGGCATTTGCATCATTATTTGGGCATTCACTTTATGCAAGTTGATGGTAGAATAGCTTTGTGTCGAACAAAATATATTGACACATTATTGTAATGTTGTTCTCAATTAGCATGCTCTTGGATGCTTGATTTACTTGAGTCAAGCATTGGCAGATAGTTAAGTGCATCTTTTGCTACTTGAGTGGCACCTTACTACTTGAATTGTTTTATCCCAAGGGGATCATTACTACCAGATTTACATGCCTTGTCTAACTTTAATTGGGTTGGTTGTTATGACACTCTTGTGTCCACGAGAGGCTTTTTCTTCATGCTTGGTAGCTCATGTATATCTGAGTTGAGCAAGAAGTAGCCTACTATGGCCACCTCGAGTTGTGAGGCTGATTATAGGGAAGCTTTCACAAGGACTGTTGAGTGTGTGTGGCTTAGATGCCTTCTACATGATTTGGGTGTTGGTCAGTCTTCTACCACCACCATGTTCACTGATAGTCAGAGTGCATTCGGAATTGCGAGGAACGTGATGTTCCATGCTCGCACTAAGCACATTGGTACACTATCATTATGTCAGGGAGAGGCTCTCTACTAGAGCAATTAGTTTTGGCGTATGTGCCGACACAATAGAACATTGCAAAGCCTTTTCACAAAGTACTACAACTTCCATTTGTCATCATCACTAAGCCCAGTCAAGCTTTATGCAACTAGGTCATCAACATCATCTATGGGAGAACCTATGGAACCCAATGCATCACTAACCTCTTTGATTTGCAAACTTTTGTTATTTATATTACTACTTGGTGTTTTTCTCAAGTTGTTAAGAAATCAATAACCTCGATAATTTCGTTCTCTGAAATGTTAGCATCCAGCAGAGAAATCATGTTCGGAGGGATTCTAGGTTGAGCAACCCTTGAGATGGCTACCATGCAATCACGGCTGTGCCGGGAAAGAGGAGTCGAGACCTCGAGAAGATGGGTGAAGTGCTCGACGATGATAGATCTATTCTCTACTTCCGTGCTGCATTCAATCCCATTGTTGTCCACCAAGAAGGAGATGGCATCCCTAGCTTGTTTTCTTTTAAGGATATTACACATCTCTTTCGAAAGTTTGTCAGCCTTCCCCGCCCACTAATCTTTGAAAAAAATTTGTAGATTTTTCCTTTGAACCTCTTCCTCGAGTCTTAGTCTTCCCCTAATTTTCAGAAGCCGTTGTTGGCATTGCAAGTTACCTTTGTTCACTTCTTCTTCAAGACGTGAAAGCCTCCGATACACCTTTTCTCTCCTTTTATTTCGGATATCTCTTATGGCCTTATGCGTCCTGATCAAAATTTGTCTAGTTCTTTCCACCGCACTTCTCCAGCACTTAGCCGGATCATTACAATGGGAAAAAGCCTTCACCCAAAGTGTGGAAATTTCTTGGTGGACAGAGGGGAGGGAGAAGCAAGTGACTCAGTTGTAAAGACGACGGGATGAAGATAGCGGCGCTGAAGCAGAAGAGCGGCGGCGACGCCATGCACGTTTTATTCTGGATGGCGGCGGCGCTCTTGGTATTAATGGCGGCAGAGGGGGAATCATACAACGACAATTGCGATGGATCAGGACTCTACGGCTGCTGCGTTAGTCAGAACGACTGCCGAAACGCTTTTGCCCGCTACAAAGATGGTACCATCTACCCGGGCTACACCTCCTGCGTTTCTGGGCATTGTACCGCGATATTCCAATGCGATGGCAGCTATCCATCCGTCAGAGGCGCCGTCCTCAAGCAGCAGTTCCTTCACATCTACCAGAACCAGCCGTGCCAAAAATGCGGCAGCCACGCCTTCAATGGAAACTGCGAGGCTACCCTTAATTACTGCGGAGCTGCCGTAATTCTGGAAACCCAATTAGCGCTCCCACGCTGCCAAACAATTGCATCAACGATCTGCCCACCTCTTCTCCTCCTTCTCTTCCATATCGCTCTCTGCATTTTCTTTCATGAATTCGCCTCCTGCTTCTCTTTGTACCTAGTTTGGTAGTACCACTGAATATAATAAGGTTGGCTTCGTCGTCGCACGGTCCTTCAGAAGATATCCCAATGTCGCTAAGTGCAGAGAGAGAGAGAGACGTACAGTTTGATGTGTACTTGTAACACATATAGGTAGATGGTGGAATTACTATCTCTCACGCCACCTTATCTTCACATGCACAAATAAGATCACGTGTATTGCATCACGATGTCTCCTCACAGCCATTTTAGGACCACACAAAGAAGAAGGATACGTGTGTCATGGCTTATCATGAGTACGTGTGTGTGTGTGTGGATACATATGCGATGGCTCAAGACAACCATCGTGCTAATAAGTTTATCTCTTTTTGAACATGTGTTTACAAACTCAAGGAAGAAGATAAGATATACATTGGTCACAAATGGCAAAATGTGAGTAGTAGAGATGCGATCATGAAACGTTGTACAACGAAAATCTTGACATTACTAACCCCTGATCTATGGATTTGATCGTCATGAAGAAGGACTTTACTCTTGCAGCAAAAGAATGCCGGAGCTTACTCTTGCAGCACAACATTGCGATAAATGCGTTTCTTAACTCAATCACACCTCTTGCAAAGAGAGAGAGAGCGTGTGTGAGTTATAACAGAAGTATGTGTAGCTGTACAATGTGACTTGGATGTACTGATTATTCTACCATGCATCATTATATCTATATCCGTGAAGAAGTCTCCTCCACATTATATCATTATTCTACCATGCATCATTATATCTATAGCCTTGCAGAAGTCTCCTCCACACACATGAAGTGCATTTCTCAAACCATCAAGGCTTTTGTTTCATTGTTATTATTTACAACAACGAGGACGAGTCCTTTGATGGGACATAAAGCATGTACATCCTAAAAGAACTTGGAGAAGCTTGTAGGAGGTAGAAAAGTGCGTTTCGAAGCGATGAAGTTTGGTCAAGCCAACCGGCAGAAGACCCGCCCTTAAGCTTATGGAGACACAAATAGACCTTATAGACATCCAATAAGTGCAAAGAAACACACTATGTACTTTGGAGCATCAAGGAGAATGAATCGATACAAAATAGATAGGTTTGTGGGTCGACTAGCTCAAAAAACTTATAATCTATGGAAGAGACAATGAACTTCAAATGCCCATAGCGACGAGCGTGATTACAATTAGAAAAAATCCTTTTATGGGAGTGATAGACCTAGGGTTGAGTATATAGAATGCACAAAACTATAAGGAATAAGCTAAATATTCTATAGGATTGAATGCGACATTCACCGGTGGTACTTCCTATTTTTCAGGAATACGTAGAGATTGACCCCAAGATAGAAAAACTCAGATTTCTCCCAATCTACTAAACCAAATGCTTTGAACATTTGAACGCATAAACTAGACACGTATACCTTTCCAATGTGCCATCTTGCACTCAATTTGGAGCTCTAAAGAGAGAGCAGCAGCCTCTACAAGATTACTATTGGCGAAGAAGATGATGCATTGCGACAAATGCGTTTCTTAGCTCAATCACATCTCTGCAAAGAGAGAGACAGTGTGTGAGTTATAAGAGAAGTATGTGTAGCTGTACAATGTGACTTGGATGTACTGATTATTCTACCATGCATCATTATATCTATAGCCCTGAAGAAGTCTCCTCCACATTATATCATTATTCTACCATGCATCATTATATCTATAGCCTTGCAGAAGTCTCCACCGCACACATGAAGTGCATTTCGCAAACCATGAAGGCTTTTGTTTCATTGTTATTATTTACAACTACGAGGACGAGTACTTTGATGGGACATAAAGCATGCACATCCATGTAAGCACCTGAAACCTTATAGGCAAAGGAAAAGAGATATAGCGTTACCATAAATGAAGATGATGCATTGACCTTGATATTTCATTTCATTGTCTAATAACATCACGATATGTATAACATCCCACATAAACATAGTAACATAATACATGCGCACACACATTATGCATACTCCCACATACATAAGATAAGCATGATCTCACACAATTTATAGGTATATGAGAAAATTCCTCCAATCTCACTTCACTAGGAACATGAACAAAGAATACACATCCAAATACCTTAAGGTGCTCCATGGTTGGTTTCTTGCCATAATAGACTTCATGTGGAGTGAAGTTGTGCATACCATGTGTTGGAACCCATTTTATCAAGTAACAAGCTGTATTCAAAGCCTCAGCCCAACAAGAGGATGGTAGCTTACCTTCATTTATGAGGCATCTAATTATCTCAACCAAATGCCTATTCTTCCTCTCTAGAACATCATTTTGTGCCTCTATTGGCCAATGTCGTGCAAGTACTTTGTGAAGTCCTTGGAGAAATACTCTACCCATCCATGTGACCTCAATGTCTTGATGTCGCACCATATTCTTTCTCAATAAGGGAATATACAAGTTGGGAATAGAATTTGGCCAACCAATGGTTACAAGAAATGAGTTAGACGTACATGATACAAAAAAATTTCTTAACATGTAGAGAAATCTAGGTCATACACACAAAAATCTAGGAGCTAGATATGGTTGTACAAAGTCCACTAGGGAGCTTCAAGCAACCAAGAAAGGGGCTTGCTTAGTTAAGGGGCCTACTAGCTTGCTTCCCATTCCGTAAGAGAGCACTGACATAGGTGGAGATGAACTAATCGAAGTTCAATATGTGTTCATGCACATTTGAGAAGGATTCCCTATAAGTTAGGAATAAGTTCTCTTAGATTATAGATTTTATCACATTTGAGTGTGATAGATCAAATTATGCTATTGCGGAGAGGTATTTGAGTTCAAAAACACATGTTCTTGTGTTAATCTCCCTCCTTCTTATTGCTCCACATGGCACCCATTTGAGGGGACCAAGGGTGCTCAAATTTGAAGCCACATATTGAGGCCAAAACGAGATCAAATTCATTGTTTGGCCTATACATAAGTCTTATACTTTCTTCGAAATGTGAACACTAGTGTGTGCCGCCAACATGCATGAGGATGCAATTATTCGATTCAGACTCCTTCAAGTAAGAGAAATTTGTAAGTGGATTCAGACTCCTTTCGCGTAAGAAAAAGGTCGTAAGGAACTTTCGAATTCTTTGGTGTGGTATCGCAAATGATCAGAACAAATGATGATCCACGTATCGATGATCAGGTGGTATCGATGATCACAACAATGATGATCAGTGGTATCAAACAACTTTTTGAACATGTTGTTGAATAATATCGCAATTTAAGCATTTTGAACAAAATTTCAACGCCTGTTTGAAAACACCTGTGAATCACATGGCCTGCTGCTTGCTCTATATAAGCGAAAGCCCTCTCTCCTTCAGCAACATAGCGTACAAGCAGCCAACGAGTGGTGTTGTGAGAAGCAAGTGACTCGCTTGTAAAGACGACGATGAAGACAGCGGCGCTGAAGCAGAAGAGCGGCGGCGACGCCATGCACGTTTTATTATGGACGGCATCGGCGCTGTTGGTATTAATGTTGGCAGAGGGGGAATCATACAGCGACAATTGCGATGGATCAGGACTCCACGGCTGCTGCGCTAGTCAGAAGGACTGCCGAAACGCTTTTGCCCGCTACACAGATGGTACCATCTACTCGGGCTACACCTCCCGCGTTTCTGGGCATTGTACCGCGATATTCCAATTCGATGGCAGCTATCCATCCGTCAGCGGCGCCGTCCTCAAGCAGCAGTTCCTTCACATCTACAAGAACCAGCCGTGCCAAAAATGCGGCAGCCACGCTTTTTTTTTTTTTTTTGAGCACAAACGGAAAGTATAATATTGATGCAGAAAAGAAAAATACAAGAGCACTCCCACAAAAATATTTGGGAGGAGGAACTACTACAGCAAGGATCAGGGCCAGGAAAGCCCAAGCAAGCTAGCACGCACTTGACATAATTTCTTATGTACCAGTTAAAGAAACAAATCATATTGTTTCTGTCTCTAGAGTACATCTGAAGCAATTTGTTCTTCCAAGTACTAAAAGGAAAATTTTTTATTACATACAAGGGGTTCTTGTCAAGTAATTTCTCGTTAAGGGGAATGTTGCTACACCTGGCTGCAATTCTTCTGATTCCAAGAAGACAGGAAAAGAGAAGATTTTTTCCATTTTTGTCGTAAATCTTGCTGTTTCTGCTTTTCCACATGTACCACAGGATATGGGCCCTCACAATCTGCCACAAGGCAATATCCATCTTGTATGTTTCCCCAATAAGCAGCTCCTTTTTGTTTTCTCAATAAAAAGAAGTTCGGCTTCAGCCTATTCTCCGGGACTTTAATTAAATATTCTCCGGGACTTTAATTAAAGTAAAGAAGAAAAGTTACAGCTATTCTCCGGAACTTTAATTAAAGTAAAGAAGAAAAGTTACAGTTGAGTGGGACTAGTGCCCATGGGACCCCCCAAATCCCACAATGCAGGGGACCAGTGTGGCAAGCTAGAGGGCATTACAAATGAGGTGGATAAATCTATCATCACCCTCATGTGGGACCCATTTGGGTATCAACTTATTGTTTTCGAGGAGATAAATACAGTGATGTCTAAACGGTGGAGATCTCTTATCTCGGGAGATTCTTTTACCTAGAAGAAACAATGATTTCTCGATCGACCATTCCTTAGGAGTTTGGTCAAACCATCGAAGTTTGGTCCAAGAAAGGCACCACCTCTTGTTGAGGGTGTGATGAACATCTAAGTTCTCTTTGAAGTTGGGTATTCTTGATATTCTCTTACCATTGCTCCATTTGAGGCCCTCAAGGCAAGGAAGATCCTGTCCGGAGAGAAGGCGAGAAGTTGAGCGGTCCCATGCCAAACATCTGCCTTGAAGAAGAGTCCATTCCTCGAGGGTAACTCTATGTCTCGGGTCTAAGTCTTCGAACCTAATCCACTGGTTGGTCTCTTGTTTCCAGAGCTGTTTCCACTGTTTGAACCCCTTGTTCCATAACCGCTTTGCTGTTTGGAGGTTCCAAGGCTCCACTCCTCTAATGCCACTGATCCGGAACCAGATAGAGTCATTTTGTCTTATCCCAGCCGCCCACTTCCACTCATCACTGATTTCAATGAATTGTTTGGCCTTATTCCAACTCTTCCAAAAAGAACACATGAGGCTAGAGCCTTTAGGGGACACCAGAAGGGAGGAGAACAAAAGCGCGAGAATCCCTAAGTCCTTCCAACTAGGATGGCCAACAAAGGTAAGGTCTTTCAAGTTTCTGAATATCAATTTAGCCCAAGAGGACTCACTATTGCTCCAGGCCTTGATAAGCCACTTAACTGCTAGCTTGTCAGCCAAAGCCACGATATCCAAAATACCGAAGCCCCCTGAGTCTTTCGAGCTAGTGCAAGTTTCCTAATTGATTTTGGGGATCCCCTTCCTGTTGGGGTCCCGAGTCCACAGGAAGTTTCTGTAGATTCTTTCCACTTTGGCCAACTCTTTCTCCTTCGGCCTCCAACACGAGATAAAGTAAATAGTCGTTGAAAGCATAAATGTGTTAACAACCATAGCGCGCCTTGCCAAGTTCACTTGCATACCTTTCCAATGATTTAGTTTGCTATCTAGCTTGGCCAACACCCAGTTCCATCGTTGGTCCATTGTGATGTCGAAGCCCATCGGGATGCTGAGGAGACAGAAGACTTGACCTCTGGGGATAACTTGACACCCCTGATCTAACAACAATTGGGGTGGGGGACCGCGGATTGCTCTGAAAGCAGTTTTTGCATGGTTGATTTTTGAGCGTGACGCCACACAAAAGGTGTCAAGGCAACTCCAGAACACCTCAATGCTGTTCATATCATTATGCACAAAGGCATTCATATCATCGGCAAAGAGTCTAGAAATCATTTGGCCATGATTTAGAGGTAGGGAAAGACCCATGAGATTGCGAGAGTCCATGTGATGCTTTAATAGGCGACTGAGGCCGTTAGAGGCAATAGCGAAGAGTAGAGGAGCCAGAGGGCAGCCTTGGCTGATAGATCTTTTTAAACGTATGGGCTTAGAGAGCTTACCATTGATATTTATTCTAGTTGAAGCATTTCCGAGAAGAGTAGAAACCATTTTTTTGAACTTTTGGCTGCATCCAACGTCTTTGAGTGATTGGAGAATAAACTCCCATTCCAAGCTGTCGTATGCTTTATCGAAGTCGATCTTAATGAAAACCAGATCTTGTGCAGACTCCTCAGCAAATGTAAGGCCTTCCCAAATGTCCACAATTGCTTCAAGTATAGATCTACCTTTGACAAAACCTTTTTGGTCCTCACAAATCCATGACTTTAAATGACAAGAGATTCTGTTGGAAATAACTTTGGCAAATATTTTGTATCGAGTTTGGAGCATGGTAATCGACCGCCAGTTTTCAATTTTGTTCTTATCTCCCCTTTTGTGAATTAACTTGATGACGCCATTATTAAGACACTCAGGAAGGGCACCAAAGGACAGAGCCTCGAGCCACACCAGACGTAGCGAGGTGGCCAACACATGCATGAAGGACTTGAAAACCTCATTGGTGAGGCCATCAGGACCTGGACTTTTTCCATTTGGAAGGGTATCAATAACCTCGATAATTCCATTCTCAGAAATGTTAGCTTCTAGAAGGGAACTCATGTTCTGAGGGATCCTAGAATGAGCTACCCTTGAGATGGTAGCCATGCAGTCCCGCCGTGCAGGGAAAGAGGAGTCGAGACCCCGAGGAGATGTGTAAAGTGCTTGACGGTGATAGATCTGTTCTCGACTTCCGTGCTACATTCGATCCCATTGTTATCAACAAAGAAGGGGATGGCAGCCACGCCTTCAATGGCAACTGTGAGGCTACCCTTAATTACTGCGGCAACTGCCGTGATTCTGGAAACCCGAATTAGCGCTCCCACGCTGCCAAACAATTGCATCAACGATCCGCCCACCTCTTCTCCTCCTTCTCTTCCATATCACTCTCTGCATTTTCTTTCATGAATTTGCCTCCTGCTTCTCTTTGTACCTAGTTTGGTAGTACCACTAAATATAATATAGTTGGCTTCGTCGTCCCACGGTCTTGAAAAAGTGAATAGGAGTGCGCCAACAACATGCATCAAGAAGCACTGGCCTACTCTAATACCAATTGTTAGATGGAATTATGCTATTTTTAAGCGGCATTTGAACTAAAAATCTAAACATTTGCTCTCATGTTAATATCGTTGCTCTTATTGTTCCACATCCATCCATTTAAGGGGTTCAAGAGTGCTCAAATTTGAAGCTTGATTTTCAACATATATAAAGTGAGGCCCAAACGAGATTAGAATCATTTTTTTGCCTATGCATAATTCTTATACTTTCTCTAAATTTTTCATCACATTTATTACACTCAAAGAACTTTATTTGAATGTAGGAAAGTGAATAGGAGTGCATTGGCAACATGCATCAAGAAGCAATGGCCTACTCTAATACCAATTATTAGAATCTTGGGAGTAAGAATGGACACAACCTATAGAACAAGGAGTGAAACATTGAGGAGTACAACATAGATTGCATTAGTAATTGTATAATAATAAAAGATAAATATCTTGTAGGTTTTTTTTGCACGAAATGAAATAGCACACAATATTCCATCCAATCAACCACCATGCACTCTGTTATAAAAGTCTCTAGAGTGCATGTATTTAAAGGTTTCCATTACATCCAAAGATAGAAATCTCAGTGAGGGTGGTGGCCTAGAAAAGGAGATCGTAATGTAGAAGATATTTTCTTTTATGAGAAGCCTTAGCCGTATTTACAATCTTCAACTTCTATTTACAAATGTCTAGATTCACGTCTCCATGTGAGTCATTCACTTATAAGACATATGGAGAATATAATATCTGTAATTACAAATGCATTTGCACTCTCATGAAGCTTTACCTAGTAAATCAAACCATTAAACACATGAGATCTTGGAATTCAACACATATACTACTATCAAAGACTCGATATTTCATTAATAATAACTAGCAAAATTGTTGGATATACACGGAGATGCTTCTCTGAAAGTATGGAGAGATTCAACACAAGCTTTGATGCAAATTTACAAGTTAGGAATAGATTTCTGACCTACCAATGGTCACAAGAAATGAGTTAGACATGATACAAAAAGCTTTCTTTACATGCAGAGAAATTTGGGTCATACACACAAAAATCAAGGAGCTAGATATGGTTGTTCAAAGTCCACTAGGGAGCTTTAGGCAACCAAGAAACTGGCTTGCTTAGCTTAGGGGCCTACTAGCTTGCTTCCCATTCTGTAAGAGAGCACTAACACAGGCACAGATGAAGTAATCGAAGTTCAATATGTGATCATGCACAGTTCAGAAGGATTACCTATAAGTTAGGAACTAGTTCTCCTAGATTATAGGTTTTATCACATCTGAGTGTGATGGATCGAATTATGCTATTGTGGAGAGGCGTTTGAGTTCAAATTTGACATGCTTGTTCTTGTGTTAATCTCCCTGCTTCTTATTGTTCCACATGGCATCCATTTGAGGGGCCCAAGAGTGCTCAAATTGGAAGCCACATATTGAGGCCAAAACGAGATCAAATTCATTGTTTGGCCTACACATAAGTCTTATACTTTCTTTGAAATGTGCATCACGTTGATTACACTCATACACATTTCTTGGAATCAAGGAAAGTGAACACGAGTGTGTGCAGCCAACATGCATGAGGATGCAATGCCCACTACAACTACCAGGACGAGTCCTTTGATGGGACATAAAGCATGTACATCCTGAAAGAACTTGGAGAAGCTTGTAGGAGGTAGAAAAGTGCATTTCGAAGCAACGAAGTTTGGTCAAGCCAACCGGCACAGGACCAGCCCTTAAGCTTATGGAGACTCAAATAGACCTCATAGGCATGCAATAAGTGCAAAGAAACACACTATGTACTTTGGAGCATCAAGGAGAATGAATCGATACAAAATAGATAGGTTCATGGGTCGACTAGCTCAAAAAATTTACTATCTATGGAAGAGAATGAACTTCAAATGCCCATAGCGATGAGCGTGATTACAATTAGAAAAAATCCTTTTATGGGAGTGATAGACATAGGGTTGAGTATATAGAATGCACAAAAGTATAAGGAATAAGCGAAATATTCTATAGGATTGAATGCGACATTCACAGGTGGTACTTCCTATTTTTCAGGAATATGCGGAGATTGACCCCAAGATAGAAAAACTCAGATTTCTCCCAATGTACAGAACTAAATGCTTTGAACATTTACAGGCATAAACTAGACACGTATACCTTTCCAATGCGCCATCTTGCACTCAATTTGGAGCTTTAAAGAGAGAGCAGCAGCCTCTACAAGATTACTATTGGCGAAGAAGATGATGCATTGCGACAAATGCGTTTCTTAACTCAATCACATGTCTGTAAAGAGAGAGAGAGTGTGTGAGTTATAACAGAAGTATGTGTAGCTGTACAATGTGACTTGGATGTACTGATTATTCTACCATGCATCATTATATTTATAGCGCTGAAGAAGTCTCCTCCACATTATATCATTATTCTACCATGCATCATTATATCTATAGCCTTGCAGAAGTCTCCACCACACACATGAAGTGCATTTTGCAAACCATCAAGGCTTTCGTTTCATTGTTATTATTTACAACTAGGAGGACGAGTCCTTTGATGGGACATAAAGCAAGCACATCCATGTAAGCACCTGAAACCTTATAGGCAAAGGAAAAGAGATATACAGTTACCATACATGAAGATCATGCATTGAGCTTGATTTTTCATTTCATTGTCTAATAACATCACGATATGTATAACATACCACATAAACATAATGACATAATACATGCGCACACACATTATGCAAACTCCCACATACATAAGATAAGCATGATCTCACACAATTTATAGGTATATGAGAAAATTTATCCAATCTCACTTCACTAGGAACATGAACAAAGAATACACATTCAAATACCTTAAGGTGCTCCATCGTTGGTTTCTTGCCATAATAGACTTCATGTGGAGTGAAGTTGTGCATACCATGAGTTGGAACCCATCTTATCAAGTAACAAGCTGTATTCAAAGCCTCAACCCAATAAGAGGATGGTAGCTTACCTTCAATTATGAGGCATCTAATTATCTCAACCAAATGCCTATTGTTCCTCTCTAGAACATCATTTTGTGCCTCTTTAGGCCAATGTCCTGCAAGTACTTTGTGAAGTCCTTGGAGAAATACTCTACCCATCCATCTGACCTCAATGTCTTGATGTCGCACCATATTCTTTCTCAATAAGGGAATATACAAGTTGGGAATAGACTTTGGCCAACCAATGGTTACAAGAAATGAGTTAGACGTACATGATACAAAAAACTTTCTTAACATGTAGAGAAATCTAGGTCATACACACAAAAATCTAGGAGCTAGATATGGTTGTACAAAGTCCACTAGGGAGCTTCAAGCAACCAAGAAAGGGGCTTGCTTAGTTAAGGGGCCTACTAGCTTGCTTCCCATTCCGTAAGAGAGCACTAACATAGGTGGAGATGAACTAATCGAAGTTCAATATGTGTTAATGCACATTTGAGAAGGATTCCCTAAAAGTTAGGAATTAGTTCTCTTAGATTATAGATTTTATCAAGTGTGATAGATCAAATTATGCTATTGCGGAGAGGTATTTGAGTTCAAAAACACATGTTCTTGTGTTAATCTCCCTCCTTCTTATTGCTCCACACGGCACCCATTTGAGGGGCCCAAGAGTCCTCAAATTTGAAGCCACATATTGAGGCCAAAACGAGATCAAATTCATTGTTTGGCCTACACATAAGTCTTATACTTTCTTTGAAATGTGAACACGAGTGTTTGCCGCCAACATGCATGAGGATGCAATTATTCGATTCAGACTCCTTCAAGTAAGATAAATTTGTAAGTGGATTGAGACTCCTTTCGCGTAAGAAAAAGGTCGTAAGGAAATTTCGAATTCTTTGGTGTGGTATCGCAAATGATCAGAACAAATGATGATCCACGTATCGATGATCAGGTGGTATCGATGATCACAACAATGATGATCAGGTGGTATCAAACAACTTTATGAACATGTTGTTGAATAATATCGCAATTTAAGCATTTTCAACAAAATTTCAACGCCTGTTTGAAAACACCTGTGAATCACATGGCCTGCTGCTTGCTCTATTTAAGCGAAAGCCCTCTCTCCTTCAGCAACATAGCGTACAAGCAGCCAACGAGTGGTGTTTTTTTTTTTTATAAAAGGAAGTTCGGCTATGGCCTAATCTCCCGGACTTTAATTAAAATAATGAAAAAAATTTACAAGTGAATGGGACTAGTGCCCTTGGGACTCCCTAAATCTCACGAAGCAGAGGACGAGCTTGGTAAGCTAGAGGGCGACCCATTTGGGTTTCAACTTGTTATCTAAGAGGAGATAAATACAGTGGTATCTAAATGGAGGAGATCTCTTGTCTCGGGAGATTCTGTTGCCAATTGATTTGGTTCGAGAGACGCAGAATCCATGTCACTTGATGCCAGATAACACGGGACTTGGGGCAATCGAAGAAGAGGTGAACAAGGTCTTCGATGCATCGATGGCACCGCTTGCACCATATAGGCACACCACAGATTTTGTTGGCCCTTGTGTTGTACCAGATACCTTTATGCAAGATTTGCCACATGAGAACGGATTTCTTGATCTCAATAAGGGGGTGCCAAATCAACATGAACTTTAAGTTCATCAAAGTTTGGCCCAAGAAAGAGACCACACCTTGTTAAGAGTGTGATGAAGGTCTAAGATCTCTTTGAAGTTGGGAATTCTGGATAGTTTCTTACCATTACTCCATTTGAGGCCCTCTAGGCAAGGAAGATCCTGTCCGCAGAGAAGGCGGGTAGTTGAGTGGTCCCATGCTGAATACCTGTTTTTAAGAAGAGTCCATTCTTTGAGAAATTCTTTGTCTTGGGTCTAAGCTCACTCTGGGGCTTTAACTTTGTTCTCACTTCTCTAGGAACATGAACAAAGAATGCACATCCAAATACCTTAAGGGGCTCCATGGTTGGTTTCTTGCCATAATAGAGTTCATGTGGAGTGAGGTTGTGCATACCACGTGTTGGAACCCTTTTTATCAAGTAAAAAGCTATATTCACAGCCTCAGCCCAATAAGAGAATGGTAGCCTACCTTCATTTATGACGCATCTAGTTATCTCAACCAAATGCCTATTCTTCCTCTCTACAACATCATTTTGTGCTTCTTTATGCCAATGTCCTCTAAGTACTTTGTGAAGTCCTTTGGGAAATACTCTACCCATCCATCATACCTCAATGTCTTGATGTCTGGACCACATTCTTTCTCAATAAGGGACCTAAGGTTTTGAAAGCACGGAAACACTTGTAATTTTTCCTTGATAGCATATAGCCATACATTTCTTGACTCGTTATCAATGAAATTGATAAAGCTCCTAGATCGTCCCAATGAAGCCTCCCTGTGTGGGCCCCATAAATCTCAGTGTATAAGCTCCAAAGCTTAGATTTTCTCTAATCACTCCTTGGAAATGGCTTCGTTGCTTCCTTAGCTACCTGAAAAGTATCACAAATCGCATGTAGATCTTGGCCTTCAAAATTTGGTAGCCCTTTCACAAAACTTGCTTTGCACATGCCTTTTAACTTGGGAATATTGATATATCCTATCCTATTGTGCCAAAGATCAATCTATGTAATCCTTCTATTTCCAATCATCACATAACATACCTTGTTGTGTGTAGGAGCAACATCTAGTTTGAACAAACTACCTTGTTTCCCTCCCTTCGAAATTACCTTGCCTCCTTGGTTCACCATGCATCCTTTTGCATCAAATGTAGCGTGCATACCTCTCTCTACAACCTGTCCTACAAAGATAAGGTAATTGGAAGAAGATGGAACATGGAGCACATCTTTAGGAGTTTTGAAAGATTTACCTTCACCTAGCTTCACATCTCCCACATGTGTAATGGGAGGCTCATTGTTGTCTCTTGTCTTCACACAACCTTTTGATCTTGGGATCTGCATATGAACAAACAATTCCTCCACACATGACATGTGATGAGAGCATCTAGAGTCTATGTACCACTGTGTCCTTGGGATCAGTAGTGTAGCCATGTCTCATGGCTAGGAGGTTCTCCTTCTCAACATCCTTCTTGATGATGCTTGTTCTTCCCTTTGCCATTCTTGTCCTTCCTTGAAGATGATGCCTTGTTATCGCTTTCTGAACCTTAGTCTTCTTCCTTGGACTATTTCCACTTGCTTTTTCCTCCTTTCCCCTTGTTGCCATTCTTTCCTTTGCCTTTGCTAGCATATACGACCTATGAGTGACCATCCTTCTTGGATGTGTCTCCTATGGTAACCTCTTCTACCAGTAGGTGAGGGATCAACTCCTCAAACGTTGGTAGATCATCTCTATACAGATGATAATTATGAGTGGTTTCCACCAGTCTTCCCCTCTCGACCCATTGACACTAATCTCTACAAGGTCGTACTCATCTACTTTATAGCCAATGGATTCCAGTTGCTCCCTCAAGTCCCTTACCCTTAAGGTGTAGTCAACAATAGATTGATGACTACCCTTCTTCAAAGAATGGATTTCATTCTTGAGGTGCATCTTTCTGCTTCTTGTGAAAGTGACATATTTCTTCTCTAAGGCCTCCCAAACATATGTAGCATGATCAAACTCTGATATATGACCAATCATAGTGTTAGAAATTAACTGTGATATGTAAAAGATAGCTCTCCTAATCCTTGAGCATCTTCAATTCTCGATTGGTGACCTTCCGATCTTTAGGATCCACATCACACTTATCTTCGACTCCGCACACAATAGAGCATAAGCCTTTGCTTATGGGGTAGTTAATGACTATGAAACTACATGGCTTATAGTTCTCTTTTTCAAGCAACTCCACTTTTTGACCTAGATCTACCATAATGAATCGGAAATCAGGGTTACACTTAAATGTACCTCTTATCCTTGATGTCCAAGCTTTTTTGTCTTGCTCCTATAATTCTAGTAGAGGATTTTTATACGTACAAGAGACTAGAAGGGGTGTTGGCTATATAGCTCCTCATTACTCCTCCTCTATGTTTATAATGCCCTACTCTTTGTTTTCCTAGCTTGGATAGTTGTGCATAAGATCTTTGATCGTTGGATCACTCTCTCCTTGAGCCTCCTTGAGTATATGTCTCTTTGTCTGCACTGACCTATAAGACTTTGATCACTTCCATGGGGATGGGACCATCCTTATAAGGTCCTCCAAGCATAAGTCGGCCTACCCATGTTCTAAGCTTGTGATAGGTTGATCCATGCCCAAAATAATCTGCACCATTGATCTCTGGGGTAAATCCAACAATAGAAAATGGAGGATCAACAACCATTTGTTTGTAGCCTTTGATCTTGCTTAATCCATACTTAGTATCAAGTCTAGATCCAATGGTCCACATACAATATACCCCTCCCCAAGTCAAGAAAGTTACATTTGTTTTTATCCCTTGATTTAAGTTGATCCTCACATAGGATCGATCCCTAATCCAATGGCTTAGATGTAACCTTTCTAACTATCCATCTATGGTCTATTCTGGACCTCATGTGACCTCTAAGTTAGGAACCTACCAATTTCTAGCACTCTCACATGGCTTCTCCTCATAATGGGGGCCTTACAAAATAGATAATTATGGAACAATGGTGGTATTACATAAGGTGAGGCATTGAGTATATCTAACATCCCCCCCATGTCCATCTAGAGCTTGCATAATTCACACTTTCGACAAATATAACTAATAAGAAATATATAGTACTTAAATTAAACCATAATAATTAAATAATTTCTTAAAAGAACATTTAAGAAAAATTAAGACATAATATTATAAATAAGAAAATTATTACTTCTTTTATGCATGTATATTTGTAAAGTATGAATAAGTGTTGTGAATCTAAGTTGTGAGTGAGTTAACTGCGTGAGAGAGTGAGTGAGTGACCGAGAGAGAGACACCTTGTCACCTTAAAAGATCGATGATCATGGGCTACCGCGACAAAGCATGGAGACAAAGAGAGAGAGAGAGAGAGAGAGAGAGAGAGAGAGAGAGAGAGAGAGAGAGAGAGAGAGAGAGAGAGAGAGAGAGAGAGAGAGAGAGAGAGAGGGAGGGAGGGAGGGAGGGAGGGAGGGAGGGAGAGAGAGAGAGAGAGAGAGAGAGAGAGAGAGAGAGAGAGAGAGAGAGAGAGAGAGAGAGAGAGAGAGCGAGAGAGAGAGAGAGAGAGGAGAGAGAGAGAGAGATACAGAGACAGATAGAGAGAGAGAGAGAGTAAGTTGTTGCATAGAGATTTGATGAAGGCCATGGTGGATTCAGTTATCTACGTAACAGAGATTAGAAGAGAAGGAGAGAGAGAGAGAGAGAGAGAGAGAGAGAGAGAGAGAGAGAGAGAGAGAGAGAGAGAGAGAGAGAGAGAGAGAGAGAGAGAGAGAGAGCCAAAGAGATAGAGAAACAATGTGATGAGCATTGCTTGATAGATCATCAGAGAGAGAGAGAGAAGATGAGAGAGAGAGAGAGAGATTTTTCATGGAGAGAAAAAGGCTATGGTAGACTCAATAATTAAGGTAGCAAAGATTAGGGGTGATGGAGAGAGAGAGGACCGGAGAGAGAGAGAAACACTATGATCAGCATTGCATGACAGATGGTGAGAAAGAGAGAGAGACCAAGAGATAGCAGAGGCTAGGAAATTGACCACGTAGTAGATTGCACTGAGATAGAGAGAGAGGGAGGGGGAGACAGATAGAGAGAGAGAGGGAGAGAGAGAGAAAGAGATAGAGATAGAGAGCGATGACTTCTTTTGTGCTACTATTATGAACCACGTGAGGAAGGCACACTTGAAAATGGGCCTCAATCCAAGGCCTTCTTCTTTTTAAGGCCCTATAGCAGGATAGAAATGCAAACTTCAATTCTTAGGTGGCCAAGGATTTACGAAGCTGTCAGTGGCCTCACTTCCAAGAAATATAATGGAGGATGCGTTATTGGGATGGATGTTGTTGTGCATGTCCAAAAAGAGACAGACAAGGAGAGACAAAGAGAGAGAGAGAGAGAGAGAGAGAGAGAGAGAGAGATTATGAGAGATGAACAAAGCCAATGATGATGAATGAACATGCTACAAGAGAGAGGGTCGAGAGAGAGAGAGAGAATACGGTTGATTCAAAGGTGAACGTTTTTATATGATGACTACTTTATACTTGTTCTATTATCAAGACTATGTGATTTGGATAATTTTTTTGATGGGATTCTTTTCCAAATGATTGTCTCCAATCTTCTATGCCACTTTAACTTTCTTTTCACGATGCGTTGTTTCTTCTAGTAACCTTGTTTCATTTGCATTGATTGAAATATACACATGTGATTTTCAAAGATGAAAAATTCAATCTCAAGCTCCAAGGGATCTGAATACATTTTATTTCTATGAAGCTTTCTTCATTGACTCTCTGCAATTTCATAAATGTGATTTTATATGCAACGTTTTAATGTGAGACATATGTATTTATGTGTTTGTGTGTGTGATCAAAGAATGGCTGTAGAATATAGATATCATGTGTGCGTGCGGTTCTGCTTGTGTGTGATACACATTTACCCACACATGAGCACGTAATATTTGATGGATTGCATATCTAATTGAAGAGCTAGGGTATGCGCATGCATGCATGCAATTGTAGTTGAACATTTATGTATGTGGTTTTGTATTTGTTGCGCATCTTTGCTTTAGGAAAACTTTTAGTTTCAAACCATTCTTTTATTACTTTACATGTTAGCCATCATTTTTGTAAAAAGTTCATCCAAAAGTTGACCACTCTTTTTAGTGCTTTAAAATAGCATCCATTATTTTTGTGAAAATGTTGTTGAGCAACTTTTTAGTTATTATCTAATCTTGTTTTCTCTACTCTCCTCTATCATCTTAATAGTCTATGCTATTTTCTACTTCCCTTCATGCTTTAACTTCCTATATTCTACATTGCCATCAGAGCTATTTGATGCATTCAGTTGCTATAGATGAAGTATATGCATAAGATGCAACACCAATAAGGTGATACTTCACAGGTACCTTGTTTTAGGATGGCCGATGGAAATAGCAAAATAGAAAAATTGAGCATAACCAATTATCAAGCCTAACTTCTTTACATGTCTGCATATCTTATGAGTAAGAACCTCCATGGATTATTGTCTTGGTTTACAGATCCTATTTTAGAGGTTCAAGAAGAAATGCAAGAAGAACTTGAGGACGGTTTGCATGATACTACAAGAGTAAGCTTAGAAGATGAGAATGGTCATAATGAAGAGAAATTATCACCTACATCAAAAGATAAAGGAAAAGGTAAAGCAAAGATTGTTGAGATAAGTGATGATGTAGAAATTGATTAAAGTTCTAAATCTGATTTGATCAAATATGATCGTGAACTTAGGAGAAGTTCAAGAGAAAGAAAGCCAACACAAAGGTATAGTGAGTCTTTTTGTGTTTCACATTCAGCTTTTATGTCAAAAGTTATTGAAGAACAAGAATCTCCATGTTTTGAAGATGCAAATTCAAATGTTAATTGGTCCAATCTGTTGCAAGAAGAGATAGATGCATTGTATGAGAACAACACATGGCAGCTTGTACCACGAGATAATAATATGAAGGCAATAGGAAATAAGTGGGTATTTCGAATTAAAAGAAATAGTTATAGTAGTATTTCTACGTACAAGGCAGGGTAAGTTGCACAAGATTTTGCACAAACATATGGAATTAGATTACGAAGATACATTTACCCTATTGCAAGAATGTCAACTATAAAAAAAGTTTTAAGTAATCCATAAATATTGGACAATATTTTAACTTGATGTTAAAAATGCATTTTGGAATTGTCAATTACAAGAACACCTTTATATGGAGCAACTAGAAGGATTTAAAGATAAAAAATATCCAATCTTTTTTTTTTGCAAGCTAACAAAAGCATTATATGGTTTGAAACATACACCTAGATCTTGGAATCATCGATTAGTAAGCTATTTGGAAGCTCAAGGATACAAAACAAGTGTTGCAAATCCTTCTTTATATGTTAAGTTTGTAACAGATCAATGTGTCTATATCTGCATTTATGTTGATGATCTTATCATTACAAGAAGTGCTATTGATCAGATTGATGTAATTAAGAAGAAACTTGGTAAGGAGTTTAAGATTTCAAATCTCAGGATTTTACGTTATGCATTGGGAATTGAAATTATTTATGATGAATATGGTATATGGTTGAGTCAAAATTTATTTTCTTCAAAATTTTGCTTTGTCAAAATGTATAGCAATTGCAAATCCTTTGGAGCCTAGTGTAAAATTGAGTATACATGGTGGTGTTCATTTTGAAAATGTAGATATGTATAGATCACTGAATTGGATCATTGTTGTATGCTATAGGTACATGACCTAATATTGGTTATGCAGTTGGAGTACTTTCAGAGTTCATGCACAAGCCTACAGATGTACATTGGAATGCGACTAAGCGTGTGCTATGCTATTTGAAAGGAACTTTGAACGAAGGTTTATTTTACTCACATGATACTTATCTTGATATGAAAGCCTTTAGTTATGTAGATTAGGCAGGAAATAAAGATGAGCAATCTAGCACGAGTGGCTACATATTAATGATGGGAAATTGGCTTGTATCTTGGAGTTCAAAACAACTACCAACAGTGCTACTTTCGTCTATAGTCGTAGAGTTTCATGCACTATAGAATTGACATGGGAAGTAATATGGTTCAAAAAGTTATTTGAAGATTTACATCTTCTTTATATAATTCCACAAATTTATGGCAACAATGTAAGCAGTATACATTTGGCAGCTAATCTAGTTTTCCATGCATGTACCAAGCATATTGAAGTTCATTACCATTATGTTCATGAGAAGGTAGTATCCAAAGAGATCAACATTTCTTTTATATCTTCAAAAGATCAGCTTGCATATATGACAAAAGTCACTTGATGGAACAAGGATACAAAGATTCAAACAATTCATTGGATTGCTAGAATATTCAAGCAAAGCTTAAGAGGGAGAATGTTCCCCATCTTTGCTTTGGGAAAAATTTTAGTTTCAAACCATTCTTTTATCACCTTACACATCAGCCATCATTTTTAAAAAGGTTCATCCATAAGTTGAGAACTCTTTTTACTTTAAAATAGCATCCATTATTTTAGTCAAAAAGTTGTTGAGTAACAATTTAGGTTTTTTTTCTTTTTAATAAAGGAAGTTCGGCCTTAGCCTACTCTCCCAGACTTGTATTAAATAAAGGAAAAGAATAGTACAAGTGAAGGGGACTAGTGCCCATGGGACCCCCCAAGTCCCACAAAGTGATGCAAGATCGAACAAAGTTTAGATGGCATTACAAAGAGGGCAAATCACCCTCTCATCACCCACATTTGGTTCCCAGTTGCATTTAAGCTTGTTGTGTATCAAAAGGAGCACTTCATGATGCCTTAAGGGAGGGAGAGTTCTTGTAGTTAGCATTTCTTTTATAGAGGAGGAATAGTGATTTCTCAATCAACCACTCTTTGGGGGAGTCAACAAAGTTATAAGCACATCTTTCTCACCAAATCCTCCATAGCACCTCCCCTCTGATGGCATTCCAAAGAGTTGTGGAGCATCTAATTGCTTCTCCCAATAGAGATTCTTCCAACTAATGTGTTTCTGAAGTCTAATCTTCTTTCTGACAATTTGCAAGAGCCTATTGGAATTGGGACCACTTGGAGGGAGTCTTTTGATTTCTATGAGATGGTGCTAGATATCCATGAACTTCATGTCCCACCATAGCCACATCCACAATAGGCACCACTTCTTGTTGAGGTCATGCCCCATGAGAAGGTGAACTTTAGAGTGAACTTTAGAACCTTTTGGTTATTATCCATTCCTTTAGTGCTTTAATTACCCTTCATCATTTTTATGAAAGAAAATCATAGGTACATATTCATTTCCAAAATTCTATAGAAAGAGCTTAGGAATTCAGTTTTGTAGAGAGTAGTTGATACTCAATCATTGTGATTATATAGACATTTTCTTATAGAGAACTTCTTTTCTTTTTATCTAGTCTTGTTTGTTTACAGTGCTCTATCATCTTCAGAGTCTATGCTATTTTCTACTTCCCTTCATGCTTCCATTTTGTGCTACTTCTTGAACTTCCTATACTCTATAGCATTCTCTCTTATGAATTATGCATACATACATATTGATCCATATATCTTAGTTCAGAACTATGTATCAATGTCCATGCATTGTAAACACATAATACATGTTGCGTAACATGAATACATTCAAAAAGACTTTTAATTTTGTGCCATGAATACATGTTGTGAGTGTCACTCTAGCATAGGACTTGTTTTGCTTGTGATTAGATTCCATGATGTTGAATTATGAATTGCATATCCATCCCTTCCTATATCGATGCAAGTGCTCTTGATGTTAGGCAATGTCAAGGTTTAGTGCCCAAAATCATAGGATTTTGCTTCATATTATGATAGCTCTCTCTCTCTCTATCTCTCTCTCTCTCTCTCTCTCTCTCTCTCTCTCCCTCTCTCTGCATCTCCTCTGATTAGATCCTCCATCACCAACCCTTTTGCTTGTGATTTAATAAACACATATGAGATCCATGATGTTGAATTACGAATTGCATATCCATCCCTTCCTATATCGATGCAAGTGCTCTTGATGTTAGGAAATGTCAATGTTTTGCATTGTTGAACTCTATCATCTAGGTTTAGTGCCCAAAATCATAGGATTTCGCTTCATATTTTGATAGCTCTCTCTCTCTCTCTCTGTCTCCGCCCCTCTCTTCGCATCTCCTCTGATTAGATCCTCCATCACCAACACTTTTGTCTCTCGCGTACTTGCCTATATATCTCTCTCTCTCTCATCCTCTTCTTTGAAATTCCTCTGTCTCAGATCTGTCTCTCTCTCTCTCTCTACAGCACAACCTTACTCCCTTTGCGTGCGTTGCTCTATCACACCCTTTCTCTCTTATTCTTTGCAAATTTACCTATCTACAAAGAAGCCTCACAATACCCTTTCTATTCCTAAAAGACATCATGAATTTATTTTTCAATGTCGGTTTACTTGGGTCCTACACAAGACTGCAATAGTTTCTTAAAAGAAAGAACAAAAGCTTGCTATAAAATTCTCCTAATTAAGTCTCGTTTCACTCTTTCACATTCTTACGTTTCTCTCTTTCACGTTCTTACATTTCCTCTATCTCTCCCTCTCTCTCTACTCGCACGATGGCTAGAGACGATGAGCTTGGGAAGTGATGATCAGAGAGAAACCCTACATCATAATCATAAAACATGAACAAGAAAGCATGAATGAGAAAAGTAAAGATTGAAACAGAAAAGACAAGGAGTGTACTTGGAGAAATGATACACAAAAAATATCCATGGGGAGAAAAAATTTATATTTGGACACATATTTGTAGGTTCCCCTCTAGTGGCTATCGTCCTTGTTGGGATCAAGAATGGAACTCTAGTCTCACGGATGAGAGCGCTTTGCTTTATCCATCATGTTCGCATGCTCTTGTTGTTGAAGTTTCTATAAACAACATATGATATGGCTATTGTTGGACCATATGATATTGACTCCAACAACGATTAGAGAGAGAAACCCTACATCATAATCATAAAACATGAACAAGAAAGCACAAATAAGAAAATTAAACACTGAACAAGAAAATACAAGGATCGTACCTGGAGAGAAGATCCACAAAAGAGATCCACTGGGAGAGACAAATGAGATTTGGGCGCCTATTTATAGGTTACCTCTCCTAGGACTTCTCTCTAGAAGCTTCTAACCTCCTTATCTAAAATTTCTATTTCCAAAATCTTCTTGCATCTTCTTTTGCTATTTCTCGAGAATTTCATATTTATTTCTATTTTTGGGTTTTTCTCTTCTTATTTTTCCAAGTCTTTTTTTCTTTTTCTTTTCTATTTTTGGACTAAGTATTAGTTTCACACTTTTAGCCAAAATTAAATGAAACTAAAGGGTTAGACTTAGGGTAAATGCCAATTGTAAGGCTCAACCTGAGGGTTTTAATCACGAGAAGTTAGGATGTGCCTATGATTAAGGTCAAGCACATCAACTAAAGCATTTAATCACATTTATGGGCTACAATCCTAGGGTTTCCTAGGGTTTGGTTTAGGTTTCGATGGGTTAAACTTAGGTTTTCAAGGGATTGCCATCAAACCAAGAGGAGAGCATGATGATAGTCTAAGAGACTAGAAATGTAATTAGAGACTAGAAACAATACTCCATCCTCAATAGGATCACACTTGGATAACTCATATCACAAATGCCTCACTAGAAAAGAAACCATCTAAACCACCTATCACATAACCATGCATCTAGCATGCACATAAAACCATGAGCATAAGCATGCTCACCAAGTCTCCAAACTCACCAAGTAGATGTGAAAGAATCCTAGAAAAAATTCCACAAAGTATCCCCTTAAAAGTGAGCAATCAAAATGAGATAACCAATAGCAAAAGAACAATGAGTAACTTATCACCACCTATCAATGCTCAAATGAAAGATAATGGAAAATACACATGCCAAAAACTGATGGCATTACACACGAATACAATGGCTATACACCTCTGTTGACAGTCAAGGTCACACACAAGCATGAAAGCTCATCAATGAAGAGGACACACAAGAAGAAGGAGCATGTAGGGAGCTCCAAGAAGCACATGTAAAATTTTCAGAAGAAATCTCTAAAAAAATAGTGATTTTTATCACTAAAAACCATTGTAAATACCATTTTCCATTTTTGTAACTCCATTTTGTTCAAGCCAAGGAGTCCTTGAGCTTGAGGAGTATTAGAAGTATCATCCTACTAGTTTTCATAATTTTTAGACTCCGTTTGAGCCCCCAAATAAGCCTTGGAACCTACTTTTTAACTCGGCCGAACACTAGGTCTGGAGAGGGCCAAAACTACTCAAAAAACTATAAAAAGGGCTAGAGAGCTCATTTTTGGGGTTAGCTTGTTGTAGATTTCAGCTTTGTACGAGAGTTCTTTTGTAATCAAAGTCCTTCCATTGTTCCACTCTTTGCTCTTACCTTGTGTGTGTGTGTATGTGTGTGCATGTGTGTATGCTTTCACTCACTCACTTGTGCACTTCACTTGCTCTTGGTCTTCATACCAGTCCTCACAGATTGACCTTTATGAGGTGAAGTTCCTCACGTTGGTACTTGCCATTGTGCTAGAGTGACACCAAATTTGGCGCCGTTGCCGGGGAGAGAGCTTGGAGGACAAGCGTGTGATGGTAAGACGTAGAGTAGCAACGTTGGAAGGTAAAAAAATCACCATTTTCAGTTCAGTTTCTAAGTTCTTCTTCTCCTTCATCCTCATCATCATCCCCATCTTCTCCCACCTTCATCTTCTCTACTTTTTTCTTATTTTCGAGCATACATCCACCTCTTTTTTCACTTGCGACTGTGAGGAACAAGCGCAGAGGGTGTTCAGAGCTAAAACACTAAAGAAATCACCGTGAAATCCACCTCAAAAGCGTGAAAAATCTGAGCGTCAATATCCTGGAGTGACGAGGATTGCATGTGGTATCACGCAGGTGGTATCGCCAGTTTCGGAGATAGATTTTGCATCTATAGGCACATAAGAGTGACAAGGAGAACATAAGGTACACATATCTACAAAAAATTTTGAATTTGTTCTTAAAAATCTCCAAGTATCGTGTCTAGTTGAGTTTTGGTATCGCGATACCGAAATTCCCGAGTATCGCGATACTTGTCGAGGTATCATATCGTGCATGCCCACTTGAGTTATCGCGATACCATTCTGGTATCATATCGTCAAGTGTTGGTATCGCGATCCCGATCACTCCAGTGGTATCGTATCGTTGATCAAGCGGTATCGTATGGCCAACTCGGTATCGTATCACCTCCTGTTTTGGTATCGTATCGTGCATGCCCACTTGAGGTATCGCAATACCATTTTGGTATCGTATCGTCAAGTGCTGGTATCGTGATTGTGGTCATCCCGGTGGTATCGTATCGCGGTCCACCTGGTATCGTATCGTTGATCAAGCGGTATCATATCATGCCTATTCTAGTATCGTATCATGTAAATTTTTGGTATCATATCGTCCACTAACTTGGTATCGTATTGTCGAATGCAGAGGTATCGTATCATGTGATTTCTCGTATCATGTCATGAGGTTGGTATTGTATCGTGGACTTGGTGGTATCGTCTAGGGAGTGGTATCCTATCGTCTAAGGTGGTATCGTCCATAGTGGTATCATGTAGAAAATCTGGTATCGTATCGCCTGTCCTGAGGTACTCCTAGAGAGATCCTGTTTCCTTGTTTTAACCCCCAGAACCCTAAACTGGCATAACTTTCTCATATGAAATCTGTTCGGAGTGATTTTGGGCTCGTTGGAAAGCTCGTGGGGAGTACTACCAAAACTTCTATTGGTTACGGTAAAATTAATATGAGGATTATTAGATAGGGTATTTTGAATTTGACCCTTAGGATGGACTAGGAAGCAAGGGGTTCCACAAGATTTTGAGCAATTCAAAGGACAATTTTGGACTTGTAGACAAGGCTTATGAACCTAAGATCAAGTAGACACTTAGGAAGAGAAATATAAAGTACCAAATCACTTGAACCTAGGGTCAACCACACAACCAAGTCAAGGACTCACAACTCAGTGATTAGCACTACGTGCCGAGTTCACACACAGGTGAGTCAAAAATGTCATTTAACTGGGAGAGACTCTTGGCTTCTGAAGACATGCATAGATCCATACCTAGGGAAGGTCTTATGTCTACAGTGGAAGGGGAATATAGGATTTCTCTTCAATACGTATCCGCTAACCTGCAAGGAATACCCATCTACCTCGACAGTCTATACAGGTCAGTAGCAAGAATGAGAAACACTACTGAATTAGAAATAGTTCCAAGACCAACTCTCAAGTACAAAGAAGGAGTCTACATGGACAAGATGGGCTAGATCTATGTAGTAACTGAAAACCCTAATCAGATTAATGAAAGAGGAGAGTTAGCTCGAGATCATGCAACTACCTCACAAAACCCATTCAAGACCCAACAAAGAACAGAAAATGTGATGTTAGGACAAATGAGCCAAGGTACTAGACCCGATAGACCACATGAACAATTCACCATGCCAGGGATCAACCCCCACGACCACACTAGTCAGAGAATGGGAAATATGAATAGACCTACCTTTAGGACAGAACTTCCCCAAGGTGTCCCCATCATAATGCAATCCCCAGAGCCAGACAAAAGACTGAGACCAATCCAATTGGCCAAATGTATGCGAAATCGTTACGATGGCACAGGAGAGCCCTATGATCACATAGCAGAATTCAAGCAAGTGTTATGAGCAGAGCAAGTGGATGACTTTTTCACACAATATGAATCCTTTGGGCTAAGCCTCATAGGAATAGCCTTGACTTTGTTTCAATCCTTGGATCCAAATTCCTTTGGCAATATCGAACAATTCTTCCAAGAATTTATCTGGGAATTCACTAAGCGAGGGATCAAGCACAATTCGTCATCCTTACTACATACTTTCAAACAAGCTCCTAAAGAGACAATAAAAAATGGAGCGCGAAGATTTAGTCAATATGTAGACCGATGCCTTCTGACAGAGAGACCTTCTCAATAGAAAATGATATCCCTATTTTTAGAAGGTCTAACCAATGGAACATTGAGAATGTTAGTATACGTAAAACGGTTGCAAACGCTGAGTGAGTGTCTTCAAGAATGTATAGATTTGGAAGACAACTTAGCTGAGGATCTCAAAATCATACAAGATCTTACCAAATCAAAGGATACAAGGAGAAATGAGACTTCTAGTTCAAGTTATGTGGACGAAGTGGCAACATTAGTGGCCAAGAAATTAGGAGTTCAAGGACCCAAGAACTACCGAAACTCCTCCTTGAGAGTGCCAATGTTAGAAAGATGCACACTTTGTGGTGGAGATCATCCATCTCATGCCTACACTCGAGAAGGATTAGGGTTATCACAACCTTACCCTTACTATAGACAACCAACTCAGGAGCCTAACATTTACTCTTATAGCGAGCAGAAGTACAACAACTACAACACCGAAAACTATCCAATGAATAGACAGCCATGACCACTCGTACCACCCCAATGTAGACCATACGGGTACCCTCCTAGAGAACAAGACAGAGAAGCTCCTAGGTATAACCCTTGTCCAGGACCAGGAGGAGCAACTAGACTGTATGAACATGCAGGATATGGCCAACCTCAACCTATACCAAGACAACAACCATCCCACCCACCAGCTCCAACACAAGGACAAAATGTCACAATACAAGTCGTTTGTCTTGAGTGTGGCAAAGAACACCTCCTAAGAGATTGTCCTTGACATCCTTCTAGTGCACCGAAGGTTACACCCGTTAATGTAGTAGGCTTAGTAGGGGATTCAAGTTCTAGTAGCGATAATGTGGCTTCTATACATGCGCTTACTAGGGCACAAAGCGTTACAACAAACTGAACCAGCTGAGCAATCAGAGCCAAGTGAATCAAGAGAGGCTAGTAAGAGAAAAACAAGAACTTGGAAGGATACTAGGGAGAAAGCCAATCATAAGTGGACCAAAAAGTTATCCTAACTAGAAGAAAGCTTGAAAGATGCAAAAACAAAAATAGAAGATATTGCCTCGCAAAACCCCTCGTATATCAAAACTCCATCCACACCACCTCATCCCCAACCTCAACCCCACCCACCAACCATTTTAAATAGATCACAAGCAGGGTCTGTTCTTGCTAATCCAACCCCAGAAGACTTGGACATGATGTTCAAGGCATACAAGGCTCGACTTCAAGAAGGGCCAACACCTGCAAATCTAGACAAGAGCTACCCTAGAGCAGATCTAGAGGTTGAACGGACAAAAATGTGCATCAAAATGGTGGAACTAGCTCAAGCTATGTTTGAGGCCAATTAATCGTTCAATCAGACAAATGCTATTACATCGGGTTTGCACTTCCAGGGCTTACTAGATAGATTAGAGCAGTTGGTAAATCAACCTCAAGTTTCTTTACCTCCATAGGCTCAACCAACTGTTGAAAGAGAAAGCTCATCACCAAAGAAAGTCTATGTTCCTGACTCCATAGATGAGGGAGGACCTCTTTCAATTCAACAACACTCTCAAAAGTTCTTGCGGGAAATACAAGAAGAGAAATGGGCCAAGGAGAAGGATGTTTCCCCTCCTATTCTTGAGGTTGATGACCTTCATGATCAATTTCCACAAGACATTCCATCTATTTATGGAGACCAAGTAGAGCAACAAGAGGAAGAAAGATCAAGATTTGAATCCAATTCTTTACACGAGTTGCCACAGTTCACAGGCCCATGGGAATCTGAATCTCTCCAGATCAGAGCTCCCACAATATTGATCAGAAACGAAGACTCGGTGGTTCCAAGAAACACTGAAGTCGTGAAGAACACCAAGGTTCAATGTCATCTCACTATAGAAGGGCTGCTCAAAGCAAAACCGGAGCTATGGAATCATGTGAAAGATCAGGTTCCAGAACTTGATTCCAATATGCCAAAAGCAAACTCTAAGCAGAAAGTTCCAGAGATACCTCTAGACAAAATAGGTGACATAAGCGAAGGTGAGGAAGGTAATACTTATCTTCCGATCACCTACTAAGGTTACACAACCAAAGCGATCATAGATTGTGGTGCTGGTGTTGCTATTGCGACCACTTCCCTATGGAAGCAATGGGGTAAACCTGCATTAAGACCAACTAGAATTAAGCTTCAGATGGCTGCTGGCCATGTTGAAAGACCTCTAGGATTGCTAGAAGGGATAACTCTAACCACGTGTGGTGTAGAGTTTGAGCACACCTTTGCTATATGTGACTTTGGTAAAACTACTACCTACGAAATGATTCTAGGAAGGCCCTCCCTACGACAACTGCAAGTTGTACAGGATTGGGGAGCCAACTCCTTATACTTGCAACGCTTAGGGGTCACAACCAAGGTCAATTTGAAGGATTACACCTTCAAAGATGTACCACCCCTACAGTGGAATTCTATCTACAAGAAGCAAGAAGATTCAATCTCTCTGCATTCTAAAAGTTCATCTGATACATCTTGGATGCATGAAGATACTCATTTGTGGATGTGCAAGGTCCCAAAGGAAGAGGAAAAATGCTTAAAAGCAAGAGAAAAAGGAGCTTCTCAAGGAGATAGACCAATTAGAGACCCAGCCTATACACCGATGATCTTTCTTGATGAGGAATTTGAGCCTCATGGTTGGGCAGAAATCTTAGCTACCATGGACCTTGCAGTGAATGAAGAACAATGGACACCTCATTGTGATGAGGAGGGTTATGATATCTCAGTGTTCATGTGTCATCCCTTTCTAGAAGAATGTGATCCTAGTGACTTCATAGAAAAAGAAGAGAACGATGAAGATCTAGAGTCCATTGTGATGGATAGTTGCTTTATTTCAGAGGAGCACTATCTTAAAGACATAGGAGTATTTACCCAAAAGAAGGAAGAACCTCTCACAAGCATTAAAACTGTCAATTCAAAGGATGGACGTGATGGAGGTCAAAAGAAAAAGAAAAGACAGGGAGTGAAACAAGAAGAGAAGGAATCATTGTTCGAAGTACCAGAGAATTTCAAGAAATACGAAGTTGAGGACCGAAAAATTTTGGTACGAATGCCTAAGAGAGAGGCCACCATAGGAGAAGCTTATGATAACAAAGAAAAGACCAAAAGATTCATAGTCACCATGATGTACATACATAGGAGATGACCTAAGTAAAGAAGAGGAAGCAGAGTTGGTAGCTTTGGTAAGGGAATATAGGGACGTGTTTGCGTGGCACTATAGAGACTTGAAGGGAGTAGATCCGAAGGTTTGTTCTCATACAATCCCCATGATAGCAGATGGCAAGCCCACCAAACAGAAGCCCTACACCTATAATGACACCTATGCAGCTAAAATAAAAGAGGAAATTGACAGATTTATTGAAGCCGGATTCATCTATGAAATTGAGCATACTGAATGGGTGTCCCCCATTGTAGTTGTGCCCAAGAAGAATGGAAAGTAACGTGTGTGTATTAACCTTAAAAAAGTTAATGCCGCTACGATTAGAGATAACTATCCACTTCCAATCACTGATCATTTATTGGAGCGTGTTGCGGGCAAGGACGTTTATAGCTTCCTTGATGGATTTTCAGGTTACAACCAAGTAGCCATTGCCACAGAAGATCAACACAAAATGGCCTTTGCCACAGAGTGGGGAGTCTTTGCATTTCGTGTGATGCCATTTGGGCTGACTAATGCACCTGCAACCTTCCAAAGGCTCATGTGTCATGTCTTCAAAGAGTTCTTGTGAAAAAGCTTAGAAGTATATGTGGACGATCATTCCTGAACTCAGACAGATCTTCAACAAGTTTAGACAATACCGAGTGTGTCTGAACCCAGAAAAGTGTGTGTTCATGGTACACCAAGGTAAAATCTTAGGTCATATTGTTTCTAAGAACGGAATATCAACAGATGAGGATAAAGTAAAAGCCATAGCGGAGTTGCCGAGGCCAAGGAATGTTAAAGAGGTACAAGCCTTTATGGGCCATTGTGGATATTACCGTAGGTTTATTCACATGTATGCAATTATAGCTAAGCCTCTTTATGCCTTGTTGACAAAATTTGAGTGGAACGACGAATGCAAGAAGTCCTTCAATGAGTTGAAGAGACGCTTGTGCACAACACCAATACTGACCACTCTGGATTGGAATAAGCCATTCCATGTACATGTGGATGCATCCAATTATGCAATGGGATGTGTGTTGTCACAACCCACAGGAGAAGAAAATTTAGATTTGCCTATAGCCTATGCTAGTAGGCAATTGAACACTGCTGCACGAAACTACACCACAACCGAAAGAGAAGGTTTAAGCATGGTATATGCTGTAAAGAAGTTTAGACACTATCTATTGGCCAACAAGTTCAAATTTTTCACTGATCATCAAGCTTTATTATACTTGGTCAATAAACCTTGCAATATAGGACGCTTAGTAAGATGGTTCCTCTTACTAATGGAATATGACTTTGAAGTGGTTGTTAGGCAAGGTAAGACCCACCTCACAGCGGATCACCTTTCTCGCATCACTTTAGGAGAGCCACCGCAAGGAGTGTTTGATGAATTGCCCGACGCCTATCTGTTCAATCTAGAAGTTGTTCCTAAATGGGCAAATAAGTTGGTACCAGTCCTAACCTTTGGACCCGCAAATAAGAATGTAAAAACAAACAAAGATGAAATTATAAAATCACAAAAATATCAAATATTGGCAGGAAGCGTATATAAACAAGACATAGAAGGTGTTCTAGCTTGTTGTGTCGAGGACGATGAACATAGTAGTTGGTTGCAACAAGCCCATGAAGGATTTCTAGGGAATCACTATTCTAAACAACGAACATTGCATAATCTAAAAGGTTTAGGAGTGTATTGTCCTAGTATAGACAAAGAAATTCATGAGTCGATCAAGAATTGTCCAGTGTGCCAAAAGAGACCCCCGATGGAGCATGCGACTCTTTATCACATATGATTAATTCCAGATTGGAGTGCTCCATTGGTAGAATTTATGAGATCAGGAACATTACCTAGCGAGGCTAGTCTAGCAAGAAGATGAAGCATGGAGCAAGAGGCTAAAGACTATGCCTTAGCAGGTGAAAACCTATATCGGAGAGGCAAAGATGGTTTCCTAAGACTATGCATTCATGAACCAGACTACTTGAAAGTGTTGGAAACTGCACATAGTAGTGTGGCAGGTGGACACTTTGGGCCTGACAGAGTAATCAAGACCATTCTATTCTCAGGACTTTGGTGGCCCACTCTTCATATGGATTCACATACCTATGTGAAGAAATGTGACACATGCCAATGTGCCCAGTACCCAATTAGAAAGGATGAGATGCCTTTGAGGCCAATGATTGGAGGACGTGCATTTTCAAAGTGGGGCATAGACTTTGTAGGTCCTATTAACCCCCCAACTAGAAACTCCCATGCTGAGTACATTATTGTAGCCACCGACTACCTTACAAAGTGGGTAGGAGTCAAAGCCACCACAAAGAATGATGCTCAAACAATGGCAAAGTTCTTATTTGAGAATGTGTTCACCCGATATGGACTACCCATAGAGTTAGTGAGTGATAGAGGCACACACTTCTTGAATGAAGTCATTGAAAATTTTCTCCAAGAATTCTTGGTGATACATAAGAAGTCTGCCCCTTATCATCCAGAGGCTAACGGACAAGTTGAGAGCACAAACAATATCTTATGTAATGTATTGACAAAATTGGTAAATAATAAGCGCTCTGATTGGGATAAACAGCTTCATCATGCTGTTTGGGCCTATGGAGTTGCCTATAAAAGAGTACTCAATGCCACCCCATTTCAGATGGTCTTTGGAAAAAATTTTGTGCTACCATTGGACTTCCTAATCCCAACTTTAAAAGTGGCACAAGCGCATGAGTGGAATGGAAACGAGTTATCCTCTAGGATCTTCAATCTAGAACGCTTAGGTCAGACAAGGCTACAAGCAACGGCAAGCATCTATGCTGCAAAGAAAAGGCAAAAGGCATACTTCGATGCCCATATCAAAGATAAAGGCTTGAAAGAGGGAGACCTAGTGTTGGTTTATACCCTAAATCAACATGCTTGTAAATTGGAAAAAAGAGGATACGGACCCATGATCATTAATAGAATTTCCACTAGCGGTGCTGTTCAATTGGCCACACTAGAAGGTGATATCCTTCCAAACTATATCACTGGTTGTTGAGTAAAGCTATATCAAGAACCTCTTATAGAGGATATGCGCCAGAGACTCAACACTGCTAGGAAGCGAAAAGATGAAGAGTTAAGGGTTAGAGAAGAAGCACAAGCAGATGCTAGAGAACGCATTACGAGAAATAAGTTAAGACGCCTAGGCTTAGATATCAATCGTGAGGCCCCAAGATACCACATGGCCATGTGTCAAACATCAAGTGCAATTGCTTCTCAAATAATTGATCGATGTCCTTTTGTGACCATAGCGGTAGGACAAGGGAAGAATGCAAGAATTGTGAGAGCATTGATTGACTCAGGTGCATCAACTATTGCAGTTAGACTTTCATACTGCCAAGACCTGCAATTGAACATCAAGCCCATAGAGGCCTATCTCATAGGTTTGGGAGGTGTGGAAACCCCTTGTTTGGGCAAGGTGGAATTTCCCATCTACCTTCAAGATGTTCCAATAAAAGTCAAAATGCTAGTGTGTCATGATGAGGACCTTACAGAGCCACTTGTCTTGGGTCAAGATTGGATTTATGACCATGAAGTCAACTTGAACCTAAGAAGCCAACTTCTTCAAGTTTGGGTATAGGAACACTACATCACATTAGAATTAGACAATTGCATGCTCACAAATCCAGAGGTCACACATTCCCTTAGTTCTTCCGAAACTAATCTTCGTAAAGAAAATGTTGTGTGTGTCAAAAACCCTACGAAGCAAAAGGACTCAATCATGCAAGCACAAGATCAAAGGCCAGCAAACCTCTCTTCTTCTTCACATACTAATGCAAGTGTAACTCGACCAAAGAGGCAAGCAAAAAAGACATCTACTATATCAACTAGACAGACAGAATTCAAGAAGAAAGAAGCTGAGGGCATGAAGCAGATTTGGGTACGAAAAGGAGAACAACCACCATCTTTGCCACAACCCTTCCCACTGAGGCAAGCAATGTAAGAAAATAACAGCACAGCGGAATAGACCTGTAGACAGAGTTGAGAAAAAAAAAACGCAGACAAAGATAGACGCAGACGGAGAGATAGAGAACTCAAATTCTCAGATTGTGGAGCGTAATGCAGTTACAATGATGGTGCTGTCCACCCGTGCGCTCCCACTATGGAGCTTAGATGGCGATCTAGACAGACTCTAGATGAAGGGCTTACTAGTGTGCAATGCTATGTAAAGCTCAACCTGGGCCGTGCTTATATAGCTTTTACAAGGCGGTTTGGTATAGATAAACATAGTCACGAGATACAAAATAGTCGGTAAAATATATGATCGGACAGTATCTCCATGACCAGAAGTCCTACGGTCTCAGCCCTATGGGCCAGGGGGATAGGCCCCCCGGACCCCGCAGAAGGGGGCAAGCCCCCCTCTGCACTCCCCCCATTAAGGATCTATGGGGAAACCGCACGACGCCACAGGGCCTTTATTTTCACCTTAAATGCCAACCCAATGGCCTGGAAGTTTATGCCCTACCTAACCTAATGGCTAGGCTCACAAAGATCATCTATAACCATCAATGGTCACACATAGACCTCATCTAACTTGGAAGTTAGGGTTCCACAAATGTCCGGGCTCTCATAATGGCTTCTCCTCATAATGGGGGCCTTATAACTTTGAGCACCATGGATCATTTGTGGTCACATGAGGGTGGAGTATTGAGCATATCTAACACCCCCCCTCAATGTCCACCCGATGGTGAACTACCTCCTTGGTCCAATCCCAAGCTTTGGAAAGTGTCGAAGAAGTTGCTCTCTCCCAAGAGCCTTGGTGAAGATGTTTGCTCCATTTTCTTCAGTAGGACAATAAGTTATCTCCACGACCCCGTCCTCAATCAACTCACGCACATAGTGATACTGGATTCCTATGTGCTTGGTACGTGCATGGAAAACAGGATTTTTGGCGATGGCCATGCAACTTTGGTTATCACACTTCAACTCTGTAGCCTCCTATCCTTGTATTCCTAGGTGCCATAGGATCCTCCTCAACCAACTGCTGCACATGCTGCAACGCATGCAGCTTTGTACTCAGCTTCAGTAGAAGATAATGCTACAGTCGGTTGCTTCTTACTGATCCAAGAGAAAATCCCTGATCCTAAAGAAAAGCAATATCCAGAAATTGATTTTCTGATATCAATATCTCCTGCCCAACCTGAGTCACAGTATCCAACCAGAGATGATCCTTCTTCATAAAGAATACCATGATCAGTAGTTCCATTCACATACCTGAGTATCCGCATGCTTGCCTTCCAATGAGTTTGGCAAGGCTTATTAGAGAACCTTCTTACTACTCCAACAACATAAGAGATGTCTGGTCTGCTATTGCACAAGTAGATTAGACTTCCAACTAGTTTCCTGTATCTTCCAATATCCACTAGAGGTGAAGTATCTTCAATAGATAATTTTGTGTTGACCTCCATAGGTGGAGAAATTTCCTTGCAATCTTCCATGTCGAATGCCTTCAATATTTTTCTTGCATAGTTTTGTTGAGAGATGAAAATATTCCCTAGTTCCTGCCAAACTTCAAGACCTAAGCAATAATGCATTAAGCCCAAGTCTGTCATTTCAAATTCTGAACTTAGGGCATCTTTTGTTTGTTGAAGAAGAGCATCATCATTTCCTATAATCACAAGGTCATCTACATAGAGTACAAGCACAATTGTCTTCCCTCCTCTCTTTAGAACATACAAGTGAGCATCAGAAGCACATCTTTTGAAACCTAAGTCCAAGAGATACTTATCTATCCGCTGGTATCATGCTCTAGGGGCTTGTTTTAGCCCATATAATGCCCTCTTCAGCTTACATACCTTGTTTTCTGAATCGAGAGCCTCAAACCCTGGTGGCTGAGACACATATACCTCCTCCTTGAGGTCTGCATTCAGGAATGCTGACTTGACGTCCATGTGATAGACTAGCCAACGCTTATGTGCAGCCACAGCTAGTACTACTCAGATAGTAGTCATTCTTGCAGTTGGGGCAAATGATTCACAAAAGTCAATGACTTCAACTTGTGAGTATCCCTGTGCAACAAGTCTTGCTTTATATTTTTCTAGAGTACCATTAGCCTTGTACTTTAGCTTCCAAACCCACTTGGTGCCAATGACTTTACGCTTAGGGGGTCGATCCACTAGCTTCCAAGTTCCATTCTTCATGATATTGTTGTATTCTGTTTGCATGGCAGCCCTCCAATTCGGGTCATGGAGTGTCTCTTCCACATTGCTTGGTTCCTTTGCTTCTTCTTGAATGAGATCAGCCATCAAGGCTGTGTTTACAATATGAGCGCTTGCCCATCTCTGTTCCTCTATTCTCTGTGATCGCCTCGGTCCATTTGCAACCTGTTCTAGTGACTGTGGGATGGGGTTTCCAGAATCATAGAGCTGCCTCACCCAATGTGGCAATCACTTTTCCACTTGGGTGTTCGTAGGTTGGTGACTTTGAGACTCATCATCTGAAGATAATGCTTCCTTCTCTTGTGTAGAAGGGATAGCTCTTGGGTCAAGTTCATAGTGGATTGCCCCTTCGCCTGATGATAAAGTGGAAGCTCTCTTGTCCTCCTCCACTGCATGTGGCTGCTCCTCCTTGAACACCACATCACGACTCGCCATGATCTTCTTAGCCTCAGGGTCATAAAGCTTATAAGCCTTCTTATCTTCGATGTACCCTAGGAAGATACATTTGATGCTTTTTGGTTGAAGCTTGTTTCTCTCCCTATCTGGAACATGTACATAACATTCACTTCCAAATACTTTGAAATGGGAAACAAAAGGCTTTTTACCAATGTAGGCTTCTTGTGGAGTCTTTCCATCAAGTGCCTTGGTGTAGCTTCGATTCAAGATGTAGACAGCAGTGTTGACAGCCTCTGCCCAAAATTGATTAGGCAAACCCTTTCCTTTCAACATGCACCTTGCCATCTCCATGATGGTTCGATTCCGGCGTTCTGCAACACCATTCTGTTGAGGACTATGTGCGACTGTGAGTTGATGCTTGATTCCCTTCCTCTTGCAGAAATCTTCAAACTCTATTGATGTGAACTCACCACCACCGTCTATCCTGAATTTCTTCATCTTCTTCCCTGTTTCAGTTTCAACAAGCTGAAGCCATTCTTTAAACTTACCAAAAGCTTGAGCCTCATTGCGAAGGAAGTACACCCACATCTTCCTGCTATAGTCGTCGACAAGTAACATGAAGTAGGAAGATCCGCCCAAGGCCTGTGTAGGCATTTTTCCGCACAAGTCAGCATGCACCAACTCTAGAGGATAGCTTGCCCTGTCTTTGCTTTCTTGTGGAAACACCTTCCTCTGTTGCTTGCCCATCATGCAAGCTTCACATGGTTCCTTCATTTCTGCAATCGATGGTAGGTGTGCAACCATACCTCTGCGATGCATCTCCTTCAGTACAGGGTATCCACTGTGGCCAAATCTATCATGCCATAGCTTACTTGTGCCCACGTTTGTAGTGGCTGTAAGAGCACATAACTCATACAGGTTGTTCCTCCTTATGCCAGTCCCAACAATGTTGTTGTTACCATCCATAATCTTAGCTCCTATCTTACTGAAAGATACTTGATGACCTTGATCAGTTATAGAAGCTACTCAAAGTAGATTTCGTTTTATTTGTGGAACATACAGCACATTTGAAAGCTTTCTCATATCGCCATTAGAGTTAATGAAAGAAACCGTACCTTTGCCCTTTGCAGGACATCTTGCATTGTTTCCTACCTTTACTGTGATAGGTTCCTTTAGAGGCTGTAAGGAACTCTAAAGGTCTTTTCTACTCATCATGTGATGAGATGCATCACTGTCCAACACCCATGAGTCATATGTTCCTGAATCTTCAGCCAAGGAGCACACCTCCTCTATCGTAACAAACAACTCAAGCTCTGTTTCTGCTGTGTTGGCAGACTCCTTGCCCTTGCCACCTTTTGAAGAGCCAATCTTCTCTTCTGCCTTCTTGATGCGACAGTCTTGGATTCTGTGTCCCTTCCTCTTGCAGTGGAAACACTCTCCCTTGAACTTCTTTTTGTCGTTCTTCCTTTTGTCTCCATCTTTTGAAGAGTCTGTTTTGCCTCCTTTGGCATTTGCTGTGAATGCAGCATCTCCTTTGCTACCATGACTCCTTGCCTTGAGCTGCAGCTCCTCCTCCATGAGTAAGGCACTGAATTCTTCAAAAGTTAGTGGTTGAGGTCTGATTTGAGTGTTAAGAGTAGTTACCAGACCATCAAACTTAGGTGGACAGATTCGAAGACAACGTCGAGCTAGCTCTTCACTTGACTTTTGAACACCTGCTCCCGCCATTTGATCTCATAGATTCTTTATGCGAGTGATAAACACCTCTGCTGTCTCCCCATCAGCAAACGGTTGTGTTGCAAGCTGATTCTCCAAGTTCTGAATTCGTGTCTGATTACGAGTTTCATATTGATTTCTCAATATGTCCCATGCTTCACATGCCTTCGTAGTATGCTGAATGAGAGTCAGAACACTATCATAAGTACTTGTAACAAGAGCACAGAGTGCATCTACATTTCTACGTTTCCAAGCACGTAGAAGATCAACATCAGGAGGAATCATTCGACTAGGATTATTTGGATCAGGTCTTTCTTGGGGCTCATGATCAGTCCCAAGAACAGTCTCCAAAAGCTCATACGAATCAAGAATAGAAGTGATTTTGAACTTCCACAGGGTGTAGTTCGTACCATCAAGTTTACCTTCTGTGAAGGCTGGTGGCCGTATCCGCAATGTTGGGATGACCGACATCACTCCTGCTCCTGCTTGTGCGCCACCTACTCCTGTTGATGAACCACCTTGGCCCCCAGTCGTAGATGATGATGCACCACTTGACATCTTCTCTCTTTTGTTCAGACCTCTGCAACCTCTGCGTTTCTACTTCTGCACCACTCAGAGCCTCCTGAGCTCTGATACCATGTAAGAAAATAACAGCACAACGGAATAGACCTGTAGACAGAGTTGAGAAAAAAAAACACAGACAAAGATAGACATAGACGGAGAGATTGAGAACTCAAATTCTCAGATTGCCGAGCGTAATGCAGTTACAATGATGGTGTTGTCCACCCGTGCGCTCCCACTGTGGAGCTTAGATGGTGATCTAGACAGACTCTAGATGAAGGGCTTACTAGTGCGCAATGCTATGTAAAGCTCAACTTGGGCCGTGTTTATGTATCATCCTACCTGTTTTCATATTTTTAAGACTCCGTTTGAGCCCCCAAATAAGCCTTGGAACCTATTTTTTAACTAGGGCCAAAACTACTCAAAAAACTATAAAAACCGCTGGAGAGCTCATTTTTGGGGTTAGCTTGTTGTAGATTTCAGCTTTGTAAAAGAGTTCTTTTGTAATCGAAGTCCTTCCATTGTTCCACTCTTCCCTCTATACATCATAATGCCACTATACCTCCATTTACAATATTATGATCAGATTCATGATCGCATAAACCTAAAAGATAAATGAAAATGCCATCTCACATGCCAAATACTTGATAGGATCATGCTCTACTCTCATACAGTCGAGCTACGACAATGATCATACATGATTAAATGGAAAGAAGGAAAAAAAGCAAGTAGATATATGCACTTCTCCAAACTTTCTTTGCACTAAAGAAGCTTCAAATTAAGAGCTACAAAGAGATTTTAAGGTAATTCGAATATTCAACTATCTTTAGCGTTGCATAGGGAAAATATGATAGTTTGTATATTTCCTTTTTTATGTTTGAAACTTCGAAATATCCTTGTATGCTCTTCAAAGAACTTGAAGATCTCCTTCTTGGATATGTAGCGATACTTTAAAAATCTCAATCAAAGGATTGTAGCTCAAGACATACACAAAAGAAGAATCTGAAGTCAATTTAATCTTCACCTACAACACTATTACTCTATAATTTGCATTTTCGATGACCTAACACTCTTAATCTATATGTACATTCTTCTACAAACTTTGTAGCTACTATTTCAAGCCATGTATAGAAAGTACAACTACCTCAAGTGTATCTTTAAGAATCAAGTTACGGCCAAAAGACTTACCTACTCTCCAAGTGACTGTAGATTCATCTTCTACATCAGTCTAGGTTATTCGAATTTTTGGCAAACCAAAACTCCGAACCAAATTTTTCTTGTCCTTGGACGATTTTCTAACAAAGATCAAAGATTTGAAGGAACATTTGATTTTTACCAATGAAGTCTTGCTTGACAGTTCACTTATGCAGACTATTCTAAATGGTCTTCCCGATTCAAATAAATGTTTTTCTTCTACTCCCGGTTTGATGATGAAAGGCAATCTAAGTGCATTAACATTTGAGGAATTAGTCTCAATTACGATGCACAAAGATCAATCTAGGCCAAATAGGTCCATTATGCATGTTTCAAATCAAGCTTTCTAGGCTAATCACAAGGGCAAAGGTAATCTACTAGTAAGTACAAATCTTCTCATTCTGCACAATCAAAGAAGGATGATAGAGAGAAGGAGAAAACATAAAAGCAAAAATTGTTTTGCAAAATATTGTAAAGGAAATGATCATGTCGTAAAGAGTTGTCCAAATCTGGCTCCTAAAGAGGCAAGGAAGCAAGAGGTTGGAAAGATTGTTGAAGGGACCTCTACACCCAAAATAGAGTCTCCTAATCTTCTGCAGCATTGAACAATGGGCATTTACCACTGTATTCTTTTGAATTTTCTTCTCAGAAACAATGTACATCTATAGTAGAATTAGACATTTGGTACTTTGATAGTGGATCAACCAAACATATTACTTCGCACCATAGTTTCTTCACTTCAATAGAGCCTTCCCCTACAATACTATCACATGCACAAAAGACTCCTCTTATCCTGTCATGGGATTGGTAACTTCTGGCTAATACGAATGGTAGTTCTTTTACATTGTCGGATGCTTTATTTGTGCCATGGATCAAGATGAAACTGTTATCAGTTTCACCTTTAGCCAAGATTGTGTTGGTTGTGAAATGTGTTGATGATAGATGTAGAGTTCATGATCTGTCAAATGGTTATGTCATTTTTGCTTCTGGCATTTTATGTCATGGGTTGTATAAGCCAAAAGACTATGAAAAATCTATGAATGATTCAACATGTGCAATGAATGATTCTCCAGATCTGTCAGATGCAAAGCTTTGGCTTGCATGCATGTTCCTAGTTTGTTATGCCTACAGAAATTTGAAATTGTGTGCTCTCTTCCCAAACTTGGGGCACTTGGTAAACATGTTTGTGAAGGCTACATTTTGGGCAAAATGTAGCATTCCTCATTCCTAAAAGATGTTTCAGTTCGAGCTACTTATAAACTACAACTTGTTCATCGTGATGTCTATGGTCCTATGTAGACACCCTCTTTTGGAAAATATCTTTACTTTGTGACTTTTGTTGATGATTTTTCCAGGCATGCATGGGTATATCCATTGAGAGCAAAGTCCAAAGTGTTTATGTGCTTCAAAAAATTTTTGATTTTGGATGAAGATCTCTTAGCATCTAAAACGGCACCCTCTATTCTGATCAATGGGGATATGTCTTGTAGTTTTAATGCATTTCTACCTGAATGTCACATAAAACATCATTGTAGAGTGCCATATACACCTCAACAAATGTATTACTAGAGAATGTACAAAGATAAGTAGCCCATTAGGGCTATAGGCATATATACAAGGGGGGGACCTCCTAAAGAGGGAAAATAGTGCCCCGATGGTCCTAGAGTGTTCACACACATCACTATCTAAATGTATCAAAAGGAAGACAAGGCATGATGAGATCCCAAGACTCTAACTCATGCTCTATTTGTGGATTAACTAATCATATAACTAAAAATTGCTTTAGGAATTCTAGGAATCAAACAGGCAGAGGCTACAATAGAGGAACCTATGGCTACTCAAGAGGAAGCTTCAACAATTACCATGGCAACCACAACAATTACAAGCATTCAAACTATCAAGGAGGCAATAGGGGAAGAAGAGACTTCAATAACTACACAAAAGTCTCAAATTAAGAGGACTCATTGCTAATCATGAATCTAGGCATGCCACAAGGTAAATCTAATGAGCATGTTTTCTACATAGATTTAGGCTGTTCCAATCATGTGGCAGGAAATGTGGTTCTCCTATCAGATTTAGAAGATCCAAGGAACAAGCATGAGGTACAAACAAGAGATGATACAAGACACCTTGTGGAGAAAATAGGAAATGTCAAAACACCTGATGGAAACATCAACTTACTCAGTAAGGTACTCTATGCCCCTACCATTACAAAGAATTTGATAAGTGTTGGACAGATAGTGGAGAAAGGGTTGCAAGTCAGGTTCACAAAAGCAAGAGCATTTGTTGAAGATCCAAGTCAAGGATTCCGGAGAATTGCAAAAGGTGAAAAGACAAGTAGATTGTTCACATTTGAGTTTTAGGGGCACTAGAAACATTGCTCTCTTTAAGTATGGTAGTCAGACACTCACAGAATTGGAAGTATGGTACAAAAGGTTAGCACATATTGGTGAAAGATCATTAAAGAAAATTTGCAGGGACCAAAGTTTACTTGGACTCCCTAACTTGTCAAAACAACACATGATTTATAAGTGTAGTGCATGTCAATTTGGAAAGTCTCACAGGTTACCACTCATGAAGAAAGGATATATGCATGGAGATCTCTTGGAGATGGTTCATACAGATGTATGGGGACATAGCAAGGATGCTTCAATGTCTGGATCAAGGTATTATGTCTCCTTCATTGATGATTTCAGTAGGTGGACTATATGATACTTTATGAAACGCAAAGATGAAGTCTTTTCATGCTTCAAAAGATATTTAGCTCTTGTGGAGAACCAAACAGGTAAAACACTAAAAAGGCTAAGGTTAGATGGAGGGGGAGAGTACTTCTCACATGAATTTGACTCCTTTCTTCAAGAAAGAGGAATCAAAAGAGAGATCACTACAAGGTACACTCTTGAGCAAAATGGACACATATGAGGCTTGGAATGGAAGAAGACCAAGCTTGGATCATTATAAGATTTTTGGATGTGTTGGTTTTGCTCATGTTCCTTCACAGGTTAGAGGCAAGATGGATCCCAAAGGAGAAAGGTGTGTATTCATTGGATATGACAACAATCAAAAGGGCTACAGATTATACAACCCAACAACCAAAGGATTCTTGGTGAGTAGAGATGTAGTATTTGATGAGAATAGTTCTTGGTATGAAGATTCATGTAGAAAGGTCAAACTAACTTATGATCTTGAAGAAGATTTTCCAAAACTTGTTAAGGATAATTCTTCTAAAGTTGAAGAGTAGGATACCTCAAACGATGATGAAGCAAATCACTATTAAAAAATCAAAATGTGGAAGTGTGAAGGTAAAGAAAGAATGCATGAACTTGGACAAGAGGTAGAATCATCACATCATGGCCTAAGAAGGTACATGAGGGAGAAAAGAAAGTCAAAAAGGTATGGGTTTGATACTTCTCTTGTCACTAAACATTTAATCTATCTAACACATGACATAAATCAAAAGGAACCTTCAAAATTTGAGGAAGCAAAGAAAGAATCAGAATGGAGGAATGCGATGGAAGAAGAAATTGAAGCTCTTGAGGAGAATAATACTTGGGAGTTAATGACCTATAAGACTTTGATCACTTCCATGGTGATGGGACCATCCTTATAAGGTCCTCCAAGCCTAAGTCACCCTACCCATGTTGTAGGCTTGTGATAGGTTGATCCATGCCCAAAATAATCTGCACCATTGATCTCTAGGGTAAATCCAACAATAAAAAGGTAGGATCAACAACCATTTGTTTGTAGCCCTTGATCTTGCTTAATCCACATGTAGGATCAAGTCTAGATCCAATGGTCCACATCAAATATGCCCTTCCCAAAGTCAACAAAGCTACTTTTGTTTTTATCCCTTGATTTAAGCTGATCCTCACATAGGATCAATCCCTAATCCAATGGCTTGGAAGTAACCTTCGTAACTATCCATCTATGGTCTATTCTAGACCTCATGTGACCTCTAAGTCAAGAACCTACCAATTTCCAGCACTCTCACATGGCTTCTCCTCAGAATGGGGGCCTACTAAATAGATTATTATGGAACAATGGTGGTATTACATAAGGTGATGCATTGAGAATATCTAACACCCCCCTCAATGTCCACCTAGAGCTTGCATAACTCACACTTTCAACAAATATAACTATTAAGAAATATATAGTACTTAAATTAAACCATAATAATTAAATGATTTCTTAAAAAAGAACATCAAAGAAAAATTAAACCATAATATTATAACTAAGAAAATTATTATTTATTTTATGCATGTATATTTGTAAAGTATGAATAAGTATTGTGAGTCTAAGTTGTGAGTGAGTTAACTGAGTGAGAGAGTGAGTGAGTGAGAGAGAGAGAGACCTCATCACCTTAAGAGATCGATGATCACGGGCTACCGTGACAGAGCATGGAGATAGATAAATAGATAGAGAGAGAGAGAGATAGAGAGAGAGAGAGAGAGAGAGATCGAGAGAGAGAGAGAGACAGAGAGAGAGAGAGAGAGACAGAGAGAGAGAGAGAGAGAGAGAGAGAGAGAGAGAGAGAGAAAGAGAGAGAATGAGTTGTTGCATAGAGATCAAATCAAGGCTATGCTAGATTTAGTTATCCAGGTAGCAGAGATTAGGAGTGAGGGAGGGAGAGAGAGAGAGAGAGAGAGAGAGAGAGAGAGAGAGAGAGAGAGAGAGAGAGTTGTTGCATAGAGATCAGATGAAGGCTATGGTAGATTCAGTTATCTAGGTAGCAAAGATTAAGAGCGAAGGACAAAGAGAGAGAGAGAGAAAGAGAGAGAGAGAGAGAGGGAGAGAGAGAGAGAGAGAGAGAGAGAGAGAGAGAGAGAGAGAGAGAGAGAGAGAGCCAAAGAGATAGAGAAACGGTGTGATGAACATTACTTGATAGTTCGTCAGAGAGAGAGAGACAGAAGATGAGAGATAGGGAGAGAGGTTTTTCACAGAGAGAAAAAGGCTATGGTGGACTCAAGAATCGAGGTAGCAAAGATTAGGAGTGATGGAGAGAGAGAGAGGGCCGAGAGAGAAACACTATGATGAGCGTTGTGTGACAAATGGTGAGAGAGAGAGAGACCAAGAGATAGCAGAGGCTAGGAAATTGAACCCATAGTAGATTGCACTGAGATAGAGAGAGAGGGATGGGGAGAGAGATAGAGGGGAGAGAGAGAGAGAGAGAGAGAGACCAAGAGATAGCAGAGGCTATGAAATTGATCACGTAGTAGATCCTAGTGTGTGTGTGTGTGTGTGAGAGAGAGAGAGAGATAGAGAGGGATGAATTCTTTTGTGCTACTATTGTGAACCATGTCACGAAGGCACACTTGAAAATGGGCTTCAATCCAAGGCCTTCTTCTTTTTCAGGCCCTATAGCAGGATAGAAATGCAACCTTCCATTCTCAGGTGGCCGAGGATTTACGAAGCTTTTTGTGGCCTCACTTCCAAGAAATATAACGGAGGATGCGTTATTGGAATCGATGTTGCTAGGCATGTCCAAAAAGAGACAAAGAGAGAGAGAGAGAGAGAGAGAGAGAGAGAGAGAGAATATGGTTGATTGAAAGGTGAACGGTTTTATATGATGACTACTTTATACTTGTTCTATCATGAAGACTATGTGATTTGGATAAATTTTTTGATGGGATTCTTTTCCAATGATTGTCTCCAATCTTCTATGCCACTTTAACTCTCTTTTCATGATGCGTTGTTTCTTCTAGTCATTTGCATTGATTGAAATATACACATGTGATTTTCAAAGATGAAAAGTTCATTCTCGAGGGCCAAGGGATTTGAATAGATTTTATTTCTATGAAGCCTTTCTTCATTGAATCTCTGCAATTTCATAAATCTGATTTTATATGCAACGTTTTAATGTGAGACATATGTATTTATGTGTTTGCATGTGTGCGTGCGGTTCTGCTTGTGTGTTTTCTGTGTGCCTTTGTGTAAACTTTCTCACGAAGAACGTGATATTTGATGGATTGCATATCTAATTGTAGTTGAACATTTATGTATGTGGTTTTGTATTTCTTGCGCATCTTTGCTTTAGGAAAACTTTTAGTTTCAAACCATTTTTTTATTACTTTATACATCAGCCATCATTTTTGTAAAAAGTTCATCCAAAAGTTGACCACTCTTTTTAGTGCTTTAAGATAACATCCATTATTTTTGTGAAAATGTTGTTGAGCAACTTTTTAGTTATTATCCATTCCTTTAGTGCTTTAATTATCTTTCACTATTTTTGTGAAAGAAAATCATTGGTACAAATTCATTTCCGAAAATCTATATAAAAAGCTTAGGAATTTATTTCTGTAAAGAGCAATTGATACTCGATGATTGTGATTATATAGACATTTTTGTACACACAACTTCTCTTCTTTTTATCTAATCTTGTTTGTCTACTTTGCTCTATCATCTTCATAGTCTATGATATTTTCTACTTCCCTTCATGCTTCCATTTTTTGCCACTTCTTGAACTTCCTATATTCTACATTGCTATTAGAGCTAGTTGATGCATCGAGTTGCTATACATGAGTTTTATGCATAAGATGCAACACCAATAAGGTGATACCTCACAGGTACCGTCTTTTAGGATGGCCAACAGAAATAACCAAATAGAAAAATTGAGCAAAACCAATTATCACGCCTACGTTTTTTCATGTCTGCATATCTTATGAGTAAAAATCTCCATGGATTAATTAATGGGACAGAACCTCAACCGCACTTGCCTGACCAAAATATGACATCGCAACGAATCTGGGAATATAAGAGGTGGAATGACCGTGACAAGAAGGTAATCTTTGTATTGTCACAAAATAATGAGTCAAGCATGATAGGGCGCATAGAGGGTGTAGCTCAGTGATGAGTAGCACCTCCTTTAATGTCAATCCGGGAAGACGTGAGGATGGTATGATGACCTCGAGCAAGTGAAGGCACAAGTGCGTGAGTGAGAAGCACACTAACATGCACACACATACACACATACGTGCACACAAGGCAAGCCAAAGAGAGAGAAGCAATGGAGTTCTTCAGATTACTTTCAAAAAGCTCATACAAGTTCAAATCAATTACAAGCTAACCCCAAAAATGAGCTCTCTAGCTATATTTATAGTTTTTTACTAGGTTTTGGCCTTGTCCAGACCTAGTATCCGGCCTAGTTAAAAATTAAGTTCTCTGCCCTATTTGGAGGTTCAAACGGAGTCTAAAAAATGTGAAAACTGATAGGTAGGTACTTCTAAAGCTCCCTAAGCTCAAGGACTCCTTGGCTTGTACAAAATGGAGCTACAAAAATAGGAAATGGTATTTACAATGGTTTTTAGTGATGAAAATCACTATTTTTGTAGGGATTTCTTCTAACATTTTGACATACATTTCCTAGAACTCCCTACTTGCTCCTTCTTCTTGTGTGCCCAACTCTTTGATGCCTGAAAAATTTAAATGGCCTACTTGCCTGATCTTCTTTGACTACTGTGTCTGCTTGTGCTTTCTCTTCGCTCCGACTCCCTTCGTAGGCTTCCTTGTCTTGTGAATCCTTCAGTTCCTTGACTACTGCCAACACCCCTCCCTCTCTCGCGTGTGTCGTCTCTGACAGACCCTTGTCTAGCTGTGCGTTGGACATAATATTGAACCACATTAGAAGCAAGGTGGTGTTCTTCTAATCGTAGCCCCCGTGCTAGGTCTGTTAACAATGCATCCCAATTCACTGGTCCTGGGACGTCTGGATGTGGCACCCGCAATTGTTCTGAATGGATGGTTCTTTCCACAGCGAATAAGTGGAGGAGATGTGAGGGCCTGGGTACAAATATTACTGAGTGATATTCCCAGAATCCTGTTACAAACATCTCCTCGAATGTCTGTTTAAAGCAAGCTGGGAGGTACTTGATTCTGGCGTGCCAAGCATATATTACCTCTATTGATGGGGTGGTGCTCATGTCGTATACCAGATCTTGGTTGCCTGTAAGGAAGCCAACTCCTAAGAAGTGGGGGTCTTTAATGTTCTTGAATGTCCTGAATGTGATCAGCATTAATTCAAAGATTTTCATGCACATTTGGGCCATCACATCGGGGGTATTCCGTAGTCGAATGCTCCAGTGATGGATGGTAGAAATCATATAATTCACAGTGGGAGGTCCTTGTGGAGGTGCTAGATAAACACAGTTTAACCACTTTGCATAGCCTTTGATGTTCTTGACAGCAATGGTAAACTCGGGCCAGGTGCGTCTGCGGAAGACTGGAACATAACAGGGATTGTATTTAATAAAGAGTGGCATGTTAGTCCAAGTACGAACCATCTCTGGGTAGGTCTCGAGAAGACGGATCCTCCAGGTGGGTTGATGAATGGATCCTTTTTTAGCACTCTCTGGGATATCATCGGGCCCAAATTGTGTGGCGAAAGTTGGAGGTTTGCCACATCGTCGTTGGATCTCTGTGTTGTAATCTGCCTGGAGTACACAGTATGGCACATACTGATCGTCGTTGGTGCTGATCCATCTATGATGAGACATACTGCGGAAATACTCTGACTTTATGATGGTGTCTTCTAATTTGGCCATTGATTGGATTTGGATTGCCACTCGATCTTCATGGGTTGTAGTTGTTTTTTCTAGTGTCTGGAGCCATTCGAGTACTTCGACTTCCAAGGTGTCCATTCCTTCTGAGGTTTGCTGACCACCTGGCATCGGCATAGGAACATATGGTTCCTCATACGTTTTGTCCACCTCAATGGGTACCAGTTCATCTGGCTCTGGTTCTACAACTAGAGAGGGCTGTCTTTCATATTCCAGTAACTTCTTCTCTAGTTCCGCCACGTGCTCTATTAATGCCTTTACTTCCGTTGAAGTCGAGGTTGTTTCTCTGACTTTGGTTTGTGCCTCCTGTTCCCTGAGCTGGCGACGTAGCTCATCCCGTTCCTTTTCTAGATCATCATGTGCTTCTAATAGATTAGCATGGCTTTCCAAGATTGTTTTCATTGTTTCTGAGGGAACTGCTTTGAATTGTTCTGGGTCGATTTCATGGGGAGAGCCTTCCATGGCAGCTTCCAAGTTTTCTTCATTTTGCTTCTGCAGACGCTTGTTTTCTTCAAGGGTTGTAGCCATGTGTTTTCTGAGTAGAGTCAAATTTCGCCGGACTCTCAGATTATCTGTTTGGTAGACTTCCAGTAAGGCTTCGAGTTGTTTGACACCTGGCGCTTGTGATGGTTGGGGTGTCTCCAGGAGGGTTTGATGAGCTTGCTCGAGTGTGGTGTAATGTTGATTGAGGTCTGCATTTTCTTCTTCTATAATTGTAAGCCGTCTCTGTAGTTGTTGATGATTCGTAGTCAGTTGATGATGACGATCTTCGAGAGCCTGATAATCTCTCTAAAGTTGATACACGCATTGATGTAATGCCATGAATATACTATTTACATTAAACGATACAAGGAAAGATGAAGATGCAGGGGGAATGGGGAAGGGGAAGGGAGTTGTGAATGCTGTGGAGTCAAGTGGTGAGGTAGGTGGAGGGGGTATGGGAGATTGAGGCTGCGTGGGGGGAGGGAGTGGTGTTGTGGCTGGTGATGTTTCCATTGTGTCGAACGTGTGTGTGACTATGTAGATGGGAACAGTGGGTGGGGGTGGATGTGATATTTGTGAAGAGTGTTGTGAAAGTGGGCATGGTAACTCCTTCGAATTGGATGCCGGGAGAGAGAGGAATTCCCATGACGACTGTGGTACTGGCAGAAATAGGCGTGGTAGTGCCAGGTGGTGAGGTGACTTGTGTAGTGAGAGGTGAGGTGGGGGGTGAGAGTGGTTCCACCTGATGTGCTTCTGTTTGTGTGTTACCTCCTGGTTTTGATACATTGATGTGGATTTGTTTGCCGGATCGTATGGGGCGAGTAGGCACTCGTTTCTCAAATCGATGAATATAAGTCATGGCTGCATGAACAACCTCATCTAAGCCTACTGCATCAGCGTGCAGGTTCATTGATTCAATGAACATGTCATCCACACCTTCCTCATCTAACATTTGGCTCATGATCATCTTTCCTGTCTCGAGCGATAGTTTGTGTTGTTCTTGTACTTGCTTCATGGTTTCGTATAATCTTTTTATTTGGGTTGAGTATGCCGGGGCACTTGCTAGTTATGAAAGTTCTTCATATTCTTGATCATACTCCTCGTTTGCTTTTTGTTCTTCTGTCTCTTCTTCATCCTCTTCTACTTCTACTACTCCCGGTTGGGTCGGGGCTGAAGTTGTAGTCGTGGGTTGTGGTCCTTGGGTCTGCTCTGCTTCTGTCTCCAGGTTAGACTCATTGATCAAACGGGCAATTTCTTCATTTGTCAAATCAGCAAGGGTGTAACCTTGTGGGAACTCCAAGTCCGATGGAATCGGAGGGAATACCAGATTCGGTCCTTCGGCGCTTGGTCTGGGTAGGCGAATGGTGAATGGTCGGACACGTCGTGTTTGTGGAGGGGTCACCTCTGGTGTGGTGGTGGCTCCCCTTGGTTGAGCGCATGGTAATTGAACTCCCCCTCTCATCTTCTTTGATGGAGGACCCGCCGTTGATAGTCGTCTTTGGAACTCTTGGGCCCTGGACCATACTAGTGCTCTTTGAATGGGCACGTCGTATGCTAAGCACCTGTAAATTATTCTTGTGAGAGCACAGCATCCATGAAGTACATTTTTCTGTTTCTTATTCCACCGTTGATGGGCTAGGTGTATTTGATCGATGATCCAGTGTGGTATGTTGATGGTGAGATTCTCTGTCTCCGCCAAGTACAAGCTGAACCATATCTTTTTTGGTGGCATAGTGAATCGTTCTTGGGCGGGAAAAGAAAAATGCTGCATGATCGTTCGTAGGTGGAGAGCAATGGTAGGTGTCATTGCTACCATGTCCTTCAATTTGTTGAGATCTTTATGCTTCATCCTGCCTGGAACCAACGTTTCTTTCTCAGTGGGAATATGCATACCTTGCATGTTCAATGCTTCCCGTAACAAATTGAGGGTCAGTTTGAATCTCTTGAGTTCGTGGCCTGGCAATAGTGAGGGCGGCACGAAAGTACTATCGCCTCCCTTGGCCCTGCTAGGAGTGATGGTATTGATAAAATAAGAGCAGCGTAGGAAATCTGGCTTAGGCAAATGTGCCCTGAAATAGCTATCCAAGCCCGCTTTGGTCCATACCGATCGCATTACTTCTGCATTTTGATAGTTCTCAAATTCACGAGTGAAGAAATGGTAGCGTCCCCATTTGCCATTGAACTCAATTTCTGCTTCCCAGAAGTAGGTGTCATCACCCAATGGCCCTACGACATCACTAAACCAATGAGCGTGTTTCCCCACTTGGGAAGTGTGTCCCTGAGGAGGGTCCTGAATGGGGAGCACATGCACCGCTTGAAGTTCTTGAGGCCTTTCGGTGAGGTGTGGTTCAAGGAGGAGGGTTTCAATGTCCACAATCTGTGCGCTAGACCCTGCCTGGGAACTGGTGCCTCCGGTTTCTGCCATGTTACAACTTGCTTGCTAGTTCTGTGAGAATATAGAATCATGCGTTAATATTGTAATGGACAAGATAGAACACTTTTTGTCCCCATTACAACATTATCATGATGTGAGTAATGGGTTAGTGGGTCAGTGAGTGCTCGATGATTGTGTGTGTAGTTAATGAATGGATAATCCTACGAGCTAGATGGAAAGATGCAGGGTATGAGTGATGTTGTTAGCAAGTGAGGATGAATTTACACATGGGGTTCGGGGGTTTTATTACAATTTTTAGGCTACCAAACACAATGGATGGCTTTCGGTTTTGGTTTAATGGAGACTCTGGAGGGCTTTATGAGTATGTCTGCTTAGGAATGAGGCGTTTTTGGGACCCATTTACAAGTGAGTCTGTTCGTGCTTCTGGGCGACTGTGTGTTCGTGCGTATTAAACAAGAGTGGGTAACGGCTCTTTGAGTGAGTGAACCCTATCGTGTATGATGTGATTCGTGCGTGACTAGTTGAGCCCGCAAGCAAGCCTTAGGCACCCAAATTTGTCTTGATTGTGGGCCAGCCTTCAGCGACTTCTTGGGTACCCAGATAGATTTCACTTTCTCAAAAGAAGTTTTGGAAGTCTCCTTATTAGTATCATGTCGTTGATTACCAATAGGAAGTTGAGATGGTTGTTGTCGCTTGACTGTAATAGGCCGCTCGCCTTTTCGCACCCACAATTGTTTCAATGGCTGAGTCATTCTGCTTCGCACGTTCTTTTGGCCTCCAGCATGGGTAGTCTTCAGTAATTGATCTGCCTTTGGTTGCTGCCTCCCTCTGGCCTTTGGAAAAGAAGGGAGTTCTGTTGAGTACTTGACTTCTTTATTGAGATCACCATTCCTCTGTATCACATAGCTTTGGAGAAGAACAGCATGGTCAACTTCATGTGTACCCCTGGAAGGACTAGGAGTCTGTGCCTTTCCTAGTTCCTTGAGTGTTCCATCATCTAACTCAATTGTAATTCGACTCTGATTTACCCATACCTCAAGAAGTCCACTTCTTAGGTTTAAGTTGACTGCATGGTCATAGATCCAGTCTTGACCCAAGACCAGAGGCTCCGTGAGATCCTCATCTTGACACACTAGTACTTTAACTGTCATTAGAACATCTTGAATGGAGAGGGGAAGTTCCACCTTGCCCATGCAAGGGGTTTCCACACCTCCCAATCCTATGAGATATGCTTATATGTGTCTGTCTAATGTTGGAATGAGCACAGAGATCATCAACATAGACCTCCAAATTCTTCCTCAAGAACTCTTTAAACACGTGACACATCAGCCTCTAGAAGGTAGCGGGTGCATTGGTAAGCCCAAATGGCATTACTCTAAAAGCAAATATGCCCCACTCTGTTGCAAAAGCTGTCTTATGCTGATCTTCTGGAGGTATGGCTACTTGGTTGTAGCCCGAAAATCCATCAAGGAAGCTGTACACTTCCTTGCTTGCTACTCTTTCTAAGAGATGTTCTATGATAGGAAGTGGATAGTTATCTCGAATTGTGGCTGCATTGACCTTTTTCAAGTTAATGCATACGCATAGCTTTCCATTCTTCTTGGGCACAGCTACAATGGGGGATACCCACTTGGTGTGCTCAATTTCATAGATGAATCCAGCTTTGACCAAGCGATCTACCTCTTCTTTGATCTTAGCAGCATAATTATCATTGCATGTGTATGGCTTTTGCTTAGAAGGTTTAGCATCTGAGGTCATGGGGATAGTGTGTGAGCATATGTTTGGGTCTACACCTTTCAAATCCTTGTAACTCCAAGCGAATACATCTCTGTATTCTCTTAGCAAGGCTATTAACGCATGCTCTTCTTCCTCTGTTAGGTCATGGCCTATGTATGTGCATCTCTCCTCTCCTTCTTCTAGGGCTACCACTATTTTCTTGGTGGTTTCTTTGTTATCATAGGCTTCTCCTGATTGTACCTCTCGCTTAGGCATTCTTATCATGACTCTCCTGTCGTCTATCTCATACTTTTTAAAGTTTTCAGGGACCTCAAACAAAGCTTCTTCCTCTTCTGGTGTGACTTCTCTCTTCTTTCTTTTCTTTCCTTCATCCTTAGGGGTCACTTGTGTGGCTAACCTTACATCATTTGTTATCTCTCCGTGTCTCTGGGGTTGAAATTCTACTTCATAGAAGTATTCTTCATCTGATGCAAAAGGTGGGTCCATAATGATCGACTCTAGATCGGAGTCACTTGCATCCTCAAATGCATCAGGACTAGGTTCACACTCTTCTAAAATTGCATCTCCCATGATTGGCTCTATGGAGAAAACTGAAATGTCATAGCCATCCTCATCATAGTGGGGTGTCCATTGTTCTTCATTGATGGCTACATCCATGGTTGCTAAAATTTCTGCCCAGCCATGGGGTTCAAATTCTTCGTCAGGGAACACTACAGGTGCATAGGCTGGGTCTTGAATTGATTTGTGTGTCTCTTTCGCACCTACGTCTCTGGCTTTTTCTCTCTTCTCCTCTTCTACTACCACTTTACACATCCATAAGTGAGTGTCTTCATGCATCCATGAGGATCCTGATCCTATGGAGTGCACAGACTCTGTATCATCTTTGGCCCTATGAATAGGATTCCATTGGATAGGAGGGACATCTCTATGAGAGTAATCTTTGAGATTAACCTTGATCGTGACACCTAGGTGTTGCAAATACAAGGAATTGGTTCCCCAATCTTGTACCACTTGCAACTGTTGCATAAATGGTCTTCCCAAAATCATCTCATAGGCATGGTTCTTGCTAAAATCACAGTTAGCAAACGTGTGCTCAAACTCTACCCCACATGTAGTGAGAGTTATTCCTTCAAGTAGTCCTAAAGGCCTCTCTATATGACCATCAACCATTTGCAATTTCATCCTCGTGGGCCTGAGTGTTGGATTGCCCCACCGCTTCCATAGGGAAGTGGTAGCAATAGCGACTCCTGCACCTGAGTCTAGAATTGTCTTAGCTGTATACCCCTGATGGGTAATGGGAAGATAAGTGTTTCGTTCTTCATCTTCACTCATATCTCCTATCTTGTCTAGAGGAATTTCTGGCACTGTCCTATGAGAACCTACCTAGGAACGAGGTTTTGCTATCTCTGGTACTTGTTTGGCTACATGTTTCCATAACTCTGGCCTAACTTTGAGTAGCTCTTCTAAAGTGAAGTTGCACTGGACTTTAGTGTTTTTCACTACCTCTGTATTCCTCGGTATGACTGAGTCTTCGTTTCTTACCATGACTGTGGGTGCTCATACAGGTCGACTTGGCTTCCCATGGGCCTGTGAAGTGGGGTAATTCCTGTAAAGAATTAGACTTGAAGTCTAATCTCTCTTGACTTTGTGCACTCTCTTGCTCTCCATAAATAGAGGGAATATCTTGTGGGAATTGATCATGTGCGTCATCCACAAGTTCAATGGGAGGAGGGACTTCACTTTCTTTAGCCCATTTGTCTTCTTGAATCTCTCGTAGGAATTCTGGTGTGTACCTATTCATAGAAGAGGAGGTGTCTGGTTCAGTGGAATTGAGCACAAAAGCTTCCTGTGGGGGAAGGCTTATTCTTTTGCTTGCCTCATCTCTTCCTTGATTTTTTTCTTCCTTGGCAGATCTTGCAATTATGCTCTCTAACTTCTCTAGGAGTCCATCCAAGTGCAATTGTGTCTTAGCTGAGCCAGAGTAGTTGAAGAAACGACCGGCTTCAAACATGGTCTGAGCCAATGCGACCATTTTCACGCAAAGCTTGGTTCTTTCTATCTCTAGGTCAGGTCTGGGGTAGCACTTGTCATGCTCCGTCACATTTGGCCCTTCTTGGATTCTGGCCTGATATGCCTTAAGCATCATGTCTATGTCTTTAGGAGTGGGGTCAGCTAATACTGATCCTACTCTAGGGGTTGGTGGGATGGTCTGAGGTAGGTGGACAGATGATGGGTTAGATGGTGATGGAAATGAGGGTGGTGCTGGTATGTGAGAGTTTGTTTGACAGGTGAGTTCAACAATTTTGGCTTTTGTTTCTCTTATGCTTTCTTCTAAGTCACTCATCTTTTTAGACCATTGTCTTTTCATTCTCTCTCGGCTATCCCTCCAGGCTCTCGACCGTTTCTTGGCTATGCTCTCGGTTTCACTAACCTCTGCACTCTTCTCTTGACCTATTCTTGGGTTCTGTTGCAAAGCCTGGGCTCTAGTGACCACTTGCACTGGTGCAGTGGAAGTGACACTTCCTGTTGAGTCTACAACTAACCCAATAACGTTATTTGGAGTTATTTTTGGCATATTATTGGGGTTCTTTGGGTAGTCTCGTAAGAGATGCTCCTTTCCACAATCTTGGCAAAAGCCTTGAATTGTCATTGACTGGGGTTATGTAGGTGGAGGTAAGGGGCAATCATGAATGACGTGATCTCCCTGACATCTGTAGCATGGTCCTCTAGGGAATGGGGGTCTTACCTGCCTAGGTTGGGGTCTAGAGTTAGGGTTTGTGTACATTACATTTGTGTACTCTGGCTCCCAACTAGGTTCACTTGGTTCTTCATTGTAGTAGGACTCACCATGTTCAGGAGATTGCATGTAGTAAGCCTGGGGACTATCAATATGTGTAGAATCAAAGCTATGGTCACTAGGATCACTTTCTGAAAGCAATGGTGTTACTGGCACTATAGCTCTATTCAAATTTTCCTCAGCTGCTGCATACTTTACAGGAATCACATTAGCTGGGGTTGGAGGTTGTTGAGCTAACACAGGTTGAGGCCTTTGTTGGTTTTGGTAGGGTTGTTGATAGGATTGTTGCGGTCTACCATTTGCTGTGGAGGGTACTGGTTCTGGTATCTTCCCTGTTGTGGATAGGGCTGAGGGTAGGTTTGTCTAACCGCTTGCTTATTGTATGGACAATCCTGGGCTATGTGATTTGTTTATCTCCGTTCTATGGTGCAGTATTGGCTACTAGGATTCACTTGGGGTTGGGCAATAATATGACAAACACTTGTCATATGGTCACCTCCACAAGTATAGCATCTTTTCACACGGGAAAATCTTGGGATCTGTTTGCTAGAGACACCTAATTTCTGAGCTACTTTCTCTGCTAATTCCTCAATTGATGTGGATTGCGAGGAAGAGAGACTAGAGGCACTATCTGAATCTTTGTAGATGTTGGAAAGCTCTAACTCCTCCCCTAGGTTATCCTCGATGTCGATGCACATGCGTACACACTCTTCAATGGTCCTAGGGTCCTTCAAGTACACATATGACCTCAATTTGGTACTTAGCAATCCATCCAAGAATAATGCCACCTGTTTGGCAGGTGTGGGTAACTCAGGAACAGGGCATCTCTCAAGATACTGCCTAAATCTTCTTCTTGCAAGTCTCACAGTCTCTTGAGGGGTCTGCTTGAAGCTGTGTATCAATGAGGAAGTATTATGCCTTATGCCACTTTTAGAGAATTCAATGATGAAAGCCTCTAAAAGTTGGTCTATGCTCTTGAACTGTCTCTCATTCAATGGTTGAAACCACGTAAGGGCTGTGTTCCTAAGTGTTAGACCAAAGGCATTATATTGCGTGAACAGGTCCTCAACTTGTTCAACTCTCAAGACTTGCCTAAACTCGGCCACATGATCATATGGGTCTCCTGTGCCATCAAAGTAATTCTTCATGGACTTAACTAACTGAGTCAGTCTCAAAATCCTGGTGTGTTCCCTAGGCCTTGGCAGAGGGAAATCATCAGCATTCCTTTGGTTCCTTGGGGCTCTAAGTCCCTCAGGTTCCACTCTATTTGCTTCCGTTCTCGTCCTTTCTCTTCCCACTGAGTTGGCAAAGCTTACCTCCGGTCCATCCCTATGTCTGTCTCTTTGAGCTCCGTGAGCTTGGGATGTTCCAGCTCCTGGGTGACCAAAGGACACATTTGATCTTGGTTGGGGGAAAATAAATTCACCTTTCCAAGTGTAAGCATGTCTATCATTTTCTGTAACCACAAAGATCCTCTCTGAAGAATGATCTAAGTAGGTCACTCTGCCTGGGCTATCAGGATCTTTGAACTCATATATCATGATTGTTCCTAGCTCATTCGGTTGATCAGATTTATACCTCCAAAAGGCTTCATTAGTCTCTCGGTTCAGGAGTAGATCTATGCTCTTATTGTCTTGGGGAATCCACTCTGGTGTGATAATCCTAGCGAGAACAGATTTGCCTCGGGGGGTTCTAGGTTCTACACCCATGTTTCCTTGCTCCAGGTCACCTAAATCCGCTTCTGAGATCACATTTCCAAATTCATCTGTCCCATCTGGGTGACTAGTGACTACATATATTGTCCCTTCTTTGTCCAAGTACGCTCCATTTTCAAACTTGACAGTTGGGTGCTCTAGTCCAATGGATTGGTCAGGGTTTTTAATCTCGACCACAGATCTTCCTAGGCCGTCCTCATAGATGCTAGCACCTAATCAGTTGGTCCTAAGGTATTCGAGTTGCGTTTTGTAAGGGCCTTCTACCCTATGTAAATATGGCACTCTTGAACTTCTTGTAGGTCTCTCCATACCGTGGGACATCTCAGACTAGCTAGTCTTAGAGCTAGGGTAATATGAATGATGGCTCAATTGCTGGGCCCAAGACCTAGCTTTATGATTGACACTAGCCTCTGAAGATCTAATACTTTGTCTATCTCTCCCTAGGTGTCATCCTGATCTAAGGTTCATATGCCCAATTGAATGATCTCAAATTTTCCCAAGTACACTTTGCGTTGCTGAGTTCTTTTGTATTAGTCACTTTTTTAATTGCCCTTAGGGTGTCACTTCTTGTCCAATTAATCTTCATCGCAAGGAACACTTAAGTTTTATCGTACTTCGAGTGTGGTCGCTCAATTTAAGTTCTTTTCCCTTAGGTTGTTTCACAATTGTAATCTCCTAACACTTGCACTTGAGTGATTAGAGTTCTTGGACTTGATCGTTCTTAACGTGTCCTTAATTAATCAAGACCTCTCTCCGTACTTAGCCTATGCTAGGGATTGACAGAGGGTGTTGAGAATTTCCAACCTTAAGTTTCTTCCCTTGGTTGACCTTGTATGCCCAGGAAGCGTGTTCCCAAGCTCACACTTACTCTTGCTTCAAGTACCCTTTGATGCTCTCAAAGAACCTCAAAAAGTCCACAATTAGCTCAAGAATTGAATTCAATTGACATATAGATCACTATCATGCATGTAATTCACAGACCCAATTGCCTTTTGCCTCTATGGAAAACAATCCCAAGGGAAACTTAGTTTTCCTACCTCGGGATATGGTCACTTCAAATTACCCTATCTAATAATCCAGACATTAATTCTACTGTAACCAGTAGAAGTTTTGGTTTTACTCCCCACGAGCTTTCCAACAAAACAAAAATCACCGCAATCGGATTTCGTATGAAGAGGTTATGTCCGTTCAGGGTTTTGGGGCTAAAACAAGATTTAAAACAGGTTAACCGGTAGACAGGACTTCTCAGAATGCTCTGGGTAGAGGCCTCACAATGCTCTACTAACCCTTAAAAGTTCCCCACAATTTGCCAAAAAATTAGACCACTATTTTTTGCCCTAAAAAATTGGCCAAATTTACCCGTCAATCGCGTTCGCAAGCTCTCTCAATCGCGATTGATAGGTCAATCGCGATCCACGTGTCGGTCGCGATTGACAGGTCCGTCGTGGCTGTCAGTCGCGATTGATGGGTCAATCGCGATTGACACGTGGTCCGGATTTTTAGTCGATCGTGGTCAGTCGGTCGTTGACTCTGTCGATCGCGATTGATGGGTCGATCGCGATTGATAGGTCCGTCGCGAGGGTCTGTCCGTCGTGGTCAAGCAATTGTTGATTGGGTCGGTCGCGATTGACAGGTCCGTCGGGGCTGTTAGTCGCGATTGACTAGTCGATCGCGATTGATGGCTCAATCGCGATTGACACATGTCATGCGTAGATTCAGTCAGTCGTGGTCAGTCGATCATTGACTCTGTTAGTCGCGATTGATGAATCGATCGTGATTGACAGGTTGGTCGGCAAGTGTCTGTCGTGGTTTGTCGATCGCGATTGACAGGTCGGTCGGCAAGTGTCCTTCATAGTTTGTCGATCGCGATTGACAGGTTGATCACGATTGACAGAAATCTGAGGAATTTCAAAATTTTAAACACATATTCATGTAGCTCTAGGCCTGTACATCACAATTACACACTTTGTTTTCCAAAATAGTCAACTTTTCTGTCGATCGGGATTGACAGAAGTCAACGCTCGGGACTGCACAGTCAAATTTTTTACCTGCTAGAGCTGGTGCAGCTGCTGGGGATGCTGATTTCTGCAGAAAATCTCAAAAAACACAGAAAATCACAAGCACACAAACGCTCTCTCGCTCTCTCTCACAAGTGAAATGAGGGAAATGGTATGGGTGGGGTGATATGACCAAAAAACTGAAATTTTTCGCGATGATGGAGATGGATGTGGGAGATGGTGAGGATGATGATGGTGATGAGAAAAACAAAAGAAAATAGATAAAAGTGAAGAAAATACCTATGACTCCAACGCCTCAACTCTACGTCTTACCATCACACGCTCATCCTCAAAGCTCAATCCCCGGCAACCGCGCCAAAATTTGATGTAGCTTAGTGATGAGTAGCACCTCCTTTAATGTCAATCCGGGAAGATGTGAGGATGGTATGATGACCTCGAGCAAGTGAAGGCACAAGTGCGTGAGTGAGAAGCACACTAACATGCACACACATACACACACACGCGCACACAAGGCAAGACAAAGAGAGAGAAGCAATGGAGTTCTTCAGATTACTTTCAAAAAGCTCATACAAGTTCAAATCAATTACAAGCTAGCCCCAAAAATGAGCTCTATAGCTCTATTTATAGTTTTTTTACTAGGTTTTGGCCTTGTCCAGACCTAGTGTCCGGCCTAGTTAAAAATTAGGTTCTCTGCCCTATTTGGAGGTTCAAACGGAGTCTAAAAAAATGTGAAAACTGATAGGTAGGTACTTCTAAAGCTCGTCAAGCTCAAGGACTCCTTGGCTTGCACAAAATGGAGCTACAAAAATATGAAATGGTATTTACAATGATTTTTACTGATGAAAATCACTATTTTTGTAGGGATTTCTTCTAACATTTTGACATACATTTCTTGGAGCTCCCTACTTGCTCCTTCTTCTTGTGTGCCCAACTCTTTGATGCCTGAAAAATTTAAATGGCCTACTTGCCAGATCTTCTTTGACTACTGTGTCTGCTTGTGCTTTCTCTTCGCTCCGACTCCCTTTGTAGGCTTCCTTGTCTTGTGAATCCTTCAGTTCCTTGACTACTGCCAATAGAGGACTTGAGAACAAGCAAGGCGATTTGGGTAGCATACGAGCGATTCTTCTCAACAACCACAAAGGCACAATGAATTCAACTAAAAAATGAATTAAATAATTTGAGACAGAATGTACTAGTCACCTAATGATTATGTTTTAAAAATTAAGCAGATTGTCGATGCACTTTCTTCAGTTTCGTGCATAGTTGAAGATGATGATTTAGTCGCATTTGTTGTAAATGGTTTAAAAAAAGAAGAAAAATGGAAAGCTTTTACAACTTTTGTATTTGTGAGAGACGAGTTCCCTGATTTTGATGAGTTGATTTCACTTATGATAACGAAGGAAATCAATATAAATGGTGGGCAGAATATGCAAAAAGGTAGTGTAGGTCATGCACTTTATGCAAGAAATTAGCGTGGTCGTAGAGGTGGTAGAAGAGGAACTTTTAGAGGTCTTGGAGGTTGAAATGAGATAAACAACAATTATGATGCTAGCATCTCAGATATGAATATGCATGGTTGGGGGAGATATTTCTACCATGGTAGAGGACATAATGCATAGTAAGGTAATCCAGGTATAACATGTTATAATTGTGGTAAATTTGGTCATAGATCTCGTGATTGTTGGTATAATCAAGGTTGAGAAGGATATGTGGGGAAAAATCATACACAGGGTAATTTTGTTCAAGAACAAAATCATGAAAATGTAGTAATGATGAATGTGAAAATAGATGTAACTCATAGCAATGATGTATGGTATATTGACAGTCGATGTAGTAATTATATGAGCAATAATGTTGATTGGTTTGCTAATCTACATGCACTTTTGTTTGATGGTAAAGTTGAAACAGGTGACAATTCAATGCACAAAATAGCACAAGTTGGAGACATGTGTATTGAAGATAAAAAAGGCAATAAAATTCTAAAAGATGTTCTTCATGTACCTTGTATAAGTAAAAATCTTATTTCAGTTGGTCAAATGGTGGAGCATGGCTATCAAGTACGGTAAACAAATCTAGATGTTTTGTTGAAAATCCAAAGCAAAATTATAAAGTCATGGAAAAAGGTCAATGCGAACAAAAACTTTTTACATTGGATGTAACTCCTAATTTTGTTTCTTATTATATAGTTGGTAATTATAAGATTTCTCAAATTGAGTCATGGCATAAGCAAATAGAACATGTAAATGTCCATCAGTTGAAGGACATGGCTAAAAGAAAGATTGTTGTTGGTTTCCCTGATATCTCCAAACAAAATATGATACATATGTGATGCTTGTCACTTTGGTAAGCAAGCAAGGCATCCTTTTTCTAGTGTAAAATTGCAAAGTAGGGATTTATTAGAATTGGTGCATACTGATGTTTGGGATCCTACGAAGGAGCCATCACTTGTAGATAGTAAGTATTATGTTACTTTTGTGGCTGACTTTAACTGAATGACTTTTGTGTATTTTCTTAAGCATAAGAGTGATGTGTTTGATTGCTTTGTCAAATTCAAAGCAATGTCCAAAAAACAAATGGAAAGATAGTTAAAAGGTTAAGATCTGATTGTGGTAGTGAATATTTTTCAAGAATGTTTAATGATTTTCTTTGGTATGAACGTATAAAGAAAGAAGTCACTTGCAGGTGTACTCCTTAGCAGAAGAGAGTAGCAAAAAGTTGGAATAGGATTAATGCAAAAATACCAAGAGTAGTGCTAAATGAAAAACATATGCCATTGAAGTTTTGGGTTGAAGCACCAAATATAGTAGTATATTTGATGAATCATATGCCAAAATCTACAACACATAATGTAACAGCTTTTGAGGTTTGGTATAATAGAAAACCTTTTAGTGATCACTTGCATGTGTTTGGTTGTGTTTGTTTTGCTATGATTCCATATGCATTGAGAACTAAACTAGAGCCAAAAGTAAAGAAATGTATTTTCATGGGTTATGTAGATAATCAAAAAAGATATAAGTCTTATAATCCAATAAGTAAGGAAATGATTATTAGCCATGATGTATGCTTTGATGAGTTATTTTCTTGGTATACAGATCCTATTTTAGAGCTTCTTGAACTTGAGGATGGTTTACATGATACTACAAGAGTAAGCTTAGAAGATGAGAATGGTCATAATGAAGAAAAATTATCACCTACATCAAAAGATAAAGGAAAAAGATAAAGCAAAGATTGTTGAGATAAGTGATGATGTAGAAATTTATTAAAGTTCTAAATCTGATTTGATAAAACATGATCATGAACTTTGGAGAAGTTCAAGAGAAAGAAAGCCAACACAAAGCTATATTGAGTCATATTGTGTCTCACATTCAGCTTTTATGTCAAAAGTTATTGAAGAATAGGAACCTACATGTTTTGAAGATGCAAATTCAAATGTTAATTGGGCCAATGTGATGCAAGAAGAGATAGATGCATTGTATGAGATCAACACATGGCAGCTTGTACCATGAGATAATAAGATCAAGGTAATATGAAATAAGTGGGTATTTTGTATTAAACGAAATAGATATGGTTGTATTTCCAGGTACAAGACAAGGTTATTTGCAAAAGGTTTCGCGCAATCATATGGAATTTGATTACAAAGATACATTTACCCTGTTGCAAGCATGTCAACTATACAAACAATTTTAAGTGTTGAAGCAAGTAAATGTTGGACTATATTTCAACTTGATGTTAAAAATGCATTTCGGAATGGTCAGTTACAAGAACATGTTTATATGGAGCAACTAGAAGGATTTAAAGATAAAAAGTATCTAAATTCTTTTTGTTAGATAACAAAAGCATTATATGGTTTGAAACAAGCACCTAGAGCTTGGAAACATCGATTAGTAAGCTATTTGAAAGCTCAAGATGCAAACCAAGTGTTGAAAATCCTTCTTTATATGTTAAGTTTGTAACAGCTCAATGTTTCTATATTTGCATTTATGTTGATGATCTTCATTACAAGAAGTTCTATTGATGAGATTGATGAAATTAAGAAGAAACTTGGTAGGGAGTTTAAGAGTTCACATCTCGGGATTTTACATTATGCATTGGGAATTGAAGTTATTTATGCTGAATATGGTATATGGTTGAGTCAAAATAAGTACATATGTGATTTACTTCAAAAGTTTGCTTTGTCAGAATGTAAAGCAATTGCAAATGCTTTGGAGCCGAATGTAAAATTGAGTATACATGATGGTGTTCATTTTGAAAATGTAGACATGTATAGATATCTAATTGGATCATTGTTGTATGCTATAAGTACACGACCTGATATTGGTTATGCAGTTGGAGTACTTTCACAGTTCATGCACAAGCCTATAGATGTACATTGGAATGCGGCTAAGCATGTGCTATGCTATTTGAAAGGAACTTTGAATGAAGGTTTATTTTACTCACATGATACTAATCTTGATATTAAAGCCTTTAATTATGAAGATTGGGCAGGAAATAAAGATGATCGATGTAGCACAAGTGGCTACATATTAATGATGGGAAATTGGCTTGTATCTTGGAGTTCAAAAAAACAACCAATAGTGGTGCTTTCATCTACAGAAGTAGAGTTTCATGCACTACAGAATTGACATGTGAAGTAATGTGGTTCAGAAAGTTATTTGAAGATTTACATCTTCTTTATATAGCTCCACAAATTTATGGCAACAATGTAAGCATTATACATTTGGTGGCTAATCTAGTTTTCCATGTGTGTACCAAGCATATTGAAGTTCATTACTATTATGTTCATGAGAAGATAGTATCCAAAGAGATCAACATTTCTTTTATATCTTCAAAAGATCAGCTTGCAAATATGATGAAAAAATCTCTTGATGGAACAATGATGCAAAGATTCAAACAATTCATGGGATTGCTACAATATTCAAGCAAAGCTTGAGGGGGAGAATGTTACTCATCTTTGCTTTAGGAAGAATTTTAGTTTCAAACCATTCTTTTGTTATTTTACACATCAGCCATCATTTTTGTAAAAAGGTTAATCCAAAAGTTGACCAGTCTTTTTAGTGCTTTAAAATAGCATCCATTATTTTTTTCAAAAAGTTGCTGAGAAAATTTTTAGTTTTTTTTTTATGAAGGAAGTTCCGCCTTAGCCTACTCTCCCTGACTTGTATTAAATAAAGGAAAAGAATAGTACAAGTGAAGGGGACTAGTGCCCATGGGACCCCCCAAGTCCCACTGAGCGACACAAGATCTAACAAAGTTTAGATGGCATTACAAAGAGGGTTAATCATCCTCTCATCACCCACATGAGGGGCCCAGTTGGGTTTAAGCTTGTTCTTGATCAAAAGGAGCACTTCATGATGCTTGAAGGGGGGAGAATTCTTGTAGTTAGCATTTCTTTTACCGAGGAAGAATAGTGATTTCTCAATCGAGCACTCTTTGGGGGGAGTCCACAAAGTTATAAGCACATCTTTCTCGTTAGATCCTCCATAGCACCTCCCCTCTGCTGTCATTCGAAACAATCATGGAGCATCTGATCGCTTCTCCCAACAGAGCTTCTTTCCAACTGATGTGTTTTTGAAGTCTAATTTTCTTTCCAACAATCTGCATGAGCCTGTTGGAGTTGGGACAGCTTGTAGGGATCCTTTTAATTTCTATGACAGGGTGCTAGATAGCCATGAACTTCATGTCCCACCGAGCCCCATCCACGATAGGCACCACTTCTTCTTGAGGTCGTGCCCCATGAGAAGGCAAACTCAAAAGTGAACTTTAGAGCTTTTTAGTTATTATCCATTCCTTTAGTGCTTTAATTAGCCTTCATTATTTTTATGAAAGAAAATCATTGGTACATATTCATTTTCGAAATTCTATATAAAGAGCTTAGGATTTCAATTTTGTAGAGAGTAGTTGATACTCAATCATTGTGATTATACAGACATTTTTGTACAGAGAACTTTTCTTTTTATCTAGTCTTGTTTGTCGACTTTGCTCTATCATCTTCATAGTCTATGCTCTTTTCTACTTCCCTTCATGCTTCCATTTTGTGCTACTTCTTGAACTTCCTATATTCTATACTATTCTCTCTTATGATTTACGCATGCATACATATTGATACACATTTCTCAGTTGAAAACTATGTATCTATGTGAACATCCATGCATTGTAAACACATAATACATGTCGTGTAACATGAATACATTCAACAAGACTTTTACTTTTGTGCCATGACTACATGTTGTGAGTGTCACTCTAGCATAGGACCTCTTTTGCTTGTGATTAGAGTCCAACTCCCTAGATAGGCTCATAGTCATGTACTTTTAGACAACACTCATTTGTCAGAAATTCATCCATTTAATAAACGCATAGGAGACCCACGATGTTGAATTACGAATTTCGTATCCATCCCTTCCTATATGGATGCAAGTTCTCCTAATGTTAGGCAACATCTATGTTTTGCATTGTTGAACTTTGTCATCTAGGTTTAGTGCCCAAAATCATAGGATTTTGCTTCATAGTTTGATAGCTCTCTCTCTCTCTCTCTCTCTCTCTCTCTCCACATCTCCTGTGATCAGATCCTCCATCGCGACCTGAAGCTTTCTCTCTTGTGTGCTTGCCTATCTCTCTCTCTCATCCTCTTCTTTGAAATTCCTCTGTCTAAGATGTCTCTTTCTTTCTCACTCTCTCTTTCTCTCTTTCTTTCTCTCTCTCTCTCTCTACAGCACGACTTTATTCCCTCTATGTGCGCTACTCTATCACACCCTTTTTCTCTTATTCTCTCCAAATTTACCTATCTACAATGAATCCTCAAAGCACCTTTCCTCTTTCTAAAACATACACATGAATTTAATTTCTCAATGTCAGTTTACCAGGGTCCTACACAGAACTACAATGGTTTCTTAAAATAGAGAACAAAATCTTGTTGTAAAATTCTCCTAATTAGGTCTGGGTTCTCTCTTTCACGTTCTTATGTTTCCTCTCTCTTTGTCCCTCTCTCTCTACTCGCATGGTCACCAGAGATGATGAGCTTGGGAGGTGACAATCAGATAGAGGAACCCTACATCATAATCATAAAACATGAACAAGAAAGCATGAATCAGAAAAGTAAAGATTGGAAAAGAAAAGAGAAGGAGTGCACCTACAGAGAAGATACATAGAAAAGATCCATGGGGAGAAACAAATGAGTTTTGGACAAGTATTTACAGGTTCCCCCTAGGACTTATCTCTAGAATCTTCTAACCTCCTTATCTAAACTTTCTATTTCCAAAATCTTCTTGCATCTTCTTTTTCTTTTTTTGGAGAATCTCATCTTTATTTCTATTTTTGGGTTTTTCTCTTTTTATTTCTCCAATTCTTCTTTTTCTAATTTTTCTTCTTTTATTTTTCTCTTTCTATTTTCGGACTAAGGTTTGGTTTCATACTTTGAACAAAAATTGAATGAAACTAAAGGGTTCCACTTAGGGTAAATGCCAATTCTAAGGCTCATCGTGGGGGGTTTAAATTGGGGAAAGTTAGGATTTGCCTACGATTAAGGTCAAGCAAGTGAACTTAATGGTTTATTTACATTTATGTTCTAAAATCCTAGGGTTTCCTAGGGTTTGGATTAGGTTTCCATGGGGTAAAATCAGGTTTTCAAGGGGTTCAATGGTTTTGGAGATAGGTTACTAAACTATGTACAAATATACAGACCTAATGTACAAAAATGACAAGGTTCCTTATTGCACAAACAATCAAATCAACCATAACATGAACATTTCAAGACTCTTATCGTCTTTTTACAGTCAAAACAATATCTCATAATAAAAAAAACAATCAAATAGAGTTTCAAAAATATTCTTGAGGTACACTTCCTTGAGGGATTTCATCCCGAGATCCACCCCCACTAAACCTGCACATCGTCTCGATATACCAACCTCCAAAATCAAACTGAAGAATATCAAGATTTTTTTGAAAACCCTTTTTAATTTTTATGTTCTTCTTTTCAAAAATTGAAATATGATCTCATACACTCCATGCAAATTTATAAAGATTAGTAAAAAATTTTAGAAAATTAAGCAGATGCAAGCTTTACAAATTTCTTACTATGTTTCTGCTTTTGCAATCAGACAACTAACCATATGAATAAATCGTAGGCTTCGTAGATCTTTTGTTTGTTTAACTCATTCACATCAAGCAACTTATCCTAAGTACTAGCATATACTAAGCTCTACTAACTTAGTTTGTAGAATGTGCCCTGATTCCTCTATTTATCTCATACTCTCAAACTCCACATCAGATCTTTTACTTTTCTTTAATTTTTTTTATTTTTCTCTTTCTTTTTGTTTTTCTTTTATTTTTACACTTCATCTCAACTCATCACTTTTTCTTTTTATTTTTATTTTCACAAAGTTGACTTATGCTGCAATCGGATGTGACTCATGGACTTGTCAAGCTCGCCAAGTTTATCCCACCTATCTGTTGACCGGACATACTGCACGACACACAATGTCAACCCTACATGAAACCGACGCAAGCTCTGTTGGAAGTGATGGCTGGGTACAATCAGAAGATCAAGTTGGTGCTGCTAGACCTGCTTCACACCTGCCCTCTTTTCTCTTCAGATATGGTTAGGAGACTCCTTGAGCTTCCAAATGATATCAAGAAACTATATAGGTGCTTTACAAAGTGATTGAGTAATGACCAAATCAAAACAGATGATTTTGAACCTTCACAACTCCAAAAACTTTCTATTCCTGTAATGATACTTGCTCAGTCCTAAGCTCAGTGTGACCAGCACACTTGCAATTGGATTAATTCCTTCTAGGAGTATTAAATTAACTTAACAAGCTACCATTAGCAAGTTAAATCACTCCAATTAACAAACTATGCACTGAGAATGATCTTTAGCAAAATCAGAGACACCCCCGACTTTTTAGGAACAACACAGAAAAATACCAGTGACTGCCTCGACTGAGATTTCTCTCAATTGGCTGAATAGAATGACTTGAAATTTTGTAGTGTTGTAGAATGCTTTGAGTTGGTTCCAATGAGCTTTGAATCATCCAATTTGGTTCAGTAGATCTTGAGATATGCTCTGTTGAAGTTGACAGACTTTGAAGATGTACACTCAGGAAAAAACAGAGATAATGACTATGAGTATATGTATTGAATCTATCAAATGTACATTCCCTGTTGGAAGCAGCCAGAGGCACAGACGCCACGGAAGCACGTAAAGAAGGAGCAGGGAGCCAGGAGGATCAATTTTTCAAACAAATATATTTCTTATTAAACATTCAACAGTGATTATTATCACTAATTGTAACATATGTATCATAGAAAACCACATTTTGTAATCCATAGCTCCATTTTGTGCAAGCCGAGGAGTCCTCCAGCTTGAGGAGCTTAGGTAGAATGCACGTACCAATTTTCGTTATTTTTAGACATCGTTTACCCTTCCAAATAGCCTCTAGGACCTATTTTTTAACTAGGCCGGTCACTAGATGTGAAACCGGTCAAAACTAGTCTAGAAACTATAAAAAGAGCTAGAGAGCTCATTTTTGAGGTTGGTTCATTTCGGTTAGTGTGAGCATAGAGCTAGTTTGAGCTTGTAAGAGTATTCTTGAGTAATAGAGCTAATTTCCCACCTTCCATTGTGTCTTACTTGTCTCTTCATTGTGTGTGTGTATGTGTGTGTGCATCTTTGTGCTTCTCACCTTCACTCTCACATCATCTCACGTTCACGATCTTCATATCACTCCTACCTCTCCCTCGGATTGACATTAAGGAGGTGAAGCTTCTTAACGTGGTTCTCACCATTGTGCTAGAGCAACACCAAATTTGGCGCCGTTGCCGGGGATCAAGTCTAGGACGAATGTGTGATGGTAAGAGTATAGCAAGAAGTGGCGTTGGAAGGTAAAAATTTCAGTTTTTGTTGTTGTTTTTACTTAGTTTTTAGTGTTTTTCACCTTCCCCATACTCCATCTTCATCATCGCATCATCATCTCCATTTCCAAAAAATCAGAAAATTCACCATATCCACCCATTCACCTCATTTCCCCTCATTTGTGCATGCGAGAGAGCGAGAGAGAGTTTTTGCGATTGTATGTGCTTGCTTTTTCTTGAGTTTTCTTGCAGGTACAGAGCTTCAGAGCATCAGGAAAGCTTCCAAAAGGTAAAACATGTACTTTCTGTCAGAGATTTCCGAGTGTGGCGGACCATCGCGATGGTCTGCAATTTTCGGTTTTTGAGGTAGGCGACCACACCACTAGATAGGCGATCCTTGCGCACACACGGCACCATAGTTGCATTTGGAAAATTCATTGTTCGGTGGACCATCGCGATTGGCTCGGACCATCGCGATTGTGTCGCACCATCGCGATAGGCTCACGCCATCGCGACGGCTCGGCCGGACCATCGCGACGGTTCACTTTTTCGGACCATCGCGACGGTTCACTTGAGCCATCGCGACGGTCCACTTGGACCATCGCGACTGTCCAGTTGACCCCGCACCATCGCGATTGGCCCACGCCATCGCCACGACAGTGCCACGTGTCACGATAGACCATCGGGACGGTTCAACTTTTGGACCATCGCGACAGCCCAAAATCGGACCATCGCGATTGGCTTAAGCCATCGCATCGCGGACCATCGCGACGGTTCACTTCGGACCATCGCGATTGTTCCCCGTTGACCGTTGACCGCGCCATCGCGATTGTCCGCCCGATCACGCCATCGCGACGGTTCGTTTTTTTTGGACCATCGCGACGGTTCGACTTCACGCCATCGCGATCGTTCACTTCGAGCCATCGCGACGGTTCACCTTTTCGCGCCATCGCGATTGTCCAAATCCCACGCCATCGCGACGGTTCGCTCGGACCATCGCGACGGTCCCAGACCATCGCGATTGCCCACCCCCATCGCAAATTTTGGACTCCAATTTTTGACCAATTTTGAGGGTATTTTTGAAAAATTTTTGGACCATTAGACTCATAGGAGACCCCTTAGCCTATATTAGAAGAAAAATTGGATTGTCAGTTTTTAACCCCCAGGGCCTGAACGCGTATAACTTTTTCATCCGAAGTCCGTTTTTTGAGCTTAATAGCTCGTTAGAAAGCTCGTGACGAGTACTACGTGACCTCAACTGTTTTTTTCATAAAGGATACATCTATTTTTAGATAAACTAATTTGAGGTTCACCTAGTTTGGGACTAGAAAGCCAGGGGGCACACATTGAAAATTTGGGCAAAAAGGGAAGGGATTAAAAGGTGTATATGCTCAAGTGTTTGATCATCTTGTGAATTGGTCTAACATTGGAATTTTCCAGGTCTAGCAAAGGCAATCAAAGGCAAGCAAGCAAGGCAGTGAAGACATCAAAGCTTGGGAAGCACGGCTTCTTGGGCAACAGGGCATCAGAGCAACCAGAAAAGCCGACTCGAGGTTGGAAGATTACTCAACCCCCTCAGTCAATTCTTAGCTTATGCTAAACGGTAGTTGTGGATTAACGACGATAGGAACGCCTCAAGTTCAAGATACCTAATTCTTTCAAGTTTAAGACTTAAAGTAAAGGTGTGTGTGACGAAAACCTAAAGAAACGAACCTAAGTCTGACGGAACGACAACTTAAAATCATAACGAAAGTCGAATTCCTAACGCATAAACTAAGACAAGAATCCAAAGAAAAGTAAAAAGAATCAAGACAGTAAAAACAAAGGATCATTGACGATCTAAGTGTGTAATTGAGCGTGCAAGGAAGGAAATTAATGAACCTTAGATCAGGCAAACATATAGGTAAGTCGGACAGAAGAAGCCTTAGATCATCAGAGGCTAGTGTAAGAACCACAGCTCGATCTTGGGCTCAGCAATTGAATAGTAGTTATCCCTACGAGTTGAGCTCAGAATCAAGCGAATCAGAGATGGCATTTAGTGCAGACAGACCAGAAGGAGGGTCTCATGTAGCATACCTAGAAAAACCAGAAGGACCCTATAGAACGCAACTAGAGTTTCTCCGAACCAACCGATTAGGTGCTCGCATCTATGAGGATGGTTTGCGAAGGCAAGTGGTGCAACTGCACAACCCTGATCAACCCATTGGACTGGAAAGACCAGTGGTGAAATTTGAGAGAGACGCTTACATAGACAAAGAAGGAACCATGTACGTTCTAAGTACGCAACCAAACGATACTAATGAGTTTGGCACAATTCAATTAGAGACGGAAGCAAAATTTCCAGGAAAAGAACCGTTAGAAGAACCTAGAACACCGAGAGGGAAATCCGTATTAACAAGAGTACTCATCCCAGAGTGGATCCCTCAAGATAACAGGAGCACCGAGTTGTTTGTAAATAAAGAGACAGATGAAGCCTTTTGGAGGTACAGAAAGGAACACCCTAGTGAGATAGGCATCATTACAATCTATGAATTCAAGGACCCAGATACACCTGGAAAGGTGGTATACCTGGATGAGACTTCAGAAAGAGTCTTTGTGGTGCCTGAGCGCGCTAGAAACACATACACATGGAGAGGTGAATTGATATTCCCTTCATCCAGAACGAACATGAATACAAGTCAACAAGGGGCAGGAACCTCCTCAGCCCATGGACATCAAAGAGAAGGAAATAAAGTGAGACCGGAGGTAAGCTTTAATCACCCCATAGGGAGAGATAGAACAACCACGGACACTAATAGAGCGGATAGACAAAGAGATCATGGAATACCAGGTGGTAGAGATGATTTTCCTCTACCTAGACCACGTGAACACGCAAGAGTATTGAGGCCCACGCAATTAGTGAAATCCATGAAAAATTATTTTGATGGGACAGGAGATCCCTATGACCACGTTGCAGAATTCAAGCAAGTACTAAGAGCAGAACAAGTTGAAGACATGTTCACGCAATACAACGCATTTGGACTAACGTTAAAGAATACCGCTTTAACTTGGTTCCAACCTTTGCAACAAAGGCAATTTAGAGACATCCATCACTTTTTAGAGTCATTCATCACTGAATTCTCTAAAAGTGGGGTTAGACATGACACGTCTTCGTTGATTCATAGTTTTAAACAGACCCCTCAGGAAACGGTGAGACTGGCAGGTCGTAGATTCAGACAATATGTTGAACGATGTCCAATGCAAGAGCTACCCTCACAAGCCAAACAAGTATCACTGTTCCTAGATGGCTTGTTGAGCGCTAAACTACGCTCTTATGTGTACCTAAAAGAACCCAGAACGCTAGAGGAGTGTGTAAGAATATGTATAGACATTGAGGACAACCTAGGAGAGGAATTAGAACTCTCAAAGGTCTATAAGGACTCAGATTGTTCTTCTCTAGCATCCACAAAATTGTCTAATTCGATAGAGGACCTAGCAGAAAAAGTGGCCCAAAAACTAGGAGTTTCTAGTAAACAGGTGCCCAAGCTACCAACTAATGTACGTTGTTACACTTGTGGTGGAAATCATTTGGCAAACATGTGCCCCAATGCACCTCAACCTCAAGCCAACCCTAGTGGCCAATATTGCACAATTGAGAGAAGATACACGAATCATACGGCTCAGGACTGCCCATACAACAAACAAACTGTGAGACAGAACTACCCGCAAGCATACCAACAGCTAGGTAGGTATCAAGGCCAATACAATGCTCAGCCTTATTACTATAGGCCTCCTCAGAACTACCCATACCAGGCTCAACAGAGACCTCAACCCGTCTTAGCTCAGCAGCCACCCCCACCAGCGAATGTCATCTCAGTCAAATACGCTGCTGCAGAAGAGAACCTAAGTAGGGCCTTAGTGCCTTCTTCACCCTTGATCACCGAAAGTGACCCGAACTCAAACAGTTTTGACTCCACTCATGTAACTAGTCCACCCGCTTATTACACGGAGTCACCAGAACATGTGGAGACATATCATTATGATAGTCCACCAATGGAACCTAGTTGGGAGCCAGATTATGCTAATGTAATGTACGCAAACCCAAACCCACGGCCCCAATTGAGACAACAGAGACCATAGGGCCCTAGAGGACCATGCTTTAGGTGCCAAGGAGATCACTTCATAAAGGATTGTCCACATCCCCCAATAGCAAGGCAATCACAGTACTATAACATACAAGGCTTTTGTGCCGATTGTGGCAAAGAGCATGTAATTAAAGATTGTCCTAAGAACCCAGTTAACGCTTCGAACGTGACACCGATCAACGTGATAGGTATTGTAAACAACGCAGATGGATCCAACCCTACATACGTGCCTATCCAAGCTATAACCAGAGCCCAGGCGCTCTTACAAAACCAACAGCATAATCAAGAGAAAATAGCTGAAACTAGTGAAGTTGCAGAATCGAGTAGTAAAAAAACAAAATCTTGGAAAGATTCTAGAGAAAGAATAAAGAGAAAATGGAGTAAAAGGATAAGTGAGTTGGAAGGAAGTTTAAGGGAATCTAGAGCCAGAATCCAAGAATTGACTTCACAAGAATTAAACCAAGAAATCCCAGCTCAACAATCAGGATCAGTTTTAGCGGAACCCATACCAGAAGAGCTAGACATGATGTTTCGTGCATATCAGGCAAGAATAAAAGAGGGACCTCAAGTAACGGAAATGAGTAAAAACTACCCTCGAGCTGATCTAGAAGTTGAGAGAACTAAACTTTGCATGAAGATGGTAGAACTAGCACAAGCCTTGTTCGAAGCCTCTAGATATCTTAACTGGAATAACATGGCAAAACCGGAACTACACTTTCAAGGACTAATGGAGAGGCTAGAACACTTGATAGAAAGCAAAGAGAAAGAGGATCAGCATAGGAACCCTATTATCCCAGAGACACAGGAAAGGAATGCACCATCCCTGTCTCAAGTACCCAATACAGAAAGCCAAGACAATTTGTCGTCCATACATAGGTACTCACATGAATTTTTGAGAGAAATACAAGAAGAGAAATGGAGAAAAGAACAAGGAACTCATCCTCCTATTCAAGAAATAGACTATTTGCAAGAACAATTTCCCCAAGACATCCCCTCTATATATGATGATGTAGAGCTAGAGCAACTGAGTGAACCCACAGGATTTGAATCTAATTCTTTACAAGAATTACCTCAGTTCACAGGACCTTGGGAAGCTAAGTCTATTAGTATGAGAGCACCCACGATAATAGTGAGGAATGAAGAATCAGTGATCCCTAGGAACACGGAAGTGATCAAGAACACGAAAGTACAATGTAATCTCACTCTGGAGGAATTGTTAAAGGTAAAACCAGAGTTGTGGAAGCACGTAGCAAATCAATTCCCTGAGCTAGCTACCACACCCTCTCAGATAGGATCACATAAGAAGGTACCAGAGATACCCGTGGAAAAGATTGGAGACGTAAGCGAAGGAGAGGAAGGTAACACATATCTTCCAATAACCCATCAGGGCTACACCACGAAAGCCATCTTAGATTCAGGAGCCGGAGTAGCCATCGCTACTACCGCTTTATGGAAACGTTGGGGTAAGCCAGCCCTCAGACCCACCAGGATGAAGCTACAAATGGCTGATGGACACATAGAAAAACCATTAGGCTTACTAGAAGGCATATCTCTCACCACTTGTGGTGTAGAATTTGAGCATACTTTTGCCATTTGTGACTTTGCAAAAAACCGTGCTTATGAGATGATATTGGGACGACCATTCATGCGTCAGTTGCAAATTGTACAAGATTGGGGAACTAATTCTTTGTACTTGCAACATTTAGGAGTGACTACTAAAGTCAATCTTAAAGACTATTCACACAGAGATGTACCCCCAATACAATGGAATACCATCCATAAGACACCAGCAGAGACGGAATCCGTGCACTCATTAGAATCAGATCCTTCTTGGTTGCATGAGGATACCCATTTATGGATGTGTAAAGTAGCCAAACAAGAGGAAGAGCGGTTAGAAGCCAGGACCTTAGGTGCGGAACAACATCCACGAATCCTTCAAGATCCAGCCTATGCACCTGTAGTATTCCCAGACGAAGAGTTTGAACCCCATGGTTGGGCAGAAATACTAGCAACCATGGATGTAGCCATCAATGAAGAACAATGGACACCCCACTGTGACGAGGATGGCTATGACATTTCAGTCTTCACGATAGAGCCAATCCTGAGCGATGCAATTTTAGAGGAGTGTGAACCTAGCACTGATGCATTTGAGGACGCAAGCGATTTTGATTTAGAATCAATTATCATGGACCCACCCTTTGCATCAGAGGAGGAATATTTCTACGAAGTAGAGACTCACCCTCAGAGACACGAGGAAATTACGAATGAAGTGAGATTAGCCACGGAAGTGACTACCAGGAGTGAAAGCAAGAAAAGGAAGAAGAAAGAAACCATGTCAGAAAAAGAAGAATCTTTGTTTGAAGTACCCGAGAACTTCAAGAAATATGAAATCGAAGATAGAAGAATCATGGTACGAATGCCTAATAGAAAAGAGAAGGACGGACAAGTATATGATAACCGAGAGAAAACCAAAAAAATAATAGTTGCCATAGAAGGAGAAGAAGAAAAATGCACCTACATAGGGCACGATTTGACGACTGAAGAAGAAGAAGAACTAGTGGCCCTATTGCGCGAATATAGAGATGTTTTTGCTTGGAGTTACAAAGATTTGAAAGGAGTAGATCGAGATATATGTTCTCATAGAATCCCTATGACTCCAGATGCAAAACCGACAAAACAGAAACCGTACACGTATAATGATAACTACGCTGCGAAGATTAAAGAGGAGATAGATCGCTTGATAGAAGCAGGATTTATTTACGAAATTGAACATACCGAATGGGTATCCCCCATTGTGGTTGTGCCCAAGAAGAATGGAAAATTGCGTGTGTGTATTAACCTTAAAAAAGTTAATGCCGCCACGATTAGAGATAGTTATCCTCTTCCTATCACAGAACATCTATTGGAAAGAGTTGCGGGCAAGGAAGTTTACAGCTTTCTTGATGGATTCTCAGGCTATAATCAAGTAGCCATTGCTCCAGAAGACCAACACAAGACGGCTTTTGCCACAGAATGGGGCATATTTGCATTTCGTGTGATGCCATTTGGCTTAACAAATGCACCCGCTACTTTCCAGCGACTCATGTGTCATGTTTTTAAGGAATTCTTACGCAAGAGCTTGGAAGTTTATGTCGATGACTTATGTGCACATTCAAATGTAAGGCAGACACATATCCCAGAGTTAAGACAAATATTTGACAAATGTCGAGAGTATCAGGTTTGTTTGAACCCAGAAAAATGCGTTTTCATGGTCAGACAAGGCAAAATTCTAGGACACATTGTGTCAAAAAATGGAATCTCCACGGATGAAGAAAAGGTGAAGGTAATTGCAGAATTACCTAGACCAACTAATGTGAAAGAGGTACAGGCATTTATGGGCCATTGCGGTTATTATAGGAGATTCATACACATGTATGCAATCATAGCCAAGCCTCTGTACTCTCTTTTGACCAATTTTAAGTGGACAGATGAATGTGAAAATTCATTCAATGAACTTAAACGACGTTTGTGCTCAGCACCTATATTGACTACCCCAGATTGGAGTAAGCCATTCCATGTGCATGTGGATGCATCCAATTACGCCATAGGATGCGTGTTAGCACAACCCACGAATGAAGGTAACATAGATCTTCCCATAGCTTACGCGAGCAGACAATTGAACGCAGCAGAAAGAAATTACACCACGACGGAACGAGAAGGATTAGGGATGATCTACGCTGTAAAGAAGTTTAGGCACTACTTGTTGGCCAACAGATTCAAGTTCTTTACAGATCATCAAGCCCTATTATATTTTAGTCAACAAACCATGTAACACAGGACGATTGATACGTTGGTTTCTATTACTCATGGAGTACGATTTTGAAGTGGTAGTTAGGAAAGGAAAGACGCATCTTAGAGCTGACCACCTTTCAAGATTAACCTCAGGAGAAGCTCCTCAAGGAGTAACGGATGAATTACCAGATGCATACTTGTTTAGCCTCGAGATAGCACCAGAATGGGCTAAGCCTATAGTCCCTATTCTGACATACGGACCCAAGAATCCTAGGATAAAGATCAGAGAAGGAGAGATTACCAAGTCTCAGAGGTACCAAATAATGGCAGGAAGCATATATAAACAGGATAATCAAAAGATTCTTGCTTGTTGTGTAGATGAATCAGAACATGCGAATTGGTTGCAATTAGCGCACATAGGTGCACTAAAGCAACACCATTCAAAACATCGAACATTACAGACTCTGCATAGATTAGGAGTATACTGGCCTACAATGGAAGCAGATGTCTACAAGTTGTGTAAGGAATGCAACGTGTGTTGTGAAAGACCACCAGTAGAACATGCTACACTATATCACGTGTCTCTCACACCAGACTGGAGTGAACCTTTAGTGACTTACTTGAGGACGAACACATTCCCTCAAGGAATGACCTTAGCTCGACAACGCAGTCTAGAGCAGGAAGCTCACGACTATTCACTTATTGGCGATAATCTATACAAAAGAGGACGAGATGGATATCTAAGACAATGTGTTCATGAAAGCGATTATCTGAGCATACTAGAGACTGCACACCAAGGTGTTGCAGGAGGTCATTTTGGACCAGATAGGATAGTCAAAGCCATCCTCTTTGCAGGATTATGGTGGCCCACTCTTCACATGGATGCACATACCTATGTAAAGAGATGTGATGTGTGCCAAAGAACTCAGTTTCCTACTCGCAGAGATGAAATGCCATTGAAACCCATGATGGGCGGACGTGCAATTTCTAAGTGGGGTATAGACTTTGTAGGACCCATCAACCCCCTGCAAAAGGTACACATGCGGAATACATTATTGTTGCCACAGATTATCTTACGAAATGGGTAGAGGCAAAAGCCACAAAAAAGAATGATGCTCACACGACTGCAAAATTCTTATTTGAAAATGTCTTTACAAGATATGGATTGCCTATAGAGTTAGTGAGCGATCGAGGCACTCACTTTCTAAACCAAGTCATTGAATATTTGTTACAGGATTTTATGGTGATTCACAAGAAATCTGCACCATATCATCCTCAGGCCAATGGTCAAGCTGAAAGCACTAACAAGATACTTTGTAACGTACTGACGAAACTCGTGAACAACAAACGTTCAGATTGGGACAAACAGTTACACCACGCTGTTTGGGCATATCGAGTGGCCTCCAAGACCGTACTCAATGCAACTCCCTTTCAGATGGTTTTTGGTCAGAATGCTGTGCTTCCTTTGGACTTCTTGATACCGACACTTAAGGTTGCACAAGAACATCAGTGGACCGGCCATGAATTATCAGCAAGAATAATGGACTTGGAGCGATTAGGAGAAACCAGGCTGAAAGCAGCAGCAGGAATATACGCAGCGAAGAAGCGACAGAAAGCATATTTTGATGCACATGTGAAAGATAAAGGGCTAAAAGAAGGAGATTTAGTTCTAGTGTACACGCTGAAACAGCACGCACGGAAGTTAGAAAAGCGAGGTTATGGACCTATGATCATTAACAGACTTTCGACAAGTGGAGCAGTACAGTTAGCCACCTTAGAAGGAGAGATAATGCCTAATTACATTAGTGGCTGTAGAGTCAGGTTATATCAAGAACCTCTTACTGAGGATATGCTTAGACGACTCACGTTGGCAAAGAAGCGTAAGGAGGAAGAAAATAGAATACGAGCGGAAGCTCAGGCAGAAGCCATAGAACGCATTAAGCGCATGAAGCTAAGAAGACAAGGACTAGGGAGAGAACATTATAACCATCTGGAAACATCACCCAGATACCCCATGGCCATGTGTCAAGTAAAGTCAAGCACTCATCCTAGCATAGTGGACAGGAGACCATTCATTACAGTAAGGCTAGCGCACGGTAACCATAGCCAAGAACTCAGGGCTTTGATTGACTCAGGTGCTGCGACTAGTGCAATTAGATGGTCCCACTATAAGGATTCAGGAATAGAAATGCGGCCAATTGAGGCATACCTCATAGGCCTAGGAGGCATGGAAACCCCTTGCATGGGTGAGGTGGACCTTCCTATCCTCATTAAGGATTTGACGATGACAACGAAGCTACTAGTGTGCCATGATGACGACCTGATAGAACCCCTAATCCTTGGCCAAGATTGGCTATACGATCACTCAGTGGACCTAAATCTTAGACAAGGCTCCTTACAGATTGGAACCTTAGAGCAGAAGCGAGTGATACCGCTTGACTTCCCTAACGGCATTCCGCTTGACGGTTGTGACCCTAGACCCTATGAAACGCATGCGACGGAAGACAGGAAGATTTTTGGGCAGACCAGTCACGTTATGTCTACACCAACCCACTCGGGCTTGGTTATAGATAATTGTCAATCAGAAGGACGACCGATGATCTTCCCTGGGACTTCCTGCAAACTAGAAGAGACAGTTACCCAACTGCAAGGGCAGAAGGGCACAATCAGAGGTCAGGTGGGTTGCATCAGCGGCCAAATGAGCACGACACCCTGCGGTGCTCATCCTTCCAAACTTGTTGCGGACTGGCCTAGATTAAAGTTAAATAAGGCATCACTTCCTAATGGGCAGGTCACGCAAGTGTTGGATCTCCCTTCTTTTCCAAAGCAGAGTGTCCATCCGACCTCTCAACCTCAACAACAACAGAGCCAACCACGACGAAGGAACCCAGACCGACGACAGTATCAGAGGAAACAACAAGGAAAGCAGTTTAGGCCACCCAAAGGAAGCGGCACCAGACAAATATGGGTGCCAAAAGGACAAAAAGCACCGAAGAACTCCAACCAAGCAGAGATCGACAAGAAAAAGGCCAAACAGAAACAGAATCGATATCCACCATCCCCTCGACCTTCTTCTACAGATCCGAGCATTCGACAAATATGGATCGCCAAGAAATACCTTACCCATAGACCCACACCCACGCAAATTTGGGTACCCAAACCATGTATCATAGCTCAACCCATAAGCCATGTAATATATAATCCTCACAAATCTTTCCATCCCTTGATACCACCACACCCGATACCACCTTTTACCCCTCAGCAGAAACCCACCAACCATTCCAAAATCCTTAGGAAATGGATACCGAAACGTGTCCAACCGTCTTCCCCTAACCCCATGTCTGATAAAACTACCCCCCCGACTAACATACAACCTTGTACTATATCACTAACCTTTAAACCTTGTATAAATTCACCCACCATCATCACACATCACTCGTAATCTTATCAAGAAATGTATGCATGATCTGAATCGTGTAGGAGTCTAGAGACCTGCACTAGTGCTGCAAGAAAACATTGCATCCACCACATCACAGCACTTGGCTACACGGGTTACGCATCAGTTATGGAAAGGGATTGCGGTCTCACTTTAATGGGATCATAATTAATTTCCATGCTAATGTGTTAATCTTTTGTAGCAGATCTTTCTCACTAGCGCACCAATCACCATGCAAACCGACGAAGGAACATCTGGAGCAGGCCCCAGTGTAGCGACAGTACCACTCAACGTGCTACGAGCAGAATCCCACCCGACTGCTCCACCGCCGGAATGTCAGGGATTTCCAGGGCCCATGCCTATCGACAACCCACCCATGGGCTACACCGAAAAGATACACAGGAACTCTCATTGGTTTCAGGGCCTTGCAGGACCCCTTGCGGACGCGGACTTTATATTTGAATCCTCTCTGACATTTGATGACCGCACGTGGGGAAAGTACCAGTTTTTCTCCAGAGAGTTCGAAGCCCTACAAAGCACCCAGGATTTAACTCATGTTTGGGCCAGAGCAGGCTTCACAGAGTATTTCAGTGATCCTCTGCCCAAACCGGATTTTTACAGGTGCTATTATTTAATCACTACATTGCTGGCATCAGAGAATAAGGACATCCCAGGAACCTTCATATTGCCTTCTTTAGTGGATGATCCACCTTACAAGAGATTTTACCTCTCCAAGGATTTAATCAGAGCAGCCATCAAGATTCATGGAACCCACACACCCACAGATCGAGAGAGATTAATTCCAGAACCGATGAAACGTGGGGATGTCACGAAGTGGGAGGAGATTTCGGCAATTACACCTGAGCTGTCAAAGCCACTAAGGATATGCATGCAACATTTCGCATTTCCAGCTCAGGACAGATTTACCATGCCCCATAAACGAATCTGGTTCGGATTGTATTTGGCATGCACGGGACCTCAAACTGTTGATCTAGCAAGCTGGATCATAGACCAAATGTACCTGGCACAACACAGATGGGAACGCAAAAAAGTGCTTAACGGATGTTGTGCACTCACAAGAATTGTGTATATGTGCTTGGCTTATGACTTGCCAATTGAGCGTGCACTAACAGGAGAAGAACTGAAGGCATTCAAGGGCACAACAAAGAAAGCCAGGAAGCCTAGTAGGACACGGGCAGGTAAGCGCATGTGAGGCACCATCCCTTGCCTTCAAGTGCCAGAGTCGCCATCACCACAACCATCTCCAGAGCGACCACAGACAGAAGCTGCTCCCACTGTACAACCTATTCGCATAAGGTTGTCCAGACCAGTGGTTACGGAGGCCACCACTAGTACCGCTGCACCTCAGGCAGCTGCCACCACAGAACCCACCACCACAACAGCAGAAGCTCCCACCACTATTGGTGCGGAAGCGTTTTCTTTCCCGATACCACATATGGAGGCCGACCCAATAAACACGACATTTGATTTTGAGATGCCTGATGCATTCTCAAACGAATTCCAGTATTCAGAAGCACAACTGTTCTCCCAGGAATATGAACGTCCCAGCTACCCTACCACACCACGAGATCTGCCACAGGGACAAGCTGTGTCGAGCTCTAACGAAGAAAGAACCGAAACAGACGACGAGGGAGGCGACGATGAAGCCAGCCAGGGCTCACATGACGGACAGACAGATGGTCAAGGCCAACAAACTGACGCACACGGCGACACCAGCACATATGAAGATGAGACTTTCGAAGCCGCAGCGTACACGCTGGCCATAAAGAAACTATATCGAACGATGGAGAAAGTCTGGGCACGGAAAAAGTTAACTGAAGAGGAGAGCCAGGCATTAATTGAACAGGAACTCATTTCCGGAGGATTCGAAGACGCATACATCAGAGGGTTCAGGGAGTTAGTCAAATCAGTAGGCTCCCATGAAGCACTCAGGTTTTTACAAAGAAAGCAACTACCACAGTTTGACCCCCGCCGAGTGCGACTACTTTCAAAACCCGGAGAGTATATTCGCGTACCAACAGGAGCTCAGTCTTCAGCACAAGCCAGGGAGGCACGCCTCGCCCCAGAAAGTTCATTGACCGCAGAAACCATCCTTGTAGATTCCCCACCACGTACCACGGTTGTACATACCACTACTATCTTCGAAATAACATCCACCCCTTCTACTCCCCTCTCACCTCATCTTTCACCAACCCATCCTGTATCCCCCGCACACCCACCTGCTTCCCCCACATCCACAAATGTACAAGGCAACATAGCCACAACCTTTTCCTTACCCATTCATACCACCATGCCCACACCCAACCCTCCGCATCCATATGTTAACCCCTTCACCCCTTCATCCTTCCCAACGTTTCCCCCACCTCTAAGACCCCCATTCCCCTTTCTAACCCCACTAACCTTCTCACCAGTCTCACCTCCCCAACCGACCATAACCCCTATTTCCCCGTTTCACCAAGCTGCTCCAACCATTCCCCCTGTAAACTACACTGCATTTGTAAATCCCGTATTCACACCTACACAACCACCCACAATCACACCACTTTTCACAGTCACAACACTAAACACGTCCAATGGCATGGACATATCACCATCCACCTCACCACCACCCACTCCACTCACAGCACCATCATTTTTAGACACATCACAATTTTCCACGATCACCACTGCATCCACCGTCCCAACCCCATTTCCCATCCCCGCTGCATCTACTCCCACTGCATCATCATTTAGCACTTCACTACTACTATCGCCCACCATAGACACCGCATTCGAACACATGTTCACATGCATGACACAAGTCCGCGATGAGTTTGCATCACTCGGCACCAACTATCAACAGCTGCAGAGGACTACGAATGAATTACAGTCGCAGCTTAATTCACTATCAATTGAGAATGTCTCACTGAACAGCCGATACCAAGATTTACGAGAGGCCTATCACAAATTAGAACTAGAAAGTGAGGAGAAAACCAAAGAGGCCACCGCGGATTTGGATAACCTACTTCGAGCCCAGACCGTCCGCAATGCAACGCTCACTAGAAATATGGGCTTACTAAGAAGACACTTAGCCGCAGCAAAAGAGGAGAACCAGAGACTCCAAGAGCAGAATAGAGAGAACTTGGAAGCGGCACTGGACCACCCTGAACAACCACTAAGTCCGAGCAAATTCAAAGCTATCCCATCTGAATCGATGAGGATGTTGCTAGATGATCATGTGCGATTGCTCGAGGACTATGATCGTATGAACGAAGAGCATCAAAAGTTAATGGAAGATCACAAGCTGCTACAGCTCAGAGACCCGGCAACACAACAAGTACACGTAGCAGCAGAATTACCAGCACCTGCGGACCCTGCCCCTGAAATTTTAGAGGAACTTAACGCACTCCGGGCCCAGGTAACAAATCTTGAATCGAGAATTGCAGTCTATGAAGCACCACCAAGGCCAGACTCCCCACCTGAGCTACCAGCTGAGGAAGAAACCGTCACTATCCCGGTGGAGGAGACATTTGAAGAGGCATACGAACCGATACCCATCCCAGGCGGACGTGTCACGGCCGAAGGCCAGATGACCTATGAATTACCTACCCCCGCGTGGATGAAGACAGTGGAAGAACTCGGAACGACACACTCGGCTAGAGTAAGTGCACAGCTACATGCCATGGCCATAATTGAAGAGAAAATTTTACAGTCACCATTCTTTGCTCAATTGGCCCCGCGACGATACATATCTGGGCATGAGCTCCAATATAAACCGTACTTCATGTTAATGGCCGAATACCAATTAGCCATCGAGAAGGAAACCGGCATGAAACCAACGCATGCAACTCAATTCGAGCCAGAGGACTTGCCACCAAGGGCGCAGAGAGGTGAAATCCTTCAACCAGACTGGCGCAGAGATTTATTGCAAAATTATCCAGAGATGATGAGCACGTGGGTAAAAGCGCCGCTGCACTTAAAATTTAATCCGTGCTGGGGACCAGTACCACGACGCCGCTCTTGGACTGCATTCGCTATTAAGGTACAAAACAATAAGCAGTGCCAAGACTGGTTGAACTATCCCTACTTCAAGCCACCAATTGAGTTACCCACAGTAGGCTACATGATGGCGACGATCCGCCACTGGCTCCCTAGGCTAAAGCATATGGATGATATTGCCGCGCACATGACTGTCAAAATCTTTGACATGATGCAAATGGTCTTTAAAGTCTTCCGACGCATCAAGGCTCCCCATGTAAACACCCCGGGCTTCGAGCATGGCAACTTTGATTTAGTCTATGATATGAGCACAACGCCATCGCTACGGGTGTGTTACGCCTGGCACTGCAGGATCAAATATCTACCGGCATGTTACAAGCAGACATTTGAAGAAATGTTCACCACCGGCTTTTGGGAGTACCATTCAGAGGTATTTATAAGCAGGCCCACACACTTATTGCAATTATTCGCCTGTGAACGAATGGTGTACTCCACACATTATCAGCTCCCACCACCAGACGCGCCACAACCTATCGACTGGGAGAAACTCGAGGCTGATCTAGCCCGAGGTATTCGTATATCAGAGCACACCCTCGCTCAAGACCTCCTACAGAACTACATCCGGCAGACCTCACAACAAGGTTCTGTCAAGGATGACAGAAGCGAGAGGGAGGGGGGTGTTGGAAGCAGCCAGAGGCACACACGCCACGGAAGCACGTAAAGAAGGAGCAGGGAGCCAGGAGGATCAATTTTTCAAACAAATATATTTCTTATTAAACATTCAACAGTGATTATTATCACTAATTGTAACATATGTATCATAGAAAACCACATTTTGTAATCCATAGCTCCATTTTGTGCAAGCCGAGGAGTCCTCCAGCTTGAGGAGCTTAGGTAGAATGCACGTACCAATTTTTGTTATTTTTAGACATCGTTTACCCTTCCAAATAGCCTCTAGGACCTATTTTTTAACTAGGCCGGTCACTAGATGTGAAACCGGTCAAAACTAGTCTAGAAACTATAAAAAGAGCTAGAGAGCTCATTTTTGAGGTTGGTTCATTTCGGTTAGTGTGAGCATAGAGCTAGTTTGAGCTTGTAAGAGTATTCTTGAGTAATAGAGCTAATTTCCCACCTTCCATTGTGTCTTACTTGTCTCTTCATTGTGTGTGTGTATGTGTGTGTGCATCTTTGTGCTTCTCACCTTCACTCTCACATCATCTCACGTTCACGATCTTCATATCACTCCTACCTCTCCCTCGGATTGACATTAAGGAGGTGAAGCTTCTTAACGTGGTTCTCACCATTGTGCTAGAGCAACATTCCCATTGGCAAGAGATGTAATGCACAATGGTACTCTGAGGTGTAGGCTAAAGAGTAGCTCTCACACACTCAATAATCTGCTTGGATTAGCCTCGGAAAGAGTGTAACATATCCGCGACTTTTTACATAGTCTTTTATAGGAATTTTGAATGAATTTGAATTTGAATTCAAATTAAAGTTCCCTTGATTCTCTCCACTAGACTTAGGGAGATATTCCCTCAACTGATTCCTCTAATTTTTCCACGACTCTAGTCTAGTAGGTGTGATTACATGATTGGTAAAGTCATATAGACTTTTTACATGAGATAAATGGTAATAATCAATAAGCATTGATTTCTATGCTTCAAATGTATCCTTCAAGGGTCCAGCTTTTCAAGGTTCCAATTGTCCAAGCCTTATGTTGAGTCTTCAAGGTACAAATCAAAGCCAAGTGTTAAGGCTTGTTTGCACCAACAGCTCCCCCTCAAGCCAAACACTTGCTTGAGTCTTCATCTTTAATCTTCAATGATATCCTGTAATCCAATCATGGATTTAAACCTGCATAGCTTGCTTCCATCCAGAGCTTTTGTAAGCAAATCTGCACATTGTATATTAGTAGACACATATGATAATTGGATTTCCTTACTAAGTAATTTCTCCCTCACATAGTGGTAATGAACCTCTATGTGTTTTGTCCTAGCATGATACACAGGATTAGCTGCTAGATGTAGTGAACTTGTGTTATCACCAAATATGATAGGTGGCCTTGTGTATAGGCCCAATTCTGAATATAGTAGCTTCAACCATATGGCTTCTTGAGTGGTATTGGCTAGCCCTCTGTATTCTGCCTCAGTAGATGATAGAGCCACTGTGGGTTGTTTCTTGGATGACCAAGAAATTGGTTTATCACCTGCAAAGCATATGTAACCAGATGTACTCCTCCTGTCATCCTTGCAACCTGCCCAATCTGCATCTGAGTATACCTTGATGTCAATATCTGATGAATATGGAAAGTACAAGCCATGATTTTGTGTTCCCTTTAGATACTTTACTATTTTCTTAGCTGCCTCCAAATGTGGTACCCTTGGCTTATGCATAAATTGGCTAAGTACACTAACACCATATGATATGTCAATCCTGGTTAAGGTAGCATAATTAAGACTACCTACCAAACTTTGGTAACCTGTAATATCCTTAAGCTCTTCTCCTTCATGTGCACTAAGTTTGTGGTTGACCTCCATAGGAATGTTTGAGACCTTAGCTTCCTGCAAATTAAACTTCTTGACCATGTCCTGAATGTACTTCTTCTGAGTAATGAATATACCTGAATTTGTATAGACCAATTCAAGTCCTAGGAAGTACTTCAATAATCCAAGATCATTGATCTTGAATTCCTTCATCATTTGACCTTTGATGTGTCTAATTCCTTGAACATCATTTCCTGTAATAATGATGTCATCAACATAGACACACAAGTATATTACCTCTGAATTGTTCTTCTTTATAAACAATGAAGTATCTGCTTTACTCATCACAAATCCTTGATCCAAGAGATAGGTTGTCAACCTGTAATTCCATGCTCTAGGTGCCTGCTTCAAACCATACAGAGCCTTCTTCAATTTACAAACATGATTTACCTTATTGGGATCTTCATAGCCAGGTGGTTGTGACATGTAGACCTCTTCAGATATCCATCCATTTAAGAATGCATTCTTCACATCCAATTGGTACATGTTCCAATTCTTGGATGCAGCTACACTCACCATAATTCTGATAGTAGGCATCTTGGCCACAGGAGAAAATGTCTCCTCATAATCAATGCCTTGGGTTTGTGCAAAACCCTTGGCCACCAACCTAGCTTTATACCTGTTTATTGTCCCATCTGAGTTCCTCTTGAGTTTGTAGATCCATCTGGATCCTATAACTTTCATGGAGTCCTTCTTGGGTACCAAGTCCCAAGTATCACTCTCCTTGAGAGCCTCCATTTCTTCATCCATTGCTTCCTTCCATTCTGGTTTAGTAATAGCTTCCTCAAATGTACCTGGTTCTTCATTCAAGATATCCTTTGCAAGATATACAGAATGCTTGGTTACAAGTGAAGTATCATATCCATACCTAATTGGTTTCTTCTTCTCTCTTTGAGATCTCCTCATAGCTTGAGTTGAGGATTCTGGATTGTCTTCAAGTTGTTTCATCTTCATCTTCCCTTTGGATTTCCAAGCCTTGAACTCTTCAATGTTGTTGGTGTCTTCATCATCTGAGCTTGTGTCCTCATTCTGAGTTGGTTCTTGCCTGACAAGCTTTGGAAAGTCTTCTTCCATATCATAGGGTAGGTTAACTTTCCTGCACTCATTTTCATACCATGAATCATTTTCATCAAAGATGACATCTTTGCTTACCTTGAAGCCTTTGTTTGAGGGGTTATAGAACCTGTATCCTTTCTGATTCAAATCATATCCAATGAAAATACACTTTTCAGCCTTAGGGTCAAGCTTTCCCCTTACCTGTGAGGGAATATGCACATATGCAACACACCCAAAGATCTTGCAATGATCCAGAGATGGTCTCTTACCATGCCAAGCCTCATAGGGTGTCATTCCATCAAGTGTCTTTGATGGCAACCTGTTGATTAAGTATGTGGCAGTAGATACACTCTCTGCCCAAAGGTAATTTGGTAGTTTTTTCTCATTAAGCATAGACCTAGCTGTCTCCACAATAAGTATATTCCTTCTTTCAGCTACCCCATTTTGTTCAGGTGAGTACCTTGTGGTAATCTCCCTCTTGATGCCTCTTTCCTGCAAGAATTCTTCAAAGTCATTGGAGAAGTATTCTCCACCACCATCAGATCTTAGCCTCTTCAAATGTCTACCTGTTTGATTCTCAACTAATGCAAGATACCTTTTGAAACAATTAAATACTTCATCTTTATGCTTCATGAAGTACAAGACAGTCCATCTGCTATAGTCATCTATAAAAGATACATAGTACCTTGATCCAGATATGGATGGCTCCTTGCTTGGTCCCCAAACATCTGTATGCACCAATTCCAAGTAGTCTTCATGCATAAAACCTTTCTTGGTATATGGCAATCTGTGTGACTTACCAAACTGACAAGCCCCACACTTGTATATCATGTGTTGCTTGGATACATTAGGTATCCCAAGCACACATTGATCTCTACTCATTTGCTTTATTGTCCTTTCTCCAATGTGACCTAATCTTTTGTGCCACATCTCCAATTCTGATAGGGTTTGGTCCTTATAGTTGTACAAGGCAATATTCTTAGTATCTTCAAGTTCAAAGGTAAATAATCTACCTGACTTCTCTCCCTTGGCTATCCTTCTGAATCCATGTCTTGGATCCTCCACATATGCACCATGTTGAGTGAACCTGACCTGTAGACCTTTTTCAACAATCTGACCTACACTCATCAGATTCTTGGTGATTGTTGGAACATACAATACTCTGCTAAGTAAATTCTGATTACCATCACTTGTTTTAACATTGCCTACTTTAACCACTGAATGTTTAGTGTCATCACCTGTCTGTACTTGGTGCTTACCTTTAGGTTCTTCCAAATCATAGAGTAAGGCAACATTTCCAGCTACATGGTTAGAGCATCCTGAATCAATATAGAACAAATGATCATCATTGATACCTGATTTAGATGTCATGTTCATAATCAACAAGGAATCATCTTGATCCTCTGCATAATTGTTGTAATCCTTTCTGTTCCTGTATCCACCTTGATAATTGCTATTGTAATTGTAGCTATTGTTGTAGTTATTGTTGTAGTTATTGTTGTAGCCATGGTAACCTTGAGATTGATTGAATCTGCCTCTGCCTTGAGAGTATCCTCCTCTTTGGTGACCTCTTCCTCTTTGATTCTTGTAGTTCTTGTAGCATTCATCTGTAGTATGGTTAGACAAGCCACAAATATTGCATGGAGATTGGTTATAGGGTCTCCCCCTACCTGACTTACCTCCTCTGCCCCTACCTCTAGATGATCTACCTCTCCCTACATAGTTTGCTTGGGAGGTGGATCCTTCTTCATCAACTTTCTTACTTTTACCCTTGTCTTTAGACTTCTTATCTGTATATAGGGCAGAGGGATTGTTACCTTTTGATTGCTCTCCATTCTTTGTGATCTTTGCTTCATGTGTGAATAGTTGTCCAATCAGAGTTGTTAGATCAGGTGCTTGGATGTCCATGTACAGGTCCATTGCAGTGGTAAAGCTCTCCCACTTGTCATCTGCCTTTACTCCATTGATCACTTGTCTGACTATTTGCTCTTCTTCAATTTCTTCTCCAACACTTGCAAGTTGGTCTGCAATGTCTTTGACTTTGGTGACAAAATCTGAGACACATTGTTTTGATTGCTTCCTGAGAGTTGTAAACTCAATCCATAGCTGATTCTTTCTGGCCCTTGCGCTTGATGAGAAGTATGTTGATAAAGTTTCCCAAGTCTCTTGGGAAGTCTTACAATTCCTAACATGAGGTAGAAGAAAATCAGAGATAGAGTTTAGGAGATATGACCTTGCCAAAGCATCTTTAGCACACCATTGATTAAGTCTCTCATGCTCATCCTTTGTAGGTAGGCCTCTGGTTTTGAATGAGGGCAACTCCTCATCTCCTGATATGTATCCATACAAGCTTCTCCCTTGTAGATAGGTCTTCATTCTCAATGACCATGCCTGGTAGTTATTTCTATCCAATTTGTCAATGAAGGAAGGGAAACCATCACCCATAATTACCTTGTTTGCTCTGATACAACTGTTGGAAGTGATGGCTGGGTACAATTAGAAGATCAAGTTGGTGCTGCTAGACCTGCTTCACACCTGCCCTCTTTTCTCTTCAGATATGGTTAGGAGACTCCTTGAGCTTCCAAATGACATCAAGAAACTATATAGGTGCTTTACAAAGTGATTGAGTAATGACCAAATCAAAACAGATGATTTTGAACCTTCACAGCTCCAAAAACTTTCTATTCCTGTAATGATACCTGCTCAGTCCTAAGCTCAGTGTGACCAGCACACTTGCAATTGGATTAATTCCTTCTAGGAGTATTAAATTAACTTAACAAGCTACCATTAGCAAGTTAAATCACTCCAATTAACAAACTATGCACTGAGAATGATCTTTAGCAAAATCAGAGACACCCCTGACTTTTTAGGAACAACACAGAAAAATACCAGTGACTGCCTCGACTGAGATTTCTCTCAATTGGCTGAATAGAATGACTTGAAATTTTGTAGTGTTGTAGAATGCTTTGAGCTGGTTCCAATGAGCTTTGAATCATCCAATTTGGTTCAGTAGATCTTGAGATATGCTCTGTTGAAGTAGACAGACTTTGAAGATGTACACTCAGGAAAAAACAGAGATAATGACTATGAGTATATGTATTGAATCTATCAAATGTACATTCCCATTGGCAAGAGATGTAATGCACAATGGTACTCTGAGGTGTAGGCTAAAGAGTAGCTCTCACACACTCAATAATCTGCTTGGATTAGCCTCGGAAAGAGTGTAACATATCCGCGACTTTTTACATAGTCTTTTATAGGAATTTTGAATGAATTTGAATTTGAATTCAAATTAAAGTTCCCTTGATTCTCTCCACTAGACTTAGGGAGATATTCCCTCAACTGATTCCTCTAATTTTTCCACGACTCTAGTCTAGTAGGTGTGATTACATGATTGGTAAAGTCATATAGACTTTTTACATGAGATAAATGGTAATAATCAATAAGCATTGATTTCTATGCTTCAAATGTATCCTTCAAGGGTCCAGCCTTTCAAGGTTCCAATTGTCCAAGCCTTATGTTGAGTCTTCAAGGTACAAATCAAAGCCAAGTGTTAAGGCTTGTTTGCACCAACAAGCTCGTGGCTCTAACCACCTAGCGAGAGTGACTCCACCCACCTACCAACCCATGTAGGCACATGAAAACAAATAGGTCAAGCCTACGATGCAACTAGTGTCAACTCATGGCCTTGATCACCCAACCAAGGTTGCTCAATCAACCTACTAGCCCATCCTAGTGCACTAATAACATGCACACACACATACTGTTGGCTTAAGCATGAAGGTTTTCCTAAATCATGATCTATATGGAGATACGATCTCGCAAGAATTAAACAGTAGGATCCAAAGAATGCCACTTGCTAAGCGTTCAAATCTATCAGCATATACATGAACTCAGTTAAAGTATACTATCACATTCCCAAGCTTTCACTCCCAAAAGTCTCTAATCCGCTGACTGAATGGATTTATATAATTTCTATTTGTTCATACTTCATGCAAAACTATAATAAATGTTTGCTATCTTGGTCCCTACTTGATTTTCTTAAACGTGTGGAGATCTCCATCACACACTACCTTGCAATGCATATGCTCTTTCGAAAAGAAAATAGAATTTGAAATTCACGTGATTAATTTTTGGTTCCTCTTCATCCTTATTCGATCTAGCTTTTCTTTAATATCTTGATCTATTGTTCTTCATCAATATATCAACATCAGCATCCTCTAGCATCATCTTCATCATCAATTCTCATCATCATCATCCACTAACATCAATCATCATCATTCATCATCATCAATCATTATCATTCATCATCATCATCATTCATCATAATCAATCATCATAAACCATCAACCATCATCATCCGTATCCAATAACCTCTTGATCATTCTCTGCTTTGTTAACTCATTTATCAGATTTTATATCTTCTTGAGTCTCTTTTTTACTCTTTTCTTGTTCAATCTATTTATCAAAGTTTAATTGAGAGTGTAATTTCATAACTTTCTCTTGATCAAATAGATCCTCATTAGTCAAAAGATTTGGATCAAATGAAACATATACATCCTGGTCTTTCTTTGATTTCTCTCGAATTTCTCTATTAGATTCTCTTTTATCAATTTCCATTTGTTCTCTTAATATGTGCTCAATATTTCATTTTTCAGCCTTTATTTGTCTACCTTTGGTTTCTTCAATAGGTTTCTCTTGACTCTCAATGGATAGCATACTCGTTTGATCTAGTTTTGGTCCCTTCAAAATATTCCTTCATCCCATCTTTTCCTACATTCAAATGTAAAGGTATTTGCTCTTGATATTTACAGATTTTACCTTCATGCTCACTTACTATTCTATGCAGTCCCATAACATACGTCCATACGGATGGCACCAAAAACATCGTATAGGTCTCTTCTCAACCCAACTTGATTTCCTAGGTATCACTGTAGGCGTGGATCTTCTAAGACCTTATGGCTGTTTATGTGTAGATATGCTTTGAAATTTTACCACACGTTCATTATCACATTTCAATACTTGTAGGCCCTTAACTTGTTTGGTCAATAGCTCAAACTTATGCTTGAATTCCAAAATCTCAGAATCCATTTTCTTGGTTACATCTTTGATACTTATGCCCATTAGCTCAATAGTGTGAGATATTGCATCTATCGGTTGCATTAAAATCATAACAATACCAAACTTAGATTTTATAGATTCGCTCGTGTTAATGTCCATTTCCTTAAATCGCTCTTTGTATTTCCTAAATTGTTCTTCAATCATTTCCTTCACTTTAATTTTCATCTACTTATGATCTAACCTAAGAAGTAGATTTTAAATCTATGTGTCAATAGAAAAGTGCACACTCGTATGATCTAAATTTATGCAAAATGTGAATGGCTAGACTCAACCTAAAAAATACAATCTTTCTCTTTCTATGTGTGGAACAATGAAAATATTCAAAGAATTTAAAATGCTAGTACCTAGAAATATATGATCGATGTCAAGGTTTGTGTTTTCTCTTCTCAAGGAGTGGGTGGCGTGTCGAGGATCACCGGGCAACGACCTCGCTTCATGTTGGGTTCACGTGTCAAGAAGGAGGTAAGGAGGGACGATTGTCACGAGGCTGGATCAGCCCCCATTGTGGATTCTCCCCGTTTGGTGAGTGGCGTCTTCATGCTCGATGGCTCACGCCTAGTATGGTGATCGAATTGTATATTGTAGGGCCACACCTCGAAAGATAAAGACAAAAGCATGTGTGTATGCTCGTAAGTGTGGTATATGATAAATCGAAATCCAATGCTAGGAAACAGAAATCCCTGAATCGATGCACCAAACTATGCTCAATGATACAATGAGAATACAATTGATGTCGTGCAATAAAACTCAATAATACAATGATTCACGCTATAGTGCGGATCAAGGATACAGTACATCAGTATAGTGCAAATCAACCAAATACAAGATAGACTTCACGCTACAGTGTGAGAAGATGCCCATGAGCTTCGACTTTGGTCTTTGCAATTAGATATTTGCTTTTCTTTGGTATTTGTTCAAAGCTTTACTTCAAATCTTCATGGCAATAACTTTGCTTCTCTTCACTTTAAAAATCCGTGTGAAAACCTGAAGAGAAGATGTGCAGTGAAGATCCACGAGGGTAATGCTTTTTTTCCTCTTTAAAAATTACAACTCTTTACTTCATATAATCTCTAAAAAAAGATCAACCAGCCAAACCTGGAGAAAATCTGTGGGGAGGTATGCTTCTTTACTTCGGTCTTCAAAAACTTCAACTCTTTGCTTCATAAAATCTCTAGAAAAAGATCAATTGGCCGAACGTGGAGAGAAGATCCATAGAAAAGATGCATGGGTGGAATGCTTCAGTTCGGATCTTCAAACTCTTTTTCACTTCATATAATATTGTTCAAATCAAGAGCCATGAAAAATCGAGAGAGAAGATCCACAGAAAAGATCCACAGGGCTAATGCTTTGCTTCCCTCTTCAAAAACTTCAACTCTTTACTTCATATAATCTCTAAAACACAATCAACTAGCCAAAATTGGAGAAAATCTGCAAGAGGTATGCTTCTTTACTTCAGTCTTCAAAAAATTCAACTCTTTCCTTCATAAAATCTCTGGAAAAAGATCAACTGGCCCAACCTAGAGAGAAGATCCACATAAAAGTTCCATGGGGAGAATGTTTCACTTCGGGTCTTCAAACTTTTCTTTATTGCATATAATATTCTTCAAATCAAGAGCAATGATAAAGTTGGAGAGAAGATCCATAGAAAAGATCCCAGGGGGTAAAAAATCATTAATGTTGATTTTGGGAATATCAAGACATACTCAAATTTATATTTAAAAAAGTAATGCATAACATCAATGTGTATATATTTTTTTGACAAACAAAATTCCATGAGTCACAATATACATTTTATTAAGTCGGCACACCTTTGAATCAATTCGACCTTGAGGACAAATACTTTCTTTCTTGCTCTTTCTTCCCTTCAATAAATGAAATTAAATACTTATACTTTAGGTTCTTATGAATTTTCATGCACTAGTAGATTTCTTAGTCAGAATAAATTTTCATATGTATTGCAATGGTAATTTTAAATCTCCAAGTCACATGTCTAGTTCTTCCAATGTTGCTCCCATACACAATATTTATTTTCTGCAATTGAATTATAGTGTTGGAAATAACTATTAATGATAATCAAGCATAAAATATGCAAAAAGATGAGGTCAACCATTGCATGGAAAAGTAGTAACATGTCTTAATAATGAATTCAAATAATTCACTTCTGATATTATTCCTCTCTCTCTCTCTTTTCAGATCTATAGTAGCACATCATCATTCTCTTTTTCTTGAATCACTACCGCTTGTGACCAGAACCGCATACTTGTGCACCCACTGTGCATTTTTCACCTCTCTTTCTCTTCGAGTTGAGCGGTGCCATCTCATCCACTGACTCTCTGTTCTCTCTCTCTATCTCTCTCTCCCTCTCTTTCTTGTATTCTCTATTCTCTATCGTATAATCGCATCACACATCTTGCTTCTATGCGTTCAGTGTACAATCACTCAATCTGTTTTCATCTATATGAACCGATTAGAGATGGTTTCAATTTCTCTCTTGTAGATCTACCAATCCTTGCCACTGCATCCATCTCTGTGCATCGATCAAGGCATAAGTAAAATATACAACACAATGCGACTATACCTCCATTGATAATAGTATGATCAGATTCATGATGGCATAAACCTAGAAGATCAATTACAATGCCATCTCACATGCCAAATACTTGACAAGATCATGCTCTACTCTCATGTAGTGGAGCTACGAGAGTGATCATACATCATCAAATGGAAAGACGACAAAAAACCAAGTAGACATATGCACTTCTCCAAAATTTCTTTGCACCAAAGTAGCTCTAAATTAAGAGCTAAAAAGAGATCTAATATTTCCATCTCAAAAAGTTAGTGCCATCAAACCAAGAGGAGAGCATGAGGATAGTCTAAGAGACTAGAAATTTAATTAGAGACTAGAAACAACACTCCACCCTCAAAAGGATCACACTTGAATAACTCATATCACAAATGTCTCACTAGAAAAGCAACCATCTGAACCACCTTTCACATAACCATTCATCTAGCATGCACATAAAACCATGAGCATAAGCATGCTCACCAAGTCTTCAAACTCACCAGGTAGATGTGAAAGAATCCTAGAAACAATTCCACAAAGTATCCCCTTCAAACTGAGCAATCAAATTGAGATAACTAATAGCAAAAAAACAATGAGTAACTTATCATCATCTATCAATGCTCAAATGAAAGATAATAGAAAATACACATGCCAAAAACTGATGGCATTACACGCGAATACAATGGCTATACACCTCCCACTCAAGAATAAATTCTTCAAGATGGTCCAACCTTTCATGAATAACTTGTGATCAAGTCCATGTAAATGAAGATAAACAATGATCCAAAGCTATCACACAAGCATAAGGGTTCCACCAGAGTACTCTTCTAGCATAAAAGCCAATGAAATTTTGATAGCACCTCCTTGGTGTAGATTCTTAATCAAAATAACCATGTTGGAATATACCATCCACTAATGCCAAGAATGAAACTAGCAAAATGATATCAAATCAATGACTATATGCTAATAGAATAGCCAATCAAGGTGATAAATGAATATGCAATTGAGGCTCCAATCTAGATCATGTATCTACAAAGAAAACAAGAATATAAGTACTAACCAAGATTCCAAGTCAACTCATATAAATTCTGTGCAATCGGTAAGCTAAACCATATCCAAGTGGCATAAGTAAGATATATAACACAATGCGACTATACCTCCATTGATAATACTATGATCAGATTCATGATGGCATAAACCTAGAAGATAAATCACAGTGCCATCTCACATGCCAAATACTTGACAAGATCATGCTCTACTCTCATGGAGTGGAGCTATGAGAGTGATCATACATCATCGAATGGAAAAAAGACAAAAAAGCAAGTAGACATATGCACTTCTCCAAAATTACTTTGCATCAAAGAAGCTTCAAATTTAGAGCTAAAAAGAGATTTGAAGGTAATTCTAATCGTCAACTATATTTAGCATTGAAAAGGGAAAATATGATAGTTTGTATATTTCCTTTTTTATGCTTAAAACTTTGAAATATCCTTGTAATATTCTCTTCAAAGAACTTGAAGATCTCCTTCTTGGCTAAGTAGCGATACTTTAAAAATCTCAATCAAAGGTATGTAGCTCAAGGCATACACAAAAGAAGCATCTGAAGCCAATTTAATCTTCACCTACAACACTATTACTCTATATTCTACATTTTTGATGACCTAACACTCAATCTGTATCTGCATTCTTCTACAAGCTTTGTAGCTAGTATTTCAAGATATGTATAGAAAGTACAATCGCTTCCAGCCCATCTTTAAGAATTAAGTTATGGCAAAAAACTGACCTACTCTCCAAGTAATTGTAGATTCATCTTCTACATCAATCTAGGTTTATTTGGATTTTAGGCAAACTAAAACTCCGAACCACAGTTTTTTGGTCCTTCTCTAAACTTATAGTGCTATATGTTACTTATGCAGTAAATATTAAAATGAACAGATCCAAGCTTCCTACCTTGTGTTATGGCCAAAATACCAAGCAGATGTCAAGAGGTGCGTACCTATAGATTCACCTCTAGAACCCTAGACTTCCATTGAAGCTCCTTGCACATCATCCTTCAAAAAGCTCTGATACAAATGGAGGGATTTGGGGTGTTGAGCAAGAAGAGCAATGAGGAGATGAAGAAAGGGAGATGAGAGGAGAGATGCACACACATGTGTGGGAGCCTTGAAAGCCGATGATGATCTCGCTTGAGGCAATGCTCTATAAATGATGTATATATATGAATATAGGGTTAAAATCACATGACCTTTACATCCCCAACAAAGTGTTGATATATTTAGGTAGTGATATGTGCCAACACACTAGGACCACCAGGCTATTTTTTTCCCACTTTAGGAGGTTTTTCCCCCGGCTTGTATATACACCTACTACTCTAATGGGATAATTATCTTTGTACATTCTCTTGGTATTGTGCCCCAAGCTTCTTCTTCTTCCTTGTGTTGTTCACATACTTCCATAGACCTTGAACTCCAACAACTGGTATCAAAGAAAGTCTCCACTTCATCTCGGGTGTCATCAACACCCTTTTGGTCACACTCTAAGAATCGCATGAAAATTGTTAAGCATACTCAAGCTAATTAGGAGATCAAAACCGCTTCATTGTGTGGTGTCGAAATTGTGATCTAAGCTCGTTTCAGCCTCTGAATGCACTATCATAGTGCTTATGCAAGCAATTTCATCTTTTTGTGCCAAAAATATATAAAAGTTTTGGTTCACCAATATGAGCATCTCAAAGTCTGCTAAAAAACTAGTAGAACTCAATAGGGTAGTTTTGTTCAATGTTTTGCGATATAATCGTTTTCTTGCATCAAGGTATTTTAGTCAGTGGCCATGGCTGAAAGTATTGATGTATTTTGTATGTTGGTTGTCGAGGATACGTTGGACAGTACTTATTACTCATTATGGGCTTATATGGTGCTTCATCTATTGGTTGCAAAAGGACTGTGGAATATTGTGTAGAGTGCTAAAAGAAATGTCATGTCACACCAGCAAACATATTTGTTGAAGGTGATGCACACGGTGTTGAAGATGACAATAATCATCATGTTTTTGTTCATGCTACGGTTCCTGCTACACCTACTATAGAGAAATTTTTTTGGTATAGTAGAGATGCTCAAGCACATGCATTGATAGCCTAGTCTATCAAGCATGCCATTATTCCTCACATTTACTCTCGGAGAATAGATAAGGATGCTTGGGATACACTTACCACTTTCTAACAGTTGGAGCGTGATCACATGAATCAAGGAGATTCCATGGAAAGTTTTCTAACAAAGATCAAAGATTAGAAGGAACATTTGCTTTTTTATTGATGAAGTTTTGCTTGATAGTTCACTTATGCAGACTGTTCTGAATGGTCTTCCTGATTCATATCAGTGTTTTCATCTACTCCGGGTTTGATGATGAAAGGCAATCGAAGTGCCTTAATATTCAAGGAATTAGTCTCAATTCTGATGCATGAAGATCAATCTAAGCCAGATAGGTCCATTATGTGTGTTGCAAATCAAACTTTCCTCGCTAGCCTGAAAGCAAAGGTAATCTACTAGTAAGTAGAAATCTTCTAGTTTCGCACAATCAAAGAAGGATGATAGAGATGAGGAGAAAACATAAAAGGAGAAATTGTTTTGCAAATATTGTGAAGGAAATGATAATGTCATAAAGAGTTGTACAAAACTGGCTGCTAAAGAGGCAAGGAAGAAAGAGGTTGGATGATTGTAGCATGGACCACTACACCAAAAATAAAGTCTTCTAATCTTGTGCAGTATGAAGAGTGGGAATTTACCACTATTTTGTTTTGATTTTTCTTCCTTAAAACAGTGTATGTCTATACTAGATTTAGATGTTTGATACTTTGATAGTGGATCAACCTAACATATTACTTTGCAGCATAGTTTCTTCACTTCACTAGAGCTTGCCCCTACAAGGCATACTCTCACATGCATAGAAAACTCCTTTTATCCTGTCATCAGAGTTGGTAAGATCATTTTGACTACTACTGAAGGTAGTTCTTTTACATTGTTGGATGCTTTATTTGTTCCATGGATCAAGACGAATCTAATATCCGTCTCAACTTTATCCAAGATTTTCTTGGTTTTGAAATTTATTGATGACAGATGTACAATCCATGATCTGTCAAATGATGATGTCATTATTGCTTCTAGCATTTTATGTCATGGGTTGTATAAGCTAATAGACTTTGAAAAATCTGTGAATGATTTAGCATGTGCAATATATGATTCTCAGGCTTTGTCAGATGCAAATGTTTGGCTTGCATGCTTTGATCATCAGAAGTTTTCTAGTTTGCTATGCCTACAAAAATGTGAAAAGATGTCCTCTCTTCCCAAACTTGAGCCACTTGGTAAACATGTTTTTGAAGGCTGTATTTTGGGAAAAATTTAGCATTCCTCATTCCCAAAAGATGGTTCAGTTCGAGCTACTTAGAAATAGAAACTTGTTCATCGTGATGTCTATTGTCATATGCAAACAACCTCTTTCGGAATCTATCTTTACTTTGTGATCTTTGTTGATGATTTTTTGAGGTATGCATGGGTAAATCCATTGAAAGCAAAGTCCAAAGTGTTTATGTGCTTCAAACAGTTTTTGATTTTGGCTGGAGATCTATCCGCATCTAAAATGGGCACCCTCCATTATGATCGGGGGGGATATATGTCATCTACTTTTAATGGATTTTTGGCTGAATGTTGCATAAAACATCAATGAAGAGCACCATATGCACCTAAAAAAATGCAGTGGTGAAATGGAAGAATAGGTCACGCTTTGAGATGGCAAGGTGTATGGTCAAGAGTTAGGCTTTAGCGCATAGTTTTTGGCATGAGGTTGTTATGTGTGCAACATTTGTTCTTAAAAAGTATCCCGTTAAATCGTTCTAGTCTATCACTCCATATGAGGCTTGGCATGGTCGCAAGCCATCTCTTGCTCACTTGCGTGTAATTGGTTGTCTGGCACATGCATTAGTACTTGAACAACAATGTAGGAAATCACATGATAAAGAAGTTAAATGTATTTTTGGTGGGTACAATATGAAGGCAAAGGCTATTGTCTATATCATCCACATACTATATGCATTTTGATTAGCCATCATGTTGTTTTTGTGGAACATGCTATTCATCCATTACTTTCATGTAGGAGACATTAGTTAGCTCCAAATTCATGTATGAAACTTTGCTTCATCTTTTTACAAGTGGACAATGTAGTGCTAGTCCTAAGGAGGCAACTTCTTAGCCTTTATAGGTTTCATGTGATGATGCAAATCATTCCATTTCTAATGTAGATTTACATGTTGCACTTTTTGATGAGAAACTAATATAGAGAAGGCAAAACTATGCATAAATGGATGGTGCGGACTTTGAGAGATAAAAAATTCAATGCATCTTTATCATATCATCCTCGTTCAGTCTCTCATAGTTCTTTTTTTGCATCACGTTGCTTGATGGTTGTTAAGCAATCACATATATGATACTGTTATGAAAAATGGTACATAGTCTCTATGTGACTTGTTTTCTTGAAAGGAAGCCATTGGCACTAAGTGGGTATATAAGCTAAAGCATAATCCCGATGGAAAAACTGATAGGAATAAGATTAGGCTTGTTGCAAAGGGTTATGCTCAAGAAAGAGGCATTGATTTTGATGAGACCTTTGCTCCTACATGGAAAATGACTAGTGTTCGCAACATCTGTGTACTTGCACCTTATTTTGGTTGGAATGTAAATCAGCTGGACATTAAAACTACATTTCTGAATGGTGACTTGCATGAAGAAGTATATGTTTCTTAGCCACATGGCATTGTGTAGAAAGGACATGAAAACCAAGTGTGTAGGTTGAAAAAGGCATGATGTGGTTTGACGCAAGCAGCACGTGCTTGGTATGAAAAGATACATGCCTATCTGATTGCACATGGTTCTTTGAAGAGTGCAACTTAGAGAACATTATATGTTAAGCATGAAAATGATGTGCTTGTGATCATTGTTATGTATGTTGATGACATGCTGCTCAGTGGTCCTCATGAGAAGCATATTGCTGATTTTAAGGTTGATTTACATGCCTCATTTGAGATGTCGAATTTGAGGCATTGGCATAAGTATTTGGGCATTCGCTTTATGCAAGTTGATGGTAGAATAGGTTTGTGTGAATCAAAATATATTGACACATCATTGTAGTGTTTTGGCCTTGAATACTCTAAACCCATTGCCACTCCTATGGAGATAGGTTTAGAGTTGAGTCTTCATAATGTTGGAGATGTACTAAATGTTGTTCTCTATTAGCATGCTCTTGGGTGCTTGATTTACTTATGCATTACTCTACTAGATATTCAATTTGTTGTCTCATAGATGAGCAATTTAATGCATTGCCCAAGTGTCAAGCATTGGCAGATAATTAAGTGCATCTTCTGCTACTTGAGTGGTACCTGACTACTTGGATTGTTTTATCCGAAGGGGATCATTACTACCAGATTTACATGCCTTTTCGAACTCTACCTAGGTTCGTTGTTATGACACTTGTGTGTCTAGTAGTGTTTTTTGCTTCATGCTTGGTAGCTCATGTATATCTGAGTTGAGCAAGAAGTAGCCTACTATGGCCACATCGAGTTGTGAGGCTGATTATAGGGCAGCTTTCACAATGACTGTTGAGTGTGTGTGGCTTAGATGCCTTCTAGATGATTTGGGTGTTGGTCAATCTTCTACCACCACTATGTTCATGGATAGTCAGAGTGCATTCACAGTTCCAAGGAACTTGATGTTCCATGCCTGCACTAAGCACATTGGTGCACTAGCATTATGTCAGGGAGATGCTCTCTAGTGGAACAATTAGTTTGGCATATGTGCTAACACAATAGAACATTGCAGGCCTTTTCACAATGCCTCTACCTAGGGAGAAAGTTGAAGCTTTCAGCAAAGCTTTGGACTTACTTGCTTTTGTGGATTGATTCCATATAGCTTGACACTTCCTTATACTTAAGTGCAAGCTCCTTCTTCACCACATCACTTCAAGGGGGGATTTGTTGGTATATTTAGGTAGTGATGTGTGTGAAAATAGCTTTCCACTTCCCATTATCCTAATCACTACAAGAAGTAGGGGGCGTAGCGATGCCCTCGAATTGAAAAAAAAATGAGCACCGTCGCTTATGCGACGCTAGCATCGCATAAGCGACAGTGCTGTTTTTGGATATATCTTTTTACGGGCATTCATCGCATAAGTGATGCTTGCACGGCTTATGCGATGCTGAATGTGTGTGTTGCAAATAGCGTCGCTAACTAGTGATGTTATTTGCAATGTTGACAAACTGGATAGCATCGCATATGCATCGTCCTCTGTTCCAGAGCGTCGCATAAGCGACGCTCTTGAATGTTAACAAAAATTTTGATTTCTCCTGGCACATTTGTGCCGGGATTTGGATGCGAGAGTGAGAAGAGAATGAGAGAGAGAGAGAGAAAGAGAGAGAGAGAGAGAGAGAGAGAGAGAGAGAGAGAGAGAGAGTGAGAGAGTGAGAGAGAGAGAGAGACACGCATCTCATTGAAGCCATGTATGCACACATACACACACTTACACACACATACATATGCATACACACACATATACACACATAGACACACACACACACATACACATAGACACACACATAGATACACACACAAATACGCACACATATACACACATACACACATAATGTTGCATACACACATGCACACATAATGCATGCACATGCACACTAGTATACACATACACATACACACACATACACACACACATACACACACATACACACACACATACACACACACATATGCATACACACACACATAGAGAGACATGCACACACATACACATACATGCATACATATGCATACATAATGCATATGCATATGCGTACATACATACATACTTACATGCATACACAGACATATGCATACATAATGCACATGCATACATACACATGCATAATGCATATGCATACATAATGTGCATGCATACATACACATACATAATGAATACACACACATATGCATACATAATGCATACATAATGCATACACACACACACACACATATGCATACATACATGCATACACATACACACAGACACATACACACACATAAACAGATACAGACTCATAGACACACACATACACATAGACGTGCACACACATACACAAACATATACACACACACATACACACATAGACACATAGACACATAATGATGCATTCACACACATACACATGCATACACACATACACACACAAATACACACACACATACACACACATATATGCATACACACACATAGAGAGACATACACACACAGACATACATGCATACATATGCATACATAATGCATATGCATATGCATACATGCATACCTACATGCATACATAATGCACATGCATACATACACATACATAATGCATACACACACATATGCATACATAATGCATACACACACATACACACATATGCATACATACAAGCATACACATACACACATAGACACATACACACACATAAACAGATATGCACTCATAGATGTGTAGCGACACATAAACATAGACACACACACATACACACACACATATACACACACACATACACACATAGACACATACACACATAATTATGCATAAACACACATACACATGCATACACATAAATATGCATACATACATGCATACACATTCACACATAGACACATACACACACATAAACACATACACACTCATAGATACACACACATACACATAGACACACACACACATATACACACACACATACACACATAGACACATAGACACATAATGATGCATTCACACACATACACATGCATACACACATACACACACAAATACACACACACATACACACACATATATGCATACACACACATAGAGAGACATACACACACAGACATACATGCATACATATGCATACATAATGCATATGCATATGCATACATGCATACCTACATGCATACATAATGCACATGCATACATACACATACATAATGCATACACACACATATGCATACATAATGCATACACACACATACACACATATGCATACATACAAGCATACACATACACACATAGACACATACACACACATAAACAGATATGCACTCATAGATGTGTAGCGACACATAAACATAGACACACACACATACACACACACATATACACACACACATACACACATAGACACATACACACATAATTATGCATAAACACACATACACATGCATACACATACATATGCATACATACATGCATACACATTCACACATAGACACATACACACACATAAACACATACACACTCATAGATACACACACATACACATAGACACACACACACATATACACACACACATACACACATAGACACATACACACATAATGATGCATACACACACATACACATGCATACACACATACAGACACATATACACACACATACACACACATATATGCATACACACACATAGAGAGACATACACACACATACACATACATGCATACATATGCATACATATATACTTACATGCATACATAATGCACATGCATACATAGACATACATAATGCATACACACACATACACACATATGCATACATACATGCATACACATACACACATAGACACATACACACACATAGACACATACACACAAATAAACACATACACACTCATAGACACGTAGCGACACATACACATAGACACATACACATATACACACACACATATACACACACACAAACATACACACATAATGATGCATACACACACATACACATGCATACACACATATATGCATACATACATGCATACACATACACACATAGACACATACACACACATGGACACATACACACACATAAACACATACACACTCATAGACACACACACATACACATAGACACACGCACACATACACACACATATACACACACATATACACATAGACACATACACACATAATGATGCATACACACACATACACATGCATACACACATACATACACATATATACACACACATACACACACATATATGCATACACACACACACATAGAGATACATACACACACATACACATACATGCATACATATGCATACATAATGCATATGCATATGCATACATACATACTTACATGCATACATAGACATACATAATGCATACACACATATGCATACACACATATGCATACATAATGCATGCATAATGCATACACAAACATACACACACATATGCGTACATACATGCATACACTTACACACATAGACACATACACACACATAGACACATACACACACACATAAACACATACACACTCATAGACGCACACACATACACATAGACACACACACACATACACACACGCATATACACATACACATACACACATAGACACACACACACATAATGATGCATACACACACATACACATGCATACAAACATACACACACACATACATATGCATACATACATGCATACACATACACACATAGACACATACACACACATAGACACATACACACATACACACATAAACACATACACACTCATAGATACACACACACATAGACACACACACACATACACACACATACACACACATACACACATAGACACATATACACATAATGATGCATACACACACATACACATGCATACACACATACAGACACATATACACACGCATACACACATACACACACATATATGCATACACACACATAGAGAGACATATACACACATACACATACATGCATACATATGCATACATAATGCATATGCATACATACATACTTACATGCATACATAATGCACATGCATACATACACATACATAATGCATACACACACATATGCATACATAATGCACACACACACATACACACATATGCATACATACATGCATACACATACACACATAGACACATACACACACATAGACACATACACATACACATACACACACATATACACACACACACAAACATACACACATAGACACATACACACATAATGATGCATACACACGCGTACACATGCATACACACACATATGCATACATACATGCATACACATACACACATAGAGACATACACACACATAGACACATACACACACATAAACACATACACACTCATAGACACACACACACAAACACATAGACACACACACATACACACACATATACACAGACACATACACACATAGACACATACACACAAAATGATGCATACGCACATATACACATGCATACACACATACAAACAAATATACACACACATACACACATATATGCATACACACACATAGAGAGACATACACACACATACACATACATGCATACATATGCATACATAATGCATATGCATATGCATACATACATACTTACATGCATACATACACATACATACACATACATAATGCATACACACACATATGCATACATAATGCATACATATGCATACATAATGCATACATAATGCATACATAATGCATACACACACATACACACACATATGCATACATACATACATACACATACACACATATACACATACACACACATAGACACATACACACACATAAACACTCATAGATGCACACACATACACATAGACACACACACATACACACATAGACACAGACACACATAATGATGCATACACACACATACACATACATACACGCATACACACACACATACATACACACACATGCATACATACACATACTTAATGCATACACACATACATATGTACAGGTATATATATTAATTTGTAAACCATTTTGTTTTATATGTTAGGTATTATGGATCCTAGTAGAGAGAGAAAGGCGAAACTCACTCTCATAAAAACTCTTATGAGAGCAAGAGTTCCGTCTGATACTCTAGGGGCCATCATGCGTGATTACTCAGAGATGTCCGATGATGACCTCGACTATACGATCGAGATGCTTACGTAGCGATCAGAGGAGGGCTCTTCTGCGGCTCCACATGCAGGAAGGCAACTATCTGCTCATAGGTATGTTTTTTTTTTCATAAACTTTTTTAATGATATTATAACACATATTTTTATTTATTTTTATTTATTTTTATCTATCTATTTTCAGGACACCTATACCACCTCGAGATCGTGATAGCAGAGCAGAGTTGCCTATGAGGACATGCATAGGCACCTTAGGACTAGAGTGCGATATAGAGCCAGAGGGGAACATTGTGTACATAGGGAATGGATTGGAGTTCAAGAGAAGAATGCGGGCATTATGCGACTCTTACCTGCACCTTGTCCACTTACTGTAGAAGTAAGTATAAATTTTACATATAAATTGAAATAAATATCTTATGTTTTATTTACATTATTTTTGTTTATTTTTGTAGTGAGCATGATGAGAGAGATAAAAAATACGTACTTAGTTCACTTGAGATAGAGTTTGGGACAGGATGGTCGCTTAAGTGGTGTCTAAAAGAGATGCGCACACTTATGGCTCTTTGTCGTGATAATGCACGGTATGCACTGCTTTTATGTATATATATGTGGATATGCGTATGTGTGTTTATGTATGTATGTATGTATATGAGAGAGAGAGAGAGAGAAAAGAGTGAGACTAGAGGTACAAATACACGCATAAACACACATATACATCATACATGCACATTTACACACATATCCACATACATGCACATTTATACATACACACACATACATGCACATTTTTACACACACATACACATGCCTGCAGTTACACACATATAATGAATACACATAGACACATACACATACTCACATACACGTACACATACTCACATACACATACACATGCATAATCATATGTACACACACATAGACTCATATAATCATATTTACATGCATATACACATATACACATGCATATATACACACACACACACACAACACATGCATATGCACATACAGATACACATATACATACACAACAATGCATACGCATAAATAAATAAATAAATAAATAAATCCTATTTTAGAAATCCTAAATTGAAAACACTAGTTTTGATATTAGGGTTTTAAAACCCCTAATTCAAAAACTCTAATTCAACCTTTTAGCCATATGTTTGAAGTATATGTACACATTGCATCTATTCCTCCGACGTTCTACTAGAGAGATGTCTCTCCTCCCAACCTTATGCCTCTATATATAGCTACTCAAATCAACGAGGATCATAATATATATGAAGATATATACACATCATGTAGATACACATACATAAATATAAAATGGAGTAGATATATTATGCATCACACATACATGCCTAAATGCACACATAAATATATATACATGCATACATATTTACATGTCCACATTTACACATAGACATATATACATATATACATGTACACATCACATATACATGCGTACATGCACACATAAACACATATATACATGCATACATATTTACATGTACATATTTACACATAGACACATATACATATATACATGTACAGAAGTATAAACACTTGCATATATTACATGAATACATGAATATTTTACATAAATGCATATGCATATATACACATATGCATACTAACACATGTATACATATATCACAAACATGCAAACACATATATATACATGAAAAACATATATATGCATACTAACATATGTATACATATAATATACATGAATACACACACATATGCATACATACATGATAAGAATTTGCTCCTCGAAGATAAAGCTATATATAAAATAATTAGGCATACCCCCGAGCTTCATGTTCTAACTTAAAAGAACATATTTCATCTCTCTAGTAGGATTCGTCGTTATTCAAGTTAATAAAAAAAAATATTATCTAATATCCATTCAGAAGCTTCAAGTTATTGATCGATAACTAGAGTAGAATTTACTATCTAACCTGCTCATATGTTTTCATTATTGCCATCATTTTGGTAAGAAATCAATATAGTCTCACCTTCATTATCCTTATTGATTTCGTTTATTTCTTCTATTGTTAAATCTATGTTCTCATGAATCACATCATCCATTGATGGATTAATATCTATTTCTGGTAATTCCTCTTCCTCATCAGTAGAATCAGCATGTAGAGAATTATCCTCTTCATCAAAAAGATTAGTATCATTATCATGTATAATGATTATAATTTCTCTTTCAGATGTTGATGTATCAGTATCTCATGCTGACTCATCAAGAGGACTTTCTTCGATCTCTCTAACAATAAACAGTTCAAATAATGACCTACCTCTAGGTTGCACATGAATGACTTGCCACCAAGGATGAGCATCTGGGTTTTTATAAAAAAATGCTTGTTGAATATGCCTAGGAAGAATATATGGTTCTTTAGTAGATCGCATTACTTTGGAAGAATCAATTGCCCAAAACCCAATATATTTGTTTCTTAATGTGGAAATACTACCTTTATACTCGGCTTGAAACTAGTCAACCTTCAAAATGACGTATCAAAATATATAACAACAAAAACCCATTATTAGGTGCTTAAAAGAATAACTAACTCTATCATAAAAAATATAAACTTTTTTCTACTTGTTTGAATGTACGAAATGAAATTTTGTAGATACCAACAATAGTTCCTACGTAACCAAGTTCGCTATCTATAAGGTTTGTGTCTTTTAAGCTAGCACGTGATAGTTGCTTGAAAGAAGCAACAATACTAGAATCCTCTGTTTTACGTAAAGAATCAATGGCTTTGATTCTAATATGCTATCCAAAAGCCCACATATTAGTGAACATTCAAGCATGCAAAATAAATTCAATTAGTAAATAGAAACTAATATACATATATTGAAAAAATAAAATATTATTTTAATAAAATTACCTTTCTTTCACAACCTATCATTAACTCTCTTTGCTCATCTAAGATTTTTTCATTATTTGCGTTGGCGCGTTGCAAATGACTATATAGCCAATCTGTGAAAGAAGATATATCGGTTCCTCGTACTCGCTAAGGAATGCTTGCATGCATTTGCTATTATATGCTACAAAAGTAGAAACATCATTTTTTTCTTGAAATGTAAATAAGAACTCTTCATGCACGTGGAGCTTCTTCATGAACTCTTCTTGAAATGTACATGCACGTGGAGCTTCTTCATGAACTCTTTCAAGGTACTCACTAACGTAATACATGCACTCTTCAAGCATCCAACCCTTTACCATGGATCCTTTTGGTTTTGCTCTTTGTCGCACATAACCTTTTAATATTCCCATAAATCGCTCGACCCAAAACATCCATCGAGTGTTGACAACACCTGCAATCTCTATTTCATCTACAAGATGGACTAATAAATGAACGTGAATATCATAAAATGAAGTATGAAGTTCTTTCTCCATCAAACATAGTAGCTCTTTGCATTCGCTTTTTTTGTGGGATTGAGTTTTTGTCAATCTCTTTGGATGTAATCCACCTATAAATATCATAAAAACAATTCATAGGTGGATGTAATCCACGTATGAATTAAAAAATAAAAGATATCCAATACTCATGCATACTAAATATAAAAGTATCATAATTACCTTATAAGTGATCCAAGATGATAGATCACATCTCGTACTCCTTTTGTTGCACATCCATCGATAACCAAAGGTAAAATATGTTTCAAAAGTTATGCCACTCATGGGTCCTTAACCCAGATAAGCTCTTATCATCCATAGTAAACATGTTTTGAAAAGATGCCCCATATCCTGTAGGAGTCTTGATCAATTGAATTCTATTGTTGATAGTCTGTATCTCTTTTGTTGTAAGTACCCAAGGAGTAGGTGCATAAGTCCTTTCTTGTCGATGTCTATCCAAAACTCGTCCTAACTTTGGTTTGGATTTTTGATCTTTCAAATCATTCCTTGATGCTATGGTATCTTTTAGTCCAAGAAGATGCTGCCATAGTGAATAACCAATATTTTTGAATATATGCATAGTATCAAGAAGATGACATACTTTTGACTCTTTCCAATACTCCAAAGAATACCATATTGATAAGTTCTCTGCGAGTGCCAATTTTCCTTTACCTCTCTTCACATACTCACTATCTGAATCATCACTGAAGATTCCTGACTCTTGATCTATCACAGGTCCATCTGTCCATTTTTTATACCAATCCATAGGCATCATAGGTTTTGGACACTGACCTGTTTCAAGCTTTCCATTAAAATGTATCGCTTCTCTTTTAGATCTTAATGGATGATCATCAGGCAAGAATCATCGATGTCGAAGATAAATATTTTTTTTTGAGATCCTTACTATAGATTGATCTCAACCAATCACCACAATATGGACAAGATTTATAACCCTTAGTAGATATTCCTGCATCATGAAAATGATAAAAATATAATTAGATTAAATCATATTTATTTACATGCATATTGAATAAAGAAATTACATCAATACTTGAACAAACACCATATCTTGGAAAATCATGAATAGTCCAAACCACAATACCACGAACCGTAATATGTCTTTCATTGATGCTTTTTGATATATCAATGACATTAATACCTCTCCATAACTCTTGGAGATCGTCAATGAGAGGAGCAAGATATATATTCATATCTTTAACTTGTCTTTTGCCAGGGACTAAAAGTGAAAGCATTAAATGTTCCTTTTTAATGCTAAGATATGGCAGAAGCTTGTAGTTTATGACTACCACTGGCCATGTTGACCATTTACTGGATTTCATGGAGAATGGATTAACCCCATCTAATGCAACTCCTAACTTTAGATTTTGTGGATTTTGTGTAAACTCAGGCCATGTAGAATCAATATGCTGAAAAGCAACACTATCATGAGGAATTCTGATTATTCCATCAGTACTTTTGTGATCATGTCCCCAAGTCAAAAGCTTTGATAATTCAGGGCTTTGAAACATATGCCTAATCCGTGAGCCAATGGAAAATGTCTCAATATCTTTTTTGGGATTTTACCTTCTTCGCCCTTATATCGATGAGATTGACATTTGGGACATGTCAAAGAGTCTGCATATTCACCTCTGTATAAAATGCAATCATTAGGACATGCATGTATACATTGATAATCTATACCAAGATTGTTGATTATGTTCTTCATTTCATCATGTGAAGTAGGAAGAATATTCTGACTTGGTAAAAACTTTTCAGATAATAACCTATAAGTTCATCAAAAAAAGATATACTAAAAAAAGTAAATAAATAAATATACATATATATATATGTATGCATATATTTTTATATATGTGTATGCTTATGTGCATCTTTCAAAATATTTGCAAATAATTTGATTGTTTTGGATGGCAAGATACGATTGTTTATTTTGGAGGATATGAAGTATGTACCTTCATTGAATGATTTGTCGATTCTATCATATGATAAGTTTGAAAGTGTGAGAAGCGGGTTTATAATTGCTATTCAAAGAATTTGGTGTTGTTTATAGGCCATACGATGGTGACCTAGATGAATTGCATGCACAGAGGTTACTCAAGATAGAGCAACCTGATTATAATGGACTAGTGCTAGCAAGATTCCTGGGGTATGCAGTAAATATGTTGCATGTCAATGATGAGCATCTGAACTTTAGGATACAAAGTGGAAATCATGGTGCCTTGAAAGGATCACTTTTATACAGCTTGTTCAAAGAACTTCAGGTTTATGACACTGAAGTTCTTTGAACAAGCTGTATAAAAGTGATCCTCTCAAGCCACCATGATTTCCACTTTGTATCCTAAAGATGCTCATCATTGACATGCAAGAGTTTTAATGCATATCCCACGAATCTTGTTGGCACTAGTCCATTATAATCAAGTTGCTCTATCTTGAGTAACCTCTGTGCACACGATTCATCCACGTCACCATTGTATGGCCTATAAATAGTGCGAAATTCTTTGAAAAGCAATCATAAATCTACTTCTCACACTTTCAAACTGAACATATGATAGAATTGACAAATGATTCAATGAAGGTACATACTTCATATCCTCCAAAACAAACAATCATATCTTGCCATCCAAACAATCAAATTTTTTGGGAATATTTTGAAAGATGCATTAATAGTTTTAAAAGATGCGCGGACAAAAAGTGTCCATTCCAAGGTGGTACAGAACATTTGGTACGGCACGTAATGCCGTACCAAATGTCGCTATATGGAACAGTATGGAACGTTATCAAAATACACACACACACATATATATATATATATATATATATATATATATATATATATATATATATATATATATATATATATATATATAAATATATATATATATATATATATATATATATATATATATATATATATATATATATATATATATATATATATATATATATATATATATATATATATATATATATATATATATATATGCATGTGATAGTATGATCCATATTTAGTGCTCCATTACGATAAGCATAGAGAACTATTGTCTTCACGAGTACTCCATAATAATCTAAATATTCTTAATATGGATCATACTCAACAGAAAAGAGCATGGATCATAATGTATATTTGCATATTTAATGCTCCATATGATCCATATGTAGTGTTCCTTAATGTTTATTTGAATATTTATTGCTCTTTTTGTTTATTCTTTTTGATAATATGCAAGCAGACTCAAAAAAGGGGAAAGGTTTTTCTTAAAAAATGCGTTCCGAACGCTGTACGGTACAAACGTTCCGTACGGAACATGCCGTACATACCAAACGCGTTTAGAACGTGTTCCAAACCTACTATGGTCCATTCAATTCAAGTTCTTCTTCTTACCTTATCTAAAGTAAGAATAAAAACCTGCATTGAATGGACACTTTTTGTTCACCCATCCTTTAAAATTATTTTTCCATCCTTCAAAATGTGTGTATATGTGTGTGTATGTTTATATGTGTGTATGCATTCATGTATATTATGTGTATGTTTATATATGTATGTATTTATATATATAAATATTTATGCATATATATATATATATATATATATATATATATATATATATATATATATATATATATATATATATATATATATATATATATATAGAAAATTGAAAATTATACCTTAATAGTGTCGAAACAGATACATTACTCCATCCAAAAGGATTTTGAAGCTTGAGAATAAGTAAGCTCGCACTTAGTCATGTCAAACGAATTCCTTCATATACATGATTTAGACATTCCTCTCGAAGATATTTCTCATTTTTAGAAATATCAATGCTCTCACTGTCATTTTGATACCAATCGTCAATAAAATCTGCCATGCCATCATCTTCATCACTATCACACAAATCTTGTACTTTATCGTCTTTTGAATATAGATCTTTCAGCCTTGCATATTCCATAGGATTACTTTTTCGTAGCCTCCTCATAGAAGCTTCTGATAAATGAGGTCTTACTGGCAATTGTGAATGTTGTGCAGGGATATCATCAACATCATATGTTGAAATCTACACATATAAATAAAATTTATTGGTATTCCATAAATGAATAAAAAGTATACTTTAAATATAAAATTAAGCATATAACTTATTAAATATGGATAGAAAATTTTTATTCTCTCTAGCTAAAAGGTGCTCTTGGAGGTCTACGCCATCCATAATTCACTAATAGTTCATCACCGGCATGTAATGTAGTAATAGCATTGACAACTATGTATCTTGATACATCTCTACTCATGTATGGTGATTCATGACTATTTTCACGCTCCTCAAATGTGCAATTAGTCCTTGAACTATTATGTAACCCTCGACTAGTATTTATTAAACCTGCTATATTTCCATGTGTGTAAGGTCTTCCATCAATAGATAATCTTTCATTTTCTGCATGTAAATATCAATCCACACTTAGGATTAGGTCTACATCCAATGGTCCACATCAAATATGCCCTTCCCCAAGTCAAGAAAGCTACTTTTTTTTTATCCCTTGATTTAAGCTGATCCTCACATAGGATCAATCCCTAATCCAATGGCTTAGAAGTAACCTTTCTAACTATCCATCTATGGTCTATTCTTGACCTCATGTGACCTCTTAGTTAGGAACCTACCAATTTCCAACAATCTCACATGGCTTCTCCTCATAATGGGGGCCTTACAAAATAGATTATTATGGAACAATGGTAGTATTGCATAAGGTGACGCATTTGACATATCTATCATCCCCCTCAATGTCAACCTAGAGGTTGCATAATTCACACTTTCGACAAATATAACTACTAAGAAATATATAGTACTTAAATTAAACCATAATAATTAAATTAATTCTTAAAAAAAGAACATCAAAGAAAAATTAAAACATAATATTATAAATAAGAAAATTATTAGTTCTTTTATGCATGTATATTTGTAAAGTATGGATAAGTGTTGTGGAGAGAGAGAGAATGAGTTGTTGCATAGAGATCAGATGAAGGGCATGGCAGATTCAGTTATCGAGGTAGGAGACATTACGAGAGAAAGAGAGAGACAGACAGAGAGAGAGAAAGAGAAAGAGAGAGAGAGAGAGAGAGAGAGAGAGAGATAGAACCAAAGAGATAGAGAAACAGTGTGATGAGCATTGCTTGATAGATCGTGAGAGAGAGAGAGAGGGAGAGAGAGTGAGAGAAGATGAGAGAGAGAGAGAGAGATTTTTCACGGAGAGAAAAATGCTATGGGGGACTAAATAATAGAGGTAGCAAAGATTAGCAGTGATGGAGAAAGAGAGAGAGGGCCAGAGAGAGAGAAACACTATGATGAGCATTGTGTGACATAGGGTGAGAGAGAGAGACCAAGAGATAGCAGAGGCTATGAAATTGATCACGTAGCAGATCCTTGTGTGTGTGTGTGTGTGTGTGAGAGAGAGAGAGAGAGATAGATAGAGAGGGGGTGACTTCTTTTGTGCTACTATTATGAACCATGTCAGGAAGGCACACTTGAAAATGGGCTTCAATCCAAGGCCTTCTTCTTTGTAAGGCCCTATAATAGGATAGAACGCAACCTTCGATTCTCAGATGGCTGAGGATTTACGAAGCTTTTTTGTGGCCTCACTTCCAAGAAATACAACGGAGGATGCGTTGTTGGGATTGATGTTGCTGTGCATGTCCAAAAAGAGATAGACAGGGAGAGACAAAGAGAGAGAGAGATTATGAGAGATGAACAAAGCGGATGATGTTGAATGAACACGCAACAAGAGAGAGGGGCGAGAGACAGAGAGAGTGAGAGAGAGAGAGAATATGGTTGATTCAAAGGTGAACGTTTATATGATGACTACTTTATACATGTTCTATCATGAAGACTATGTGATTTGGATAAAGTTTTTGATGGGATTCTTTTCCAAATGATTTTCTCCAATCTTCTATGCCACTTTAACTCTCTTTTCATGATGCGTTGTTTTTTCTAGTTAACCTTGTTTCATTTGCATTGATTTTTTTCACATGTGATTTTCAAAGATTAAAAGTTCATTCTCGCGCGCCAAGGGATTTGAACACATTTTATTTCTATGAAGCTTTTCTTCATTGACTTTCTGCAATTTCATAAATCTGATTTTATATGCAACGGTTCAATGTGAGACATATGTGTTTGTGTGTTTGTGTGTGTGATCGAAGAATGCTTGTAGAATCTAGATATCATGTGTGCATGCGGTTCTGCTTGTGTGTGATACACATTTATCCACACATGAGCACGTAATATTTGATGGATTGCATGCAATTGTACTTGAACATTTATGTACGTGGTTTTGTATTTGTTGCGCATCTTTGCTTTAGGAAAACTTTTAGTTTCAAACCATTCTTTTATTACTTTACACACCAGCCATTCATCCTCAAGTTGACCACTCTTTTTAGTGCTTTAAAATAGAATCCATTATTTTTGTGAAAACGTTGATGAGAAACTTTTTAGTCATTGTCCATTCCTTTAGTCTTTTAATTATCCTTCACTATTTTTGTGAAAAAAAATCATTGGTACATATTCATTTCCAAAACTTTATATAAAGAGCTTAGGAATTTATTTTTGTAAAGAGCAGTTGATACTAGATTATTGTGATTATACAGACATTTTTTATAGAGAACTTCTCTTCTTTTTATCTAATCTTGTTTGTCTACTCTGCTCTATCATCTTCATAGTCTATGCTATTTTCTACTTGTTGATTTCACTTATGATAACAAAAGAAATCAATGTAAATGGTGGATAGTCTATGCAAAAAGGTAGTGTAGGTCATGGACCTTATGCAAGAAATCAGCGTGGTCACAGAGGTGGTAGAAGAGGAACTTTTAGAGGTCTTGGAGGTTGAAATGAGATAAACAACAATTATGATGCGAGCAGCTCAGATATGAATATGTGTGGTAGGGGGAGATATTTCTACCATGGCAGAGGACATGATGCATATTAAGGTAACCCAAGTATAACATGTTATAATTGTGGTAAAGTTGGTCATATATCTCGTGATTGTTGGTAGAGTCAAGCTCGAGATGGATATGCAGGGCAAAATCATGCATAGGGTAATTTTGTTCAAGAACAAAATCATGAAAATGTACTTATGATGAATGTGAATATAGATGCAACTCATAGCAATGATGTATGGTATGTTGACAGTGGATGTAGTAATCATATGAGCAATAATCTTGATTGGTTTGCTAATTTACATGCACCTTTGTTTGATGGTAAAGTTGACACAAGTGACATTTCAATGCACAAAATAGCACAAGTTGGAGACGTGTGTATTGAAAATAAAAAAAGGCAATAAAATTCTAAAAGATGTTCTTCATGTACCTTCTATAAGTAAAAATATTTCAATTGGACAAATGGTGGAGCCTGGCTATCAAGTATGGTTCAAAAAATCTAGATGTTTTCTTTAAAATCCAAAGCAAAATTATAAGGTCTTGGAAAAAGGTCAATGCCAAGGAAGACTTTTTACATTGGATGTAACTTCTAATTTTGTTTCTTATTATATGATTCCTCCAATTGAGTTATGGCATAAGCAAATAGGACATGTAAATGTACATAAGTTGGAGGACATGGCTAAAAGAAAGATTGTTGTTGGTTTACCGGATATCTCCAAACAAAATATGATATATTTTTGTGATGATTGTCACTTTGGTAAGCAAGCAAGGAATCCTTTTTCTAGTGTAAAATTGCAAAGTAGGGATTTATTAGAATTGGTGCATACTGATGTTTGGGATCCTATGAAGGAGCCATCACTTGCAAATAGTAAGTATTATGTTACTTTTATGGATGTCTTTAGCTGAATGACTTTTGTGTACTTTCTTACGCATAAGAGTGATATTTACCAACCCATGTAGGCACATGAAAATAAATAGGTCAAGCCTACGATGAAACTAGTGTAAAAGCATGGCTTTGATCACACGACCAAAGTTGCTCCATCAACCTACTAGCCCATCCTAGCGCACTAACAACATGCATACACACATACTGTTAGCTTAAGTATGAAGGTTTTCCTAGATCATGATCTATATGGAGGTAAGATCTCACAAGAAGTAAATAGTAGGATCCAAAGAATTCCACTCGCAATTTAAGTATACTATCACATTCCCAAGCTTTCACTCCCAAAAGTCTCTAATCCACTAACTCAATGGATTCATATAATTTCTATTTGTTTATCCTTCATCAAAGGCCATAATAAATGTTTTCTATCTTGGTCCCTACTTGAAAAGAAAATAGAATTTGAAATTGGAAACATTTCACGTGATTAATTTTTGGTTCCTCTTCATCAGGATCCAGCTTTTCTTTAATTTCTTGATTTATTGTTCTTCATCAATATATAAACATCAGCATCCTCCAGCATCGTCTTCATCATCAATTCTCATCATCATTATCCAATAGCATCAATCATCATCATTCATCGTCATCATTCATCATCATCAATCCATAATCATCAATCTTTATCATTCATCATCATCATTCATCATCATCAATCGTCATCATCTTCATCCAATAACTCTTGATCATTCTCATACCTTTTCATTATAATTCTTCTTCAACCATCCTTCAATATTTCCAAATATATATTGAAGAGTTAGATTTTTACTTCCCTTGTTCTTTTTCAAAGACTTAGAAGGGTTTGCATTTGTCCTTACATTTCCCTCAATTTGCGTGATAATATCACCAAGCAACTATTTTTTTGCTTTGTTTACTCATTTGTCAGATTTTATATCTTCTTGCGTTTCTTCTTTACTCTTTTCTTGTTCAATCTATTTATCAAAGTTTAATTGAGAGTATAAATTCATAACCTTCTCTTGATCAAATAGATCCTCATTATTCAAAAGTTTTGGATCAAATGAAACATATACATCCTGGTCTTTCTTTGATTTCTCTCAAATTTCTCTATCAAATTCTCTTTTATCAATTTCCATTTGTTCTCTCAATATCTGCTCAATATTTTGTTTTTCAGCCTTTATTTGTCTACCTTTGGTTTCTTCAATAGGTTTCTCTTGACTCTCCTTAGATCTATTATCTTCATGAGTTTTTGGTTTCCATATCTTTTCAAATGACTTTGATCTAGTTTTGGTCTCTTCAAAATATTCCTTCATCACACCTTTTCCTACATTCAAATGTAAAGGTATTTGCTCTTGATATTTACAAATTTTACCTTCATGTTCACTTACTATGCTATGCAATCCTATCCATACTAATTGCACCAAAAACATCATATAGGTGTCTTCTTGTAGCGCGGCCCGACATTCTTTCTCTCTCTCTCTCTCTATCTCTCTCTCTCTTTCTCTCTCTCTCTCTCTCTCTCTCTCTCTCTCTCTCTCTCTTTCTCTCTCTCTCTCTCTCTCTCTCTCTCTCTCTCTCTCTCTCTCTCTCTGCAGACACACCTTCCCCACCACCTCCGAATCGTCATTGGGCAGCTTGGGGTCTCATTACATCAGCTCGAGACTGAGAGGGGTCCGTCCAGGGGAGCCCCCGTGGGGAGAGGTGGTGCCCAGTATGCCAGAGAGAGATAGAGAGTGAGGAGCATTTTGTTATCAGATGCCGAGCATTCTTAGACCTACAAGCATAGTTCCAGCTAGAGGAGTCACTCGAGTTGTGTATGACTATGGGAGATGAGTGACGCTTGGGGTGCTTCCTCAGAGCAGCATACGAGAGGCGAGAGCGGTCACTACAACCCACACATCAACCACGGGTGAGTACCTAGCAGACCATTACCTAGTTCTTTCAGCGAGCAGAGCTGCATCAAAGAGGTCCTTCTATAGGGCTCACACTCCAGCAGGCAGCAGCATAGAGAGCACAACGGGGACCATGCATGGTAGGATATCGTTGATTGCGACTATATCAGGAGGATATCTCATGCATCACGACAGCTTACGACCACATGATGGAGCATAGGCATACCACCACCCCCTGGGTTGTCTTCTTTCACGAGGCACTCAGACCACCAATGATGTACGATGTACTACACCCACCTCCCCCCATCACCAGTAGCCAGGGTGTTTTGCTCACTCATATTATGGATCCCCCTGTATTAGGTGGCCACTATCTGCTGAGTCAGAGACACTTCTCCCCAGTCTTTTACTAGCCCTAGATAGCTTTGTGTTTATTTCATTTCATTTTCTACACATGGTTACTACACTTCTACGTGGCTTTTGTCTCATAGGCTAGGTCTGACCTCTAAAAGACGTTAATATGACTTTCTTTCTTCTTTCTCTCTTTCTCTCTCTGTCTCTGTCTCTCCCTCTCTCTCTCTCTCTCCGTCATTCCCTCTTTCCCTCACCTGTAGCCCCCGCCTCCAGTTTCCTGCTCCCCATTCCCTCTCTCCCCCACCCAGTCATTCCCTCTCTCCCCCACCCCGCCATTCCCTCTCTCCCCAACCCCACCATTCTCTCTCTCCCCCACCCATAGCCCCCTGCAGCAACTCCACCCGCCCGGAGCCCCCGCCCAACCATTCCCTCTCTCCCCCACCCGCAACCCCCGCAACAACTCCACCCACCCGCAGCGATTCCCTCTATCCGCCACCCACAGCCCCCCACAACAACTCCACCTGCCTGAGATTCACTAAGGGTGTGACCATGAAGCGAATTATTTCTGAACATGATGAAAAACTTTCTGCAACTGAATTGTCAGATGGAGAAATACTCGATGCTCATACAGTAGTTGTAGGCATTGGTGCAAAACCTCTCATCTTTCATTAAGGGGGCCTTAAAATGTCTGAAGGAGGTATCGAGGTAGATGGAAAGTTTAGAACAAGTTCTCCAAATGTTTTGGCTATGGCTCATATAGCTGCTTTTCCATTAAAGATTTATAATCCGATCCCAAGGGTCGAACACGTTGATCATGCACCGAACTGTGCCGAGCATTACGTTGAATCATTGCTGAAAGTTTGGCAGGACCCGTATGACTACCTACCATATTTCTACTCATGGGTTTTTGAGCAACCGGGAAGTGAAAGCAAAGTTTGGTGGCAGTTTTATTGCGATAATTTGGGAGATGTTGTGGAAGTTGGAGACCCACTCCCCACTCCACCCACACCACCCGCACTATCCACCACCCCCAACCACTCCACCCACACCACCCACCACCCCCCACAACTCCACCCACACCACCCACCCACTCCCACCACTCCACCCACACCACCCACCACCTCCCACCACTCCACCCACACCACGCACACCACCCACCCACCCCCCACTTCCGACCACTCCACCCACACCACCCCCCACCACTCCACCCACAGCACTCCCACCACTCCACCCACAGCACCCACCATCCACACCACCCACCACCTCCCACAACTCCACCCACACCACCCACGACCCCCCCAAAACTCAACCCACACCACCCACCACCTCCGACCACACCACCCACCACCCCCACCACTCCACCCACAAGCACTCCCACCACTCCACCCAAACCACCCACCATCTCCCACCACTCCACCCACCCTCCACTCCACCCACCCTCAACCCCACCCACCCTCACCTCCACCCACCCTCCACTCCACCGATCCTCAACTCCACTCCACCCAAGGCAACCCAAACTCCACCCACCCTCAACTCTACCCACCCTCCACTCCACCCACCCTCAATACCACCCCCACCCCCACCACTCCACCCACAAGCACTCCCACCACTCCACCCACACCACCCACCACCTCCCACCACTCCACCCACCCTCCACTCCACCCACCCTCAACCCCACCCACCCTCAACTCCACCCACCCTCCACTCCACCCCTCAACTCCACTCCACCCATGGCAACCCCAACTCCACCCACCCTCAACTCCATTCACCCTCAACTCTACCCACCCTCCACTCCACCCACCCTCAACTCCACCCACCCTCCACTCCACCCACCCTCCACTCCACCCACCCTCCACTCCACCCACCCTCAACCCCACCCACCCTCAACTCCACCCACCCTCAACTCCACTCCACCCACGGCAACCCGAACTCCACCCACCCTCCACTCCACCCACCCTCAACACCACCCCCACCACTCCACCCACCAGCACTCCCACCACTCCACCGAGACCACCCAACACCTCCCACCACTCCTCCCACCCACCCTCAACTCCACCCACCCTCAACTCCACCCACCCTCAACTCCAACCCACCCACGGCAACCCCAAGTCCACCCATGCGCAACTCCACTCACCCTCCACTCCACCCACCCTCAACTCCAACCACCCTCAACACCGAGCACCCTTCACTCCATCCACCCTCAACTCCACCCATCCTCATTTCCACTCCACCCACGGCACTCCCAACTTCACCCACCCTCAACTCCACCCACCCTCCACTCCACTCCACTCACGACACCCCCAACTCCACGCACCCTCCACTCCACCCTCCCTCCACTCCACCCACTCTCCGTCTTCCTCCCTCTCCCTCTCTCTCTCTATATATTTTTTTCTTTCTCTCTCTCTCTCTTTCCACAATCAGCCATGACAAAGGTGATGAAATTTTACTATTTTGTGATGATGCGGAAGAAGCCCGAGTCATGACAAGAATGAATGGGGTTATTGGCTTAAAAAGGCTAGTTGAGATGGACAGATTGAGAATGCTTTCTTGAATGTATGGGTGATGGTGCATGGCCGTTCTTAGTCATGAGTGTTTGTTTAAGAGAGAGACATCAGTTTGTATTCAAAAGTGATTGTAAAAGGTAAAAAGGTAAATGAGTGTTGCCGCCATTCGTGATGACTTCCTATTTTTGAGGATTCAGTTCAAAACTCGTAGCCAGTACCATATTTTGACCTAGCCCTCCAATTTTGGGGCAATCAATCGGCCCATATTAAGTGAACATGGGAAATTGGCAAGGCCCTCTTGGCCTATTGGAGCCTATAAAAGCAATGGACTAGTACTCATTGGGGATACACGTACGGATCTGATCCGACATCTATTTTGGACCTCTCTTTGCACTCTGTGACTACAAGTCTCTCTATGGTGAGGATACAGAGCATGGGATTCCCAGTGGAGGGCTAATAGCACTAGAGTGTGAAGAAGTGGCTTGGTTTTGTCATTCAATGTGAGTCAATGATATTTCCGTGCTCTTTCTCTTAGAGCAAGTCTTCATATCTTTGTACTGATCAGTGTGATTCTTCATTTAGTTGTGCTCATTGTATTGGACGAATCTCTTGGATTGATTTTGTTTAGCTCTAGTTTGACGTGTTAGCATAGAGCATCCACTATTGGAGCATTTCTTTTGCGTACATTGTAGTCATCTGTTTCAATTAAGGATTTGTTCCATCCTTCACTATTGTCATTTGTCATTAATTTTCTTTCTGAGCGTCTGCAATACCGTGTGTCTATTGGGATTGTGCCTGCTCATAAGAATGTCCAAGGGTATACTTCCCTAAGGAGAACCTCCCTTGAGTAGGCAAATTATTGGAAGTGCATATTGCCTGCATTTGTTAAAAGTAGGCACCCCAGTACCTCCTCTAGAGTTTGCCACGTCGGTGGGACACTTGCATTTTTGTGAGAGGCTCTAAGCATAGTAGATAATCCATTTTTCATTATTTTTGCCCTATTGCATCTTCCAAGTAGGTACATGACCCATACTCGAGCAAATAAGGAGCCTCTTCGTGTACAAAGGAGCCTTAAAAAATGAACTTTACCTTCGAATAGTGAACCTAGATCCCCTCTACCCCCTTTGAATTTAACTATTGATTTGGGTGCGACACCACTGTCGAAGGAAAAGCATAGGAGAACATTAGATTTCTCCTCAGATACGTCAGAGGAAACACCAGTGCCAATGGAGGATCTCTCTCACTTACTCTCTAGAGTCAATATCAAGTTCCCTACCTTTAAGGGACAAGCTTATGAGGATACTGATGATCATGTGAGGAGATTCATCTCCCTATGCCGTGGACGAGGTCTGCATAATAGAGAGGATGCAATGCTGGTACTCTCCCCATCCACATTGGAAGGCCTTGCTGACAAATGGTATAGTCAATATGCAGATGGCCATTTTGCTACATGGGAGGCTCTAAAGACAGCGTTCTCACTGACATTTCGACCAAGTAACTCCTCGAAAAGAGCTCTAGATTAGCTAGAGAACCTAAGGCTAAGATTAGGTGAATCTTTTCACGAACTTCCCACTAGGACAAAAGCACTTGTTGCACGTCTACCACATGCTCCAGGTGATTTCTTGGTTAAAAAATGGATAGAAAAAGCTCTGCCCAGGTCATCTCAGCAGAAGCTACGTGAGTCTCTTAAACTGGATGCAACCCTTAATGATTTTGTTGCAGCGGCATCACACATTGCATAAGCTAGGCTACATTTTGAAGGGGATACACAACCAAATTGTGCAACAGAACTAGACCCTACTGGGCAATTGAGGAAAGAACTAGAGGCATTGAGAATGCAGCAAAATCACCAAGACGAGAAGATCTTGCCATCACCGCGTCGCACTGATGATGAAGTCACCCAACTTCGTCACGAATTAGAAGATTTGTGGACCACTCAGGATATAAGAAGGTAGATTCGGTGTACAATATGTAACAACAGTGGACATTCCAATGCTGACTGTCATAATAGGGTAAGTTGTCAATTTTTATCGAAAGGATGGCCATGAAGCTAGAGACTATTACTACCTCAAGGGTACCCAACAACGAGGTAATCCTCAAGCTCTGGATTCATATTATGCTAGTACTTCAAATGCACCTAATAGAGAGGAAAATCGTCCAACGAAGCCTAGATATAATAGGCCATTGATGTGTTATCTCTGTGCTGAGTATGGCCATATGCAAAATAGGTGTTCCCTTCCAGAGGATGAACCTCCTTGTCAACATTGTCCAGAGGCTAAGGATCACTATACCAAAGACTGCCCAAGAAGCCACCCTACTCTAATTCACATGATTGCAGTCTCCCCACATGTAGAAGGTATGATCACTCTGTTTTATGTTGTTTCATCTTCTTCAATGCCCATGATGACTAGAGCCAGACAAGCCGCAACAATCTATAGAGAGGAACAACAAGGACTCCAGGATAAAGAGGAGGAAAATAAGGCTGGGTGGAAGGGCCAAGTATATATTGAAGGAGCTTCTGAAAGGATGGCTACTTCACTAAGAGACCAACCAACAAGTCTGCAAGAAGACATACATGTGGTAAACATTGAGCAGACCTTGAAAGGTATTCATCACAAGGTTAGTCTATATGAAATCATAAAGATGGATTCAAAACTAAGGATTGACTTATTAAAGATTATACACTCTACTCACTTGAGCCAACCACCTAGCATAGATGCTTTCATGGTTGATTTTCCCCCTACACCCCTAGCAGACTACCACAGCTCAAGGTTATGTGTTTTAATAAAGGATGAAGCTCTCACAGGTGTGATCATAGATGGAGGCTCTAGCATCAATTTGATGCCAGATTTCACAATGAAGAAACTGAATTTGAACCCCACGAAGATGGCACCATTCACAGTTACCCTAGCAGATCAAGATCTGGTTACACCACTTGGAGTTATTGAAAAGGTACTAAGGATAGTCTAGGGTTATCACTTTGTTCTAGATTTTGTTGTTATTGCACTTCCACAGGATACTTATTACCCTTTACTCCTAGGGAGGCCTTGGCTAAGACAAGCAAAAACTTTGCAAGATTGGGGGAAAAACAAACTCTGGATTTCAACAAATACGGATAGCCAACTGCAGCTACATTTAGAAGAAGGATTCGACTCAGGGAAAACTATTGGGTATACTCTGGACACTCAGGTAATGCCCTCTTTACCCCAAGAAGAAGATACATTATTGAATTGGATAATGGAAAGTACAGAGGGTTGCACGGTGGAAATCAATGAAATAGAGGAAGAAGTTGCAGATGAGGGAGTTGCATAAAAAGGCCATGAAGTTCACAAGGAGTTAGAGAATGAGATTTTGAACTCGAATACAAACTTTGAAGGAGCAACAAATGTAGAAGTGTCAATGAAGGAAAGCTATGAGCCTGAATGCAAAGAAGATCTCCCCTTTTCGGATATACCTCATGGGTGGACCAGAGAACATATTACAGGGTTTAAGCTAAAGTCAAGTCCTCCATACAGTGGGGATGATTTCTCAAGTAAGACTAGTCCTAAAACACTTGTTCAAAAAGTAAATCTAGGAGATGAAGAGAACCCTCAAGTACTCCACTTGGCCTCTTGGCTATGTCATTATCCCCCTTTACTGCAGAAGGTAACTTCTTTGCTTTTTTCTTATAAAAATGTCTTCGCATGGTCCTACAAAGATCTAAGAGGGATACTAGAGGAGCTTGGATTACACCGAATACCCTTAGTTGAGGGAGCCGTGCCTGCAAGAAGTAGGTCGTATGGACTCAATCCAAAGTATGTAGAAGCGGTAAAGTTGGAAATTACAAAACTAGGAGAAGCAGGTATAATTGTTCCAGTAGAACATTCCAGGCTTTCTTCTATGGTTATTGTACCGAAGAAAATTAGTGGAAAAATAAGAGTCTGCGTTGATTTTCCTGCCTTCAATAAAGTAACTATTCAAGATGGATTTCACCAGCCCTTCACCGAGCAAGTACTTGAGGGAGTGGTGGGACACACTTTGTATAGCTTCCTGGATGTTTTTAGTGGCTAAAATCAGATAGTGATCCATCTTGATGATAGGGACAAAACATCCTTTGTTGCTCCATGGGGCACTTATATCTATACGTGCATGACTTTTGGCTTGAAAAATTCACCTGCTTCATTCAATAGAACAATATATCTGATATTGGGCAAGTGGTTAACAACCTTTCTGCGCATCTTCATGGATGACTTTTCAGTTTTTTCATGCACAGATAGAAGAGCAGCAGCTCACGATTTCCATGATCATTTGGAAAATCTAAAGGAAATCTTTGAGCAATGTCTCAGAACAGGTTTGAAGTTAAATCCTGCTAAATGTCACTTTTTGGTCACTAAGGACACTCTTGTTGGTCACATAGTATCCACGAAAGGGATAACAGTCAACCTCACAAAGGTTACTACTATTCTTTCCATGCCTATTCCACAAACCCCAAAGAAAGTGCAAAGTTTTTTGGGCCAAGCAGGATACCATAGAAGATTTATACGAATGTGTTTAGAAATAGCTAAGCCTTTGTCAAGGCTTACCAGTAAAAAGGACCCCTTCTCATGGAGTCCTGAAGTTGAGAAAGCATTTTGTGAACTAAAATTGAGGTTATGTACTGCTCCACTTTTAAGTGTTCCTAACTGGTCATTGGCGTTTCATGTGCATACAGATGCCAGTCTTCATGTTGTTGGTGTGGTTTTGGCTCAACCATCATCACACAAGATTGATAGACCTATCTCCTATGCTAGCACGATACTTACCAAGGCAAAAAGGAACTACAGTACGATCGAAAGGGAGGGTTTGGCTATTGTATTTTCTCTTCAAAAGTTTTGGCATTACCTTCTCGGTGTACATTTTATAGTCATATCCGACCATCAGCCCTTGAAGTACTTGATAAAGAAGCCTAGTCTAGCTAGAAGGGTTTGACAATGGTTACTCCTGTTTCAAGAATTCAACTTTGATATTCATGTTAAGCTAGGAAGAGAACGCTATATGGCAGATCAAGTATCGAGGACCGCAATGAGCAAGAAGGCAACAGGTATTAATGATGAATTGGTAGATAATAATCTCTTCTTGGTAGCAACTCAGGCTAAATGGCATGATGGAATTCTCCATTTCCTCACCACTCGAAAACTTTGAGAACACTTGACACCCATAGAAAAGAGAAGATTACTCCTTAAAACCAAAGTGTACTCACTTATAAATGGAAATTTATATAGATATTGTCAGGATGGTCTTGAGGGAGTGTGTTTATCCAAAGGAGATAAATCTTTTGTTGGAGGCAACACATAGTGAAGGTCATCAAAAGGGGGAAGATTTGGCTCACACAATCATCCACAAAGGACTCTGGTGGCCTCATATCTATCGGGATGCAATCAAGTTTGCCAAAGAATGCCACATTTTCCAGAGATGTGCTCCTATGCCAACCAGGATGAATTTCCAACCATTGGTCATATCTACAGGATGGCTCCCATTCAAATGATGGGGTCTTGATTTTATAGGACCGACTAGTCCAACTAGTAAACATAGGTGTAAGAAGTATATTTTGATGGCCACATGCTATGCACCTAAATGGATAGAGGCTAAAGCTACTATGGAGTGCACAACCTTAATAGTAGCTAAGTTTTTGTATAAACGTATTTTCGACTGGAAATCACTAGTGATAGGGGCACACATTTTTTAAATCAACTGCTTCAATTTTTATTTGATAGGTACAAGGTCTTTCATAAAAAATCTTGTGCCTACTATCCAAGGGTGAATGGCCAAGCAGAAAGCTCCAATAAGATTTTGATTGGGTTGCTATGCAAATTATCTTTTGATCATCAAAGCTTCTGGCCACAAGCATTGATCGATGCAATTTGGGCTTTCCAAACGACAAGAAGGGGAACCACAGGTGACAGTCCATTTCCCCCCTTAGTATATGGAAAAGAGGCATTGGCATCATTCGAATTTATTATCAAAAGAGAAATGGAGCTAGAACCATTGGAATTGAACCTCCTATTAGGAGACTGGTGGCATTAGAAGAATACAGAGAAGGAGCAATGCAAAAACTTCAGGAAACACAAGAAGAGCGCAAAAGAATACATGACAGGTATCTTAGGTGTAATGAAGTACAGGAAGGATGCTTGGTTTTGGCGCATCAAATCCCAGCAGTTTCAACCAAATTGGCACCCAAATGGATAGGACCATACAGGGTGATAAAGGTATTACCACATTGAGCGGTGCATCTAGAGGATTTGCAGGGTAAGAGGATACCCCTGGTCAATATCTCCAGGGTGAGGAATTACCTGCATTACGTCAAGATGGAAGAAAATCATTCACTATACATATCGTATTTCATTCAATGTTTGTAGTCTTATTTAGATAAGCAAATAAAGGAGACATTGCATCCGGACGGTGCAAAGACTTAATGTGGGAGTCTGTAGCACGGTGCGATGTTGTCTCTCTCTCTGTCTCTCTCTCTCTATCTCTCTCTCTCCCCGCCATTCCCTCTCTCCCTCACCCAACACCCCCGCGTCCAGTTCCCCGCCTTGCCATTCCCTCTCTCCACCACCCTGCCATTCCCTCTCTCCCCCACCTGCAAACCCCCACAGCAACTCCATCCGCCCATAGCCCCCGCCCCACCATTCCCTCTCTCCCCCACCCGCAACCCCCCCCCCCCCCCCCAGCAACTCCACCCGCCCACAGCAATTCCCTCTCTCCCCCACCCACAGCCACCAACAACAACTCCACCCGCCTGCCCCTGAGATTCACTAAGGGTGTGACCATGAAGCGAATTATTTCTGAACATGATGAAAAGGTTTCTGCAATTGAGTTGTCAGATGGAGCAGTACTCGATGCTGATACAATAGTTTTAGGGATTGGTGCAAAACCTGTTGTCGGTCCTTTCATTGAGGGGGGGCTTAAAATGTTTGAAGGAGTTATCGAGGTAGATGGACATTTTAGAACAAGTTCTCCAAATGTTTGGGCTATCGGTGATATAGTTGCTTTTCCATTAAAGATTTATAATCAAATCACAAGGGTAGAACACGTTGATCAGGCACCGAAATCTACCCGGCATTATGTTGAATCATTGCTAAAAGTTGGGAAGGACCATATGACTACCTACCATATTTCTACTCATGGGTTTTTGAGCATCCAAGAAGTGAAAGGAAAGTTTGGTGGCAGTTTTATGGCGATAATGTAAGAAATGGTGTGGAAGTTATAGACCCACTCCCCACTCCACCCACATCACCCGCACTGCCATCACCCCCAACCACTCCACCCACACCACCCACACCACCCACCACCCCCCAATACACCACCCACACCACCCACCATCTCCCATCACTCCACCCACACCACCCACCACCTCCGACCACTCCACCCACACCACCCACCCACCACTCCACCCACGCCACCCACACCACCCTCCACCACTCCAACCACAGCACTTCTACCACTCTACCCACACCACCCACACCACCCCCCACAACTCCACCCACACCACCCACACAACCCACCACCTCCCACCACTCCACCCACACCACCCACACCACTCACCACCCCCCCACAACTCCACCCACACCATCGACCACCTCCAAGCATACCACTCAGACCACCCACCACCCCCACCACTCCACCCACAAGCACTCCGACCACTCCACCCACACCACCCACACCACCCAGCATCTCCCACCACTCCACCCACCCTCAACCCCACCCACCCTCAACTCCACCAACCCTACACTCCACCCACCCTCAACTCCACTCCACCCATGGCGACCCCAACTCCACCCTCCCTTAACTCCACCCACCCACCACTCCACCCACCCTCAACACCTCCCACCACCCCCACCACTCGACCCACAAGCACTCCCACCACTCCACCCACACCACCCACATCACCCGCCACCTCCCACCACTCCACCCACCCTCCACTCCACCCACCCTCAACCCCACCCACCCTCAACTTCACCCACCCTCCACTCCAGCCACCCTTAACTCCACTCCACCCACGACAACCCCAACTCCACCCACCCTCAACTCCACCCACTCTCCACTCCACACACCCTCAAATCCACCCACCCTCAACTCCACCAACCCCCAATACCACCCACCCTCCACTCCACTCACCCTCAACTCCACTCCACCCACCGCAACCCCAACTCCACCCACCCTCAACTCCACCCACCCTCCACTCCACCCACCCTCAACACCACCCACCACCCCCACCAATCCACCCACAAGCACTCCCACCACTCCACCCACACCACCCACCACCTCCCACCACTCCACCCACCCTCCACTCCACCCACCCTCAACCCCACCCATCCTCAACTCCACCCACCCTAAACTCCACTCCACCCACGCCAACCCCAACTCCACCCACCATCCACTTCACCCACCCTCAACTCCAGCCACCGTCCACTCCACCCACCCTCAACTCCACCCACCCTCCACTCCACTCCACCCATGACACCCCCAACTCCACCCACCCTCCACTCCATCCACCCTCAACTCCACCCACCCTCCACTTCACTCCATCCACGGCAACCCCAACTCCACCCACCCTCAACCCACACATCCAATTCCGTGCCCCCCATTCCCTCTCTCCCTCCCCCTGCCATTCCCTCTCCCACATCCGCAGCCCCCCAGAACAACTCCACCAGCCCGCAGCCCCCGCACCACCACTCCCTCTCTCCCCCACCTGCAACCCCCCCACAACAACTCCACCCGCCCGCAGTGATTCCCTCTCTCCTCCACCTGCAGCCCCCCGCAACAACTCCACCCGCCTGAGATTCACTAAGGGTGTGACCGTGAAGCAAATTATTTCTGAACATGATGAAAATCTCTCTACAGTTGAATTGTCAGATGGAGCAGTACTCGATGCTGATACGGTAGTTGTAGGCATTGGTGGAAAACCTACTATCGGTTCTTTCATTGAGGGGGGCCTTAAAATGTCTGAAGGAGGTATGGAGGTAGATGGAAAGTTTAGAACAAGTTCTCCAAATGTTTGTGCTATCGGTGATATAGCTACTTTTCCATTAAAGATTTATAATCAGATCACAAGGGTAGAACACATTGATCATGCACCAAAATCTGCCCAGCATTACATTGAATCATTGCTGAAAGTTTGCTAGGACCCGTATGACTACCTACCATATTTCTACTCATGAGTTTTTGAGCATCCGGGAAGTGAAAGGAAAGTTTGGCGATAATTTCATGGCCATAATGTGGGAGATGTTGTGGAAGTTGGAGACCCACTCCCCACTCCACCCACAACATCCACACTGCCCACCACCCCCAACCGCTCCACCCACACCACCCACACCACCCACCACCCCCCACAACTCCACCCACACCACCCACACCACCCACCACCTCCCACCACTCCACCCACACCACCCATCACCTCCCACCACTCCACCCACACCACCCACACCACCCACCACCTCCCACCACTCCACCCACTCCACCCACACCACCCACCATCCCCCACCACTCAACCCACAACACTCCCACCACTCCACCCACACCACGCACCACCCCCCACAACTCCACCCACACCACCCACCACCTCCCACCACTCCACCCACACCACACACCACCCCCCCACAACTTGACCCACACCAATCACAACGACCACCACCTCCAACCACACCACCCACTAGCCCCATCACTCCACCCAAAAGCACTCCCACCACACCACCCACCACCTCCCACCACTCCACCCACCGTTCACTCCACCCACCCACAACCCCACCCACCCTCAACTCCACCAACCCTCCACTCCACCCAACGTCAACTCCAATCCACCCATAGCAACCCCAACTCCACCCACCCTCCAGTCACCCACCCTCAACACCACCCACCACTCCCACCACTCCACCCACAAGCACTCCCACCGCTCCACCCACACCACCCACCACCTCCCACCACTCCACCCACCCTCCACTCCACCGACCCTCAACCCCACCCACCCTCAACTCCACCCACCCGCCACTCCACCCCTCAACTCCACTCCACCCACGGAAACCCCAACTCCACCCACCCTCAACTCCACCCAACCTCCACTCCACCCACCCTCAACTCCACCCACCCTTCACTTCACCCACCCTCAACCCCACGCACCCTCAACTCCACCCACCCTCCACTCCACCTACCCTCAACTCCACTCCACCCATGGCAACCCCAACTCCACCCACCCTCAACACGACCGACCACCCCCACAACTCCACCCACAAGCACTCCCACCACTCCACCCACACCACCCACCACCTCCCACCACTCCACCCATCCTCCACTCCACCCACCCTCAACCCCACCCACCCTCAACTCCACCCACCCTCCACTCCACCACCCTCAACTCCACTCCACCCACGGCAACCCCAACTCCACCCACCCTCCACTCCACCCGCCCTCAACTCCACCCACCCTCCACTCCACCCACCGTCAACTCCATGCACCCTTCACTCCACCCACCCTCAACTCCACCCACCCTCAAATCCACTCCACCCACCGCACCCCCAACTCCACCCACCCTCAACTCCACCCACCCTCAACTCCACCCACCCTCCACCCACCCTCAACTCCACCTACCCTCCACTCCCCTCCACCCAGAGCACCCCCAACTCCACCGAACCTCCACTCAACAGACTCTCCGTCTTCCTCCCTCTCCCTCTCTCTCTATTTTTTTCTTTCTCTCTCTCTCTCCCTCTTCCCAAAATTAGGAATGACAAAGGTTATGAAATTGTACTATTTTGTGATGATGCGGAAGAAGCCCGAGTCATGACAAGAATGAATGGGGTTATTGGCTTAACAAGGCTAGTAAAGGCGGACAGATTGAGAGCTCTTTCTTGATTCTATGGGTGATGGTGCATGGCCATTCTTAGTCGTGAGTGATTTGTTTGGTTAAGAGAGAGACATCATCTTGTATTCAATAGTGACCATAAAAGGTAAAAAGGTAAATGAGTGTTTTCGCCATTCATGATGACTACCTATTTTTTAGGATCCAATTCAAAACTGGTGGCCAGTACCATATTTGATCTACCCCTCCAATTTTGGGGCAATCAATCGGTGCATATTGAGTGAACGTTGGAAATCGGCAAGGCCCTCTTGGCCTATTAGAGCCTATAAAAGCAATGGATTAGTATTCATTGGTGATACACGTACATAGTTGATCCGACATCTCTTTTGGACCTGTCTTTGCACTCGATGACCACAAAAGCACTAGAGTGTGAAGAAGTGGCTTGGTTTTATCATTAAATGTGAGTCAGTGGTATTTTTGTGCTCTTTCCCTTAGAGCAAGTCTTCATATCTTTGTACTAATCAATGCGAGTTTTCATTTAGTTGTGCTCATTGTATTGGACAAATCTCTTGAATTGATTCTGTTTAGTTTTGGTTTGACGTTGTCGTAGAGGGGTGTGAAGGTAGGCTGACGTTCATCTAAAAGAATCACGCTAACCTAACCGTTGTGACTGCACGCAGGGTGCTTCTAAGTATGCTTAGGGCCTTTGGTTGTTTTTTTCAGTCTAGGATAGTTAAAAACTATAGGTTTCTAATATATTCGAGTTTAAATTAAGAACTAATTTTTTAGGACTATGAGTCGTAAGCACGAGTGTTTCTATATCTTTCTATCACGGCAAAATAAGATGGTAAGATTAGTTTTTCGCTAACTACTTGATCTTTAATGCATTCAGTTTCGTTTGAATCGTCTTGAGAATTATCGTCGTCTCTATCTACGGATGGTGGGAAAAGGTCTTCACTATTCTCAATGCTAGGTGGAACAATGGAAAGTAAATGTAAAGTTCTACTAGGATCGTGCAAAGTTTCTTCTACTATCTTATCTTTTACTAGTTCTTCAACTTCAACTGGTTTAGGAAATAATGACTCAAATGTAGATGAAGGTAGAAAGGAACTACTTGATGAAGCCTCTTTCGACATAAGATGAAATGACACTAGATTAATGATCAAATTCCTATACAATCCTAAAAGATAATGTTCATAAAAAGATATTCTTATCAAGTTTAAAGGATAACCTATACAAATCTTATGTGGAGTGCAAATACAATCTCTTTATAAATAATCCTATACAACTTAATAGTTCTAAATGAACAATCTTCAAATATCGTAATTTTGTAATCTTGAAATCTTGTATGCTTGTGTTCTCGTATTCTCCTTTGTAATCTCTTCAATGATCTGCAGGAAGAACATTCGGAAAAAAAAGACATAAGTATGCTTTTAGTAAAAATAAAACACTCATTTAATAATTTATCATTTAATACTTAGCATAATTTTAAACCTATGCTAACACATATTAATTAATCTTCTAATGCATATGTGTATTTATACATATGCTTTTATGCAAACATACACAAGCTTACATGAATATAATCATACTTAAATGCATACTCATGTACTAGACATGCTAATCTACATGCACACATGCACTTTATAAATACACAAATACATGCAAATTCACTTCACATGTACATGTATAACATGCTAACACATTCAACTTTATATGCATACATATACTATACATATGCAAACCTATCTACATTACATAGACATCATGCTCTTATGCATACACCTTATTTATAGGCATACATCTCTAATATTTATGCATACATTACTTATCATTGCATACATGTACACCTTCCTATCTTACTTGCATATACATACAATCATCATAGTCTCTCATGCTTCACATACATATACATGCATTCATGCAACAAACATGCATACATACACATGCTCGACCATGCACTTATATACTCACCATTTTCCTAACTTCCATATGCATACATGCACACACTCTCACATGCATGTATACCTTCAATATAAATGTATATAATATTCATATGCATAAACACACATGCTCTCATGCATGCATACACATACTCTCTCATGCATGCATAATACACATGCATCTATCTATAATATACTTATGCGCGTGCATAAACATATACTCATGCATGTTCATATTTCCCTCTCTCACTATCGCATTTATCTCTCAAGACATTCAATTCTGCGCGGATAGAAGCGTTAAGCGAGCAAGCTCAACAATGGATGGGAGTAGCAATCAAGTTGTATTGACTATAACATCCAATGAAATATAACATTGCCTTGGAAATGAAGAAACAAAAACTTGTTAGTCTATCAAGTAACGCCAAAGTAGAAATTTCTCTTCCAACTATATCTAGGAGAAATTGAAAGCATATATAAGTATAGAACCAAAAACTCAATAAGTCAATCAAACTCAAACCACTCCAAGGATCTTAGAAATTACATCTTACCTCTTTACATGCATGAAGAAATCACTCAAAATAACGTAGCACTACAGACATACCATAAAAAGAAAAAGAGAAATCAAGCATGTTCTTTATGCAGTTATCCTGTTCAAATCATAAATATTACCAATTGAATGGTACCCCAAACATAGTACCAAGATACCAGAGAGCATTATTAAACGTGCTTCATGGTTCCCGTCTACCAATAAATTTCTACATAGAAGGCAAATGAGAAATAGCAATCTAATCTTTTTTCTTTCTCACGCAAGTAAAATCATATTTGAATAAAATTATATTTGAATCACTCGAGGATATTATCATTATGTAGAATAAAACGATCGAAAAGAGACCTAAAAAACTATGTTACAAGCAATCTCTAACTTCCTTTCTACTTTTAGGGATTCCTTTATTTCTGCTCGGCTCAGGAGAGTCCTGCATCTACGCAGATCAGTCCATTTCCTCTACACGAATCATTTTTAAAAAAGAAACTTTCGATGGCAAGACCAACTTTATTGAAATCCAATTTAATCTATAGTACAATCACAACAACATCGCACATAAAAATCATCAGATTATCACTCTTTTGTCTTCACCTAAGAAAATATGTGTAGGAAAGAGAGAAGAGAGAAGAGTTAATGAAAATGTCCCTCTCTCTCTACTGTCTCCATAAAAGCGTTGGAAGAGCTCAGTGAAGGTGAGACCCATAACACTTTGGGTTCTTTGCAACATATGCACATCTATGTTGCTGAGAGGAGGTGGTTAGAAGATGAACACTTTTCCCTCACCGTCTGTCACTCCGTTTATATGTATGTGTGCGCGCGCATATTTTAAATGTAGTAACTCCTCATTACAACAAAGAACATGCAAACTGCGAAATCAAGCAGATGTGAAGCCTTTGATGGAAGATAGAAGATATCGAACACACGAGGGAGATCAAAAGATCTTCGCTTATAATGCAAAAACACAGAAAGCTTCGGAATTCGAAATGAATGTGAGCATCACTATGATGATCATGCAACTATAAGAATGAAAAGCAGGTGCATGGTAAGCGGAGACATGAGGAATGGCCAACGCTGCTCATAACTTACATAGAAAGATGCAGAGGAGCTGAAAGACAACCAAGAAATGAATGACAGCTTTCACAAGGAATGTGCGTTCTATGAATTGAACAATCAACCTCAGACTATGAAGCAAATCTCAAACTATGCGCGCATTCCATAGAAAGATGTTGTCAAAAAAATTGAATTACAAAGCAGAAGTTCATATCAAACAGGTCGCAAAAATTCTAGGTGTTCGAGCGACAATGGAAATCTCTCTCTCTCTCTCTCTCTCTCTCTCTCTCTCTCGACACAGCTTTGCCGTACCTGCAGGAAGAACATTCGGAAATAACACAATTATACATTCATTTGTATACACAAGCACAAACACAGATATGCGCTCACTCACAATCAGTTAACTCACACACCTTACTGTATTTCTCATGCACACTCACACATACTTTCACTTCATCATACACATGATTCTTAGCTAACTCACTCACACACACACATTTATCTAAATTTACGTATGCACAGCTTTCCTTTTATTTATAAAAATGATATAATCATTAATCTATTGAATTAAATATAAATATTAGGTTATTTTAAACTTAGTTTTTAATATAATTTTTATATATGATTAAACATTAAAGCTTAAAATTAGTGTTTTTAGGAACTAAATTATTTAATAAAACAATATTATTTCTTATTTATTACCCATATATATATTTATGTTTAGACAAACAAAAAACACACACTCATATGGACATTAGTGCATACAAATATATCTTTTAGGTATACATATGTAAATACACATATATGACAAAAAACTATTCTCATTCACTCTCATAGATATATGTTCACATATCTCCATTAAGTGCATTTTACATATACAGATAGGTTCACAACCCTATAATCATAGGAACATATAACTATCTATTAATAGTTAACCTCATATGATCCTGAACACACACAAACTCACTAATGGACATAAAAAAAATTGAGCCCATGTAGGAGTTCAATTAATCCTCCATCTCTATTCGGAACATATTTTCCTCTTTTTCCTGCAGGTACCCAAGAGATAACATTAGTCATTTTAAATCAGTACATTAAAAAATATGAGAGAGAGATATCATTTCACCAACTCTAAAGCAAAATACTTTTATTTTTTTATATGACAATTAAAATGAGGAAATCCTTCCGACAACGTGTTAGCACAAAGCATCGATTGGAGCATTTCTTTTGCCTACATTGTAATCATCTGTTCGAATTAAGGAGTGGTTCCATCCTTCACTATTGTCATTTGTCATTAATTTTTTTTCTGAGTGTCTGTAATACCGTGTGTCTATTGCAATCGTGCTTGCTCACAAGAATGTTGAAGGGTATACTTCCCTAAGGAGAAGCTCCCTTGAGTAGGCGAAGTACTAGAAATGCATATTGCCTGCATTTGGTAAAAGTAGGCACCCCAGTACCTCCTCTACACTTCTCAACTCAACTTGATTTCCTAGGTATCATTGTAGGCGTGGATCTTCAAAGACCTAATGACTCTTTATGTGTAGATAAGCTTTGAGCTTTTACCATATGTTTAGTATCACATTTCAATACTTGTAGGTCCTTAACTTGTTTGGTCAACAGCTTGACCTTATGTTTCAATTCCAAAATCTTAGAATCCATTTCCTTGCTTATCTCTTTGATACTTATGCACATTATCTAAATAGTGTCAGATATTCATCTATCAGTTGCATTAAAATCATAACTCTTTCACCTGATCATTTTTATTCTTTTTCATCGTCGTCCTCCAAGAAGTCTTCGTCCAATTCAAATTTACTACTTTCTCTTCTTCTAAAGAGCTTGATTCCTTTCCCTGCAATCAAATTCTTTAGCATAGAACCATCAAATTCACGTAATTTATATGTACCTGTTTCATAAACTGAAACAACAACATAAGGCTTGAACCAACGTTTATTTAGTTTCCGACGTGCATCGTATTGAGTATCAAAAGTACTATCATATACAAGCACCGAGTCACCACTCTCTATTGGTTGCGGTCTTAGTCTATGTTTCTTATTAAAATATAATTTATTTTTCAATCTAGATGTTTTTAATTTTTTATTGCTTCTTTAAGATTTTCATTTCCTTGTTTTAATTGCTTAATTCTAAATGCTAATAAGTCGTCTCTTGAAATGTTATCTTTCCAACCTAAATTCATCCAATTAATTATCTGAGTATGAATGGGAAATAATGGTTTCTGACAGTACATGAGTTCAGCCGGCATAAAACGAGTTGTTCTCGTGTACGTCATGTGATCAGCCCAAAGAGCAAATGAGAGATATTTTGGCCATTGACCAATATCTCCGTGGCAAGCTTTAGAAATAGCCTTCACTATGGAAGGATGTCCTCGTTCAATTTTACCATTCGCTTCTGGGTTATAGGCAGTCGTAAGAGACAATCGAATCCCATGTTTTGCAAAGAATTCTCTCGCCTCTCTCGCATCTAACTCACCTCTATCCGCTACTACTTTTTCTATATATCCAAATCTGGATAATACTTCTTCTAAAAGGAATACGCATACATTATAAGTAGTATTGGAACGAAGCACTCTACCTTCGACGTGGTTTTCAAATCCTCTCATGCAAGAAAAATATATCTCATGCCATCATTGCTTTTAGGCATGGTCACAAGGTCAACTACCCACTTGTAATGAATACAAGGTGGATAGGTCGGTTGAAGGGGATCTCTATGCTTGATAGAGGAGTGTAACTGGCACATACTACAAGTGCTCACAAATTCTTTAACAGTTACATACATCCTCGACCACCAGTAGCTTTCCCTAATCTTTGCATATGTAGCTACAAAGCCTTTATGACCAGCCCAAAGGCTTTCATGCATCTCATGCATAACTTGCACTTGAAAAACCTTCAAACCTAGTACTCTTTGAGGGTTTCGAACCTTTCCTCTAGCATGTCTCCAAAGATATCCATCTTTCAAGAAGAAGTTGAAAGACTTCTTCCTGATGTTCCGGAATCGATTTGAAGACCAGCTTGGGGAAGGTTGAAACGAACTCAGATAGTTTCCTATATCTCGCCACTCTCCTTCATAATCGTTTTCTCTAAATCTTTCATACGTATAGGTAGATGTTTCATATATTATTAAATTAATATGATTATTTAATGCTTCACTATCATTATCGAACTTTGCTCTTGAAAGCATATCAGCAACGGTGTTATGTTTACCGGCTATATGAACAAAAGCAGGGCTAATGAATTTAATATAGGCTATCCATCGTAGCATAGCTATATCCGGAGATGAACAATTAGCTATTAAACCTATTAATGGAATACAATCGATCTCTACTATTACATTAGCTCCTATAAAGTATTCTTTATCTGTTTTTAAAGCTGTAACTAATCCCCATAATTCTCTCTTAATTTGAGGGTAATTCTTTTGAGTATCATGAAGAATCTTTGCTCCAAAGCGAACTGCGTACCTTTGCTCCTTCTCATCATCCTGCCCAATGACCCAGCCTATACCAATAGGACTAGTGTCAACAGTTAGGATTACAGGCTTATTTCCTGTATAGTCAATATGTTTCAAAACAGGAGCATTGATAAGCAATTGCTTTAGATGCCTCATAGTTCTAGAATGTTCATCCGTCCAAAAGAATTTTTTTCTTTTTCTCAATAAATCATAAAGCGGATTCGCTACATGATCAAAGTGAGGGATCCAAATGACATAGAAAACACATGCACCTAGGAATCTCCTTACTTCACTTACATCGCGACATCTCTCAAAAATCCTACTAATGGCATCAACTTTTGCTGGATAGGGTCTACGACCATAATGGCCACATTAATGTCCAACTATTAGCACTTCATTAACACCAAAAGTTTATTTCTCTAGGGAGAAAGTTAGTCCAACCTCTTCAAATCCTTCAAATATCTTTTCACAATCTGAAATATGGTTGGAAACAAACTTTCTACAACCAGATGAATCTAAGCTTTCATCCTTTTCTTTTTCCACACATCCTTTTATTGGAATGTCATCAATAAAAGGCATCGTCACTTTTGGGATAAAGTCATATAGGACCAGATTCATAGCATTCATCATGTGTGCCACAGAATTCGTGGCTCCTTGTGGTAAAGTACACATGCATACTAACCCCAAAGGAGTCTTCATCGTGGTCACATCTCGACTCTCAATTGCTAATTGAAACTGATCATATCCTGAATACACGTCTCCCATTGAATAGATAGAGTGACCGGCGAATGCCTCGGCAAACTCATCTACAATGGGTCCCGTTCCTACATTCCTAATAGTGACTTTATTCACAGGCTGCAAATCCTGAATAAAGCATAGCTTCCCACTCTTTTTTGGTACCGTGAACCATCTGTTGGAATATGGTGCAGAAGACGGTTCCAAGATTCTCATGGAAATCTTCTCCTTTAACAGTCTCATTAGCTCAGGTAAATGAGCCTTTGGAACTGGAATTGGACGAAGATTCCAAGGAATATGTGGTACTGTGAAAATAATCATCGGAGCTACTAACTTTGGGTCTGCACATCCTATCTCATGTGGGAATAAAGAAACAGCTTTACCATGACGAACAATCATCTTGGAAAACTGCTCTTTTTCAGTTTGAGAAAGAAATTCATCACCGAATTTAATAATTTTCTTACTCTCCTCAGTAAATATGTGACCTATCTTAGATCGATCTCTAAGAATAGGATCATTTGATACTTGACGAAGTATGTCATGACTATCTTTGGGTAAGGGTTCAGCTACAGGCTTTATTTTCTTTTCTACAGTTTTGTATTTAGTTTCTATGCTAATTTCATGTTCTATGATAAATTCACTAATAATCTCATACTCTTGAATAGAGTGAAGAATTATCAGATTTGATTCTAAATTTTCATAAGAAACACTTTCTAGCTCTTCAAATAAAATAGAACTTTTTGATAATTCAATTATACTCTCAATTTTCTCGTCACTTGAAATTAATCCGGTTTGTATGAAATATTTTTCAGTTTGTTTTCTAAATGTTTTTGTAAGATTTTCCTTAGTAATATAATACAAACTAGTTGTAGGAGTACAAATTAAGTAATCTTCAAATTTATATTCATTGATAGGCGAGACATCAAAACAACGTCCACTATTGCCTCGCTCAATAGTGGAGTCTAGCAGAAATTTTGATCATAATACGCTCCATATTCTCTTACAGCTAGTGGATCATCACAAACATGACTGATCGAGTCAATGGGATTTCTTCTTAAGCTCTTTCTATTTCTAGTGTGGTTTGGGCAAACCGTCATAACTTGCAATGAATCCATCCCTGATTTGGATCGAATTCTTGCATACGATGATCCGTCATTCATTGCTTTTGTTTCCATTCTCATTTCAGCTATAAATGGCTGTCCAAGAATCACTTCATATGAGCAATTATCTTGAACGAAGAAGTGAAACTCTTCTCAAACACCACCTATCATTATAGGCACATTTGCACATGCACCCAACAAAATGCCAGAGCCATTGTCAGCTGTTCTCATCCGCCAACCGTGATCTTTATCAATTGGCCATCTAAATTTGTCAAAGAACTTTTTTGAAATCACGTTTATCTTTGACCCGGAGTCAATGAGAGCCAAAGCTAAACAAGAATCTTTCTCATCTCCAATTCTAATCTTCACTTCTGGTGTGCCTCGTGCCCAGAAGGTAGAATTGTATTTACTTTCACTCTTCTACATTTCTTCATCAGGTTGTATGGGTCCTAGAAAATTTCTATTTACACTACCCGTTATAAATTCTTCATCATCCTCATAGTCACTTTCACTTAATGTACCTGCATCATTCATAGCTAAGGTTTCCTCTGCCACGTCTTGCATGTCCTCGTCTTCTGGCAAAGGAAAGCGTATTCTTCTAATAAGTCGAATAAAACTGTCCTTGAACTCCATCATTTTTCTCTTCTCTTCTTGAGATAAATTTGATTCATCAAATTGAACTTTCTTGTCAGTTTTCTTTTCATCTTCTCTTGTTTGTCTCCTAGTTACCCTCCTATCACCTTCTTCTACATCATCCTGTTGATCTTCTCGTCTCCGTTTTTCCTCAACATTAGCAATGTGAGGAAAGACAGAAGATTGATCTACAGGAGATTTCCATGCGGTCTTGTACATTATCTCGTCTCTAGCTCGTACCAGTGCCTCTATTGAATATGGATTTCGGCTAGGCATTGAAGAAGGCCTATCCTCGACTCGCTCTAGTCTTGCAGCCGAAGTACTGGCAGTTGCATCTGAGATTGTTAAATTTAAGTAAAGCTTTTTCATTCCGCCTTTGCCCCAATTGACGGAAAAAGGAAGACGTGACCTAAAGTCACATAGTCTTCTATCTATTTCTACGACTAATTGATTCGCCTTAGCACTTTTTAATTCTTCACAAGCAAATGATGCGTGCTCCTGACTATCGCACCAAACACAGCGCTTCCCGCCAGTCCCTCTTTTCGCATTATTTCTTTGAAAGGGTGGTTGTACAGAAAACTGAGGAGCTTACTGAGGTGCTCACTGAAAGATTGGTTGAGGTGGAACATACTGAGACATAACTTGTTGAATAGGCGGTGCTTGCCCTGCACCACTATTATTAGCCCCTGGATCATTAAAGCTCATGGAGTAAACTTGTTTATTTAAATTAGCAACCTCTTTTGAAAGAGATGCCTGCATGTTCATGACATTCTCCATCTGTTTACATAGAATATCTAGTTGAAATTCTATTGGAGCTTTAGTAGAAGTTGCATTATTAGCCGTAGCCATAGTAGCAGGCATTGGCATGTCAACTTGCCTTATAGCAGGAGTTTCCCTTGGCTGAGAAGCATTAGGTCTAGAATATAAAATCATTTGCCTTTGCTTCATTTGAGCAACAACCTCTATCTCTTTTTTAACCTTTTCCCAGTCATCAGTTAGCCCATACCTTTTTCCTGGCTCCTCTATTCGTCTTTCAATTTCAGCCCTATCTTCAGGATTAAGTATCTTAAGAAAATATATAATTACATCTGGATTAATAGCATTTCTATCATCTTCGGGAAGTTGAGCCAAACCTCTCATAAACTCACCGTGAAGATGAGTTAAAGACTCATTACTCTTAACAGTGTTTAACCACCGCAGAAAACCTTCTTGACTGTGTTGGCTAAAATCCTCGAGGTAGAACATTTTATGAAGTTCCTTTCTAAATTCCTCTCAAGTTTTTTCAGCGTGTTCTTGAATAGATTCGAGAATTGAACTAGAAACAACACTTCCAAAGTATTTAACTAGCACATCTTCAGGTAATCCTTGGATTTGCACTTGCTCCTCAAATGCATCCAGGTATTCTGTAATGTTTAATCTAGTAAATTTTCCTTTTTCTTTTAGAATATCTTGGACTGTACGTTTCCCTTGCTTTTCTATCATCATGTTCTTGAACATCTCCTCCATCTTGCGTACTTGATGACATTTCGAATGGAGAAGAAGTTCCCTAATAGCCGGATCTAATTGCTCTCTAAATTGCTTAAATCTATCACTAGTTGATAAAGCCAGGGATGGCTTTACCCTAGTCCTAGGCTTTAGTAATTCTAAATTTTCTTTTCTAAAAACCTTTTTTATTTCTAAACCCTAAATTTTGACTTATCTCTTATATTTACTCTTTTTGAATTTAAGTTGTTTAGAGATTTTAAATTTCTTAAACTTTTTTAATTTTAAAGGGTTTTTTTAATAAGATAATTTTTATAAAATAGTTTTTCTTGATTTAAGTCTTTTAGTTTTCTATTAATTTCTTTAAAAAATAATTTCTTTGAAAAAGTAAAAACATTAACTATAAGTCAAAAGTAACCTAATTTTAAACTATTTTTATGCTAAAAACTTTCTTTTTATGCAATGAAAATAAATCAAAATATCTTTCTTTTTCAAACCTTAAAATCTTTTCTTTTTGATGATGCAAAAATAATGGCTTTTCCTAAAATACAAATATTTAAATGCTTTAAGTAAAAATTATATTTCCTAGATACAAAAGAAAGATTCAAATACTCTTTTAATGCTAATATGAAAGTGCTTAGATCCTAGTGTAGATGAAAACAACTTTTCTTTTTAAGTGATGTGTGTAAACTAAAAATAAAGAACTTAAAATAAACACCTTACTTGATGATATCTTTGCTGAAGAGGTTCGAAAGTGAACGTTAAAACAATCTTAAACACAAAACTAAAATGACTATGACTATGTCTTGATTCTCTTGAATGTTGATGAGGGGGGTTTGAAGCGACGAAACTCCACCAGTTGGAAATCCTTCTTCTCGTGGAGGTGCTCACCAAGGGAAAAAAGGAAATAGCAAACTCTTCACATTTTGTCACAGCTTCAATCTTCAATTTTCCTGCATACAAGAAGAAGATAAATTAGAAATTTAAATTAAAACTGAAAATGCAACATAAGTCCTAGGCACACTATCGTCACGCTTCACGTCGGGTTCACCAATGTTGTCGTAGAGGGGTGTGAAGGTAGGTTGACGTTCATCTAAAAGAGTCACGCTAACCTAACCGTTGTGGCTGCACGAAGGGTGCTTCTAAGTATGCTTAGGGCCTTCGGTTGTTTTTTTCAGTTTAGGATAGTTAAAAACTATAGGTTTCTAATATATTCGAGTTTAAATTAAGAACTAATGTTTTAGGACTAGGAGCCGTAAGCACGAGCGTTTCTATATCTTTCTATCACATAAAAATAAGATAGTAAGATTAGTTTTTCGCTAACTACTTGATCTTTAATGCATTCAGTTTCGTTTGAATCGTCTTGAGAATTATCGAACAACGAGTCGTAACAAAAGAGAACTATGTCGTAAAAAGAGAACACTCTCGTCAAAAATCAAGCAAATGGCAGCTTATGTTTGAGATTCCTTTATACCAGTATACATATATTACAAAATGGAGGTGAAAACATGTGATTTTTGACATTTTTTGTCATTTTCTCATAAAAAAAGAGCTCAAAATGTAGTCAAAATTTCACTATATAAGGCATTGACATGTCCCAAAATGTATATGATAAGACATTGACATGTCCAAAATCTATATGATAAGACATTGACATGTCTAAAATCTATATAAAGAATGTAGAACTGAATAGTTCTTATACAAAAATAACATTTTAGACATATTTTTAATGGGTGGATATCTGATTGTTATTCAAAATTTCTACAAAACATGGTTTCATTAACCAAACTACTTCGAGGCATTTACATAAGCACTAAAAATGTCTGAGAGCTTCAATGCAACTCACAAATTTGTCGATCTATGTCTACACCCTCATCATCTGATGCACTTGATTCAGTCTCATACTGTTGAGAGCTCTCTTCTTCTTCTTCTATATCCACAAGAGCTCTATCTTCATCCACGTACATACCAAATTCTGCAGGATCATGCATAACTCTTCTTGTTTGCCTATGATTTCCTGTACCACATACATCTGGAAGCTTTTGTTTTATCATGTTGATGGTTGCTTTCCTCAAGTGACCTGTTTTTGTCAAGGAAAAATCATAAACAAGAATATCTACATCATCCATTTTAAGAGTGGATGTGCTTCGAATATTCTTTTTCTTTTTTGAACCTGTTCGTTTAGTATCACACACCATTTCTAAGTTATATTTACCTGTGAATGCATTACTACTTTTAGTGTTATACCAATGCACCATCAAAGCCTCTATTCTTCTCTGATCAATATCTTTAGTTATCTCTAAAACCTTTGCAATCCAAAATGGTCCGGTAGCCTCATCACCATCAGCAAGAACTGCAATAAGTGTTCCAACATTTATCTCTATTAAATTTCCTTGCCATCTTGCTTCTGCCTATGTTGTCATCCTTGGGCCTTACATAAATATTTCTTTCTGGTGGATGTATAAAACTTTGAAGTGCATCTGCATTACATGCTTGGGCCACATTCACGGATCTTTGTGTACAAAACTCCCATGTGAATGGAACATCAACTGGCCAGTGACCTGCAATTGTATACTGTATAATCTCTTCTTGATGATTGAAAAAGTCCTCCCACCAAGATACATCTTGATCTCCAGCATATTTTTTTGCACGCTCAATATGTCTCTTCTTTTCAATGAGTGCATGCATCCAGCTTTTACTTTGATCAGCCACATTTCCACATCTTTTTGTATTGTTTTTATCTTCATATGGTGTTTTTTCTGCACCATACACTGTTACAGTAGACAAATTAGGCACCTGCAATAAGAATCTGCATCCCTCTTTAGGCTCCCACTCAAGAGAAGATGAATACTGCTTTGCAAATAAAAGGGTTATTTCATCAACCCTCCTCATCAAGAATACATGGTTGAAACTATTATTGTGCAATGGAGCCAAAACCTTAGCACTGTTATCAAGGCCCATTGAGCAAAAGTGCTTAAAGTCATAAATCTGTGTGAGGTGTTGAACTTTTGGTTTTGGAGTATATGCTTCTGAAATTAGCTCAGATAAAATCGGAAGAGTAAAAGCATTATTACGTGCCAACTTCTTAGAGAAAGTACTGAACATTTGATCAATGTGATCATGTGTGGCCAACCAGAAGGAAATTTACCTTAACCTTCTGAAATACCTGTTTTTCAACAAGCATGCTTAAATATCCAAAGACTGTAGAATTTTTATTCTCTCTTGCAGTATTATCTAGTTGCAAATATAGAGTTGGTGGCAAAAGACCCTTCCATGATTGCAAAACACGATGAATGATAGTAACTGTAAGGTTTGGATCATTATGCACATTCGGATATGTGAAGAAAACCTTGGACATTACAGTTCCATTGTATACCAAAGCACCAACCAAATGCATTTGCACAAGGACTTCATCTCCAATGTCCTTAGGGATGCGATAAAAATGTGGCAAACAAGTTTTTTTTTTATCCATACCATCGATCAACAAACACATATAACGCTCCGGATTTCTGAGTGCTTTACTTTGATGATGAATTGCTTTCTTTCTCTCTAAAGCTTGACTCTCACGATGGTTGTTAAGAAGGTTTTTAAAATTATTCTTTTCCTGTGGTGTTGTAGCCCCTTTTGCCATGTTTTTCAAAGTGGCACAAACTGAACATTCACCCATTCTAACTTTACGAGGAATAGAAACATTGTTAAACTCTTCCTTCCATAATGGAGTAAAGTGACGATACAACACATACTTCTCATTTCTATTTTCCATGTCTTCTCTATATATTTGAAATACCTCTCGACGAGTAAAGTTATCTGACAAGTGCAACCTTCCAGTTGTAGGCATAACCTCACAATGCAAGCTAAAATAGTTCATCATCCAATTCATTGCATGACGTCCAACAGATCCTTTGGTCCCAACATGGAACGTATCCAAAATGAGATCCCCATTCAAAAGCCCTTGTTGAACCCTATGTATTCTAAAATTTCCCACACCCATTGCAATTTTAAATGCAGCCCTACAACATCGCATCCCTTGACTAAAGAAATATTCAAAACCAACACGCATTACTGACATGTTATCCTGAATCATTTGCATGCGAGAAACAAGGTATATATCCTGCCTTTCACTATCTAAATGGAGGAATTTTTCTCTTAGGTGCTTTAGTTTCTTCATTCTTAAATTGTACAAACATTTCAAACCACAACAATGCTTCACAATATCCAATGCAATCTGTCTATCTGAAGTAAGAAATTTAAATCTTTTTTGACTTACTTCACGAGGCCTTCTTTTAAATTGTAGATTGAGCTTGCTTTGTTTTTCCCTTGCTCCACATGCACTTGAGTCAGAAGGGAGATCAATGGTTGGATCAGATGGGAGATCAAGAGGTGCATTTGGTTGAGCAGCATTGCACTGTGAATTGGATAACTTAAATGACTCAACAGAAAACATGGAATCATCAGCACGTTCTAAATCATAGGGATCATCACTTCTGTGGAAAGGGTCAACTGAGAACAATGAATCCGAAACTGTATCAATATGAGCAGACGAAGCTGATGCCCAAGCATCCACTGAAAAGATTGAGCTCATCTTCACTGAGTTCACAGACGACTGAAGATGAATGACCTTTTTAAATAAGTAGAAATCCGAGATCAAGTGAAGATGTCACATCAAATGTCACATCAAGAAGATATGAAATCAAAAGTTTATTAAAGTACATTAAATAACAGTAAACACCAAATTACATCAAATCACTTAATTACCCAAATATACACTAATAAGGGAACCAAAGATTTGATTCACTTTTGAAATGAGAAACACAGTTGTTTTCTAACTAGATATGAGTCATTGAGTCTTAGCATTGTGAGTGAATCAAAATATATCCAAGTTGAGTTCCAACTAGATTATATATTAAAACTGTTTGGAGTAGTGCCATTGAAGACTATACAAGAAGAAATTTTACCTTTGGTAAATAAGATTTCAAGGATTAGGTTTTATTGTGGTCTTGGCTAGATCTCAAAGAGGTAGATGAAAGTATATTAAAAAAGAATTATGTGTAAAAGAGGTACACAGAATGTTTATTCATACATTGATTTTCCATTTCAACAATGTGTTACAAGAAAAATGTGAAGATGAACTAAAGTGAGGAGGATAACACTATAAAGATGTCATTAATCTCCCATATTCAACACAACTTAGACTTGATTTTCTCCCAAGCAAGAGATTCTAAGAAAAAGTTTCTACATGAGATTAGACATCCTCATGTACATACCATACTCTTGCCATTGAAGTGTAACTTCCATGAAAATGTATATAAATAGTTGCAAGGTTCTTTACTTGAATGTTTATTCATACATTGATTTTCCATTTCAACAATGTGTTACAAGATAAATGTGAATATGAACTAAAGTGAGGAGGATAACACTATAAAGATGTCATTAATCTCCCATATTCAACACAACTTAGACTTGATTTTCTCCCAAGCAAGAGATTCTAAGAAAAAGTTTCTACATGAGATTAGACATCCTCATGTACATACCATACTCTTGCCATTGAAGTGTAACTTCCATGAAAATGTATATAAATAGTTGCAAGGTTCTTTACTTGAATGTTTATTCATACATTGATTTTCCATTTCAACAATGTGTTACAAGATAAATGTGAATATGAACTAAAGTGAGGAGGATAACACTATAAAGGTGTCATTAATCTCCCATATTCAACACAACTTAGACTTGATTTTCTCCCAAGCAAGAGATTCTAAGAAAAATTTCTACATGAGATTATACATCCTCATGTACATACCATACTCTTGCCATTGAAGTGTAATTTCCATGCAAATGTATATAAATAGTTGCAAGGTTCTATGAATATTTCATTAAAGTGGCTCTGAAACAGCCTATTTGTGTGGGTGGTATTCCCTGGTTAGATAAGTTGAGAGATATAGTTAGCAACTGGACTCATTCTGTTAGATCCAGTTAGTCTCTAGTTCAAGTTACCCAATTGCCTATAAATAGCAGAGGAGGAGATCATTCTCATTTTCAAAATCCACGAGCAAGAGAGAGCAACAGAGCACAGACAGCCATGGAGCACAGAGCTCAGCATACCAGCAAGGCAACTCTGATGGAGAAGAAGAATGTTGGCAAGAGTACCAAGAGGTAGACAAAATAATACCATGAAAAAAGATTCCTAAAAGATTCCCTTTGTATGTTTGTCTAAAGAGTCTGCTTTCTAGGTTTTTATTTTTCTTAGCTCTAAAAATATAGATCCAATGAGGGTACAGCTCGATGCTTGGCATCGACTTTTAGGTGTAAACCGATGCCAGGCATCGACTTGCAGGTGCAAGTCGATGCCAGGCATCGACTTTTCGGTGCAAGTCAATGCCTAGCATTGACTTACACGTAAGAGTCGATGCCAGGCATCGACTTTGTGTGCAAGTCGATGCCAGGCATCGACTTGCAGGTGCAAGTCGATGCCAGGCATCGACTTGAGGCAGGAAGTCGATGCCACGCATCGACTTGCCTGGCATCGAAGTTGGCCTGAAAGTCGATGCAAGGCATCGACTTTAGGGTGCAAAGTCGATGCCTTGCATCGACTTTTGGGTTCAAGTCGATGCTAGGCATCGACTTTTAGGTTCAAGTCGATGCCAGGCATCGACTCAAGTCGATGCCTGGCATCGACTTGAACCTAAAAGTCGATGCCTAGCATCGACTTGGGCCTTTGAAAACCACATTTACGTATGAGCTGATATTTCCAAGCGCCTTCAGGGATGCGGAGTCCAAGAGTGAGAGGCCCTTCAAGAAGCTGAGAGTCACCATGGGCTCTGGTGATCAGCAACGTGACATAGGCATTGGTCACCAAGCAAAACCAAAGAAAATTATTGCATCCTTATCCTCTGAGAAGGTCAGCAACCCGCTAGGAATATCCTCTAGTGGACAGAGTAGCATCAAAATTCCTGAGGATGATACAACTATGAAGGATAGGTCGAGGGACGCTGAGGTCTTAAGGACAGATCGTCCACTGCGAGACATGACAAATCTGGAGTGGTGCCTTCAGTATGTTGAAGAAAAGAATGCAGTCCTTCTTGTGTTTGCAGGGGCATATGGGAGAGGAAAGATCACGACAACACAAGGTTTTCAGTATGGCCTTGTGTACAAACTGGATTATGAAGATGAGGATTCTGACAACCTCCTTTTCTTGGTAGAGACAACGAAAGGTTTAAGAAATGTTATATGCAAGATGGGTTTCTTGTGCCCAGAGTGCTGTGTTCCATATGAGCTAGCTGAGATATGTATGGACTCAGTCAATCTTATCAAGGACTTGATGTCATGGATCCAGGGCAACATCATGCCAACACAACAGAAGATGATAACCCCTCTAAAGGCAAGGGGTAAGCAGAGCGTGCAGAAAAAGTTCCAAAAGAAAAAGAAGATAATTTCAGAAGAGCAGTCTTCTGACTCAAGCTCTAGCTCTGAGGATATAATTGTTGCACCTGGTGAAGAGCTTGCCTCGGGTGTTCTTGGTACTGAGCAGAACAAGATGAGGGAGGACATAGCTAGAAGAAAAGTAGTAAAGAAGGGGCAGTTGTTCCACCTGCCAATCAATATCATCCACAGGCCACCAATAGGTCTAGTCACAGGGAGGAGGCCCCTTGAGATCAGGGAGCCACACAATTTGCACGTGCAGAATCTTAAGAAGAAATGAAAATAAATCCTCATGCTATTGTTGTGCCATTCCTTGTCATGGTGGATCCGAATGAGTGCAGCTCTGTGGACGAGTTCAATGAGGGTTTGTTTGAGGATTATACTTATTATGTGATTGGAGGTTCACACTCTACAGAGGCCCGTAGACAGCTAGTGAAGGAGCACCCTACCACATTTTTCTTTAGGTATGCAGAGTGTAAGATATATGCTGGTCTTACAACTGAGGAAGCCAAGCTTCTTGCTTGGGATCACAACAATGACAATGACTACAGGCAAAAAATGTCCTCCATAGAGAGAATTCGGTTCTTCCACCATGAATATGAAGATTGTCTTGTGAAGGAAGCTGGAAGAATACATCCCAATCTACGAAAGCAATGCCTTATTGAGGTTGGAATTGCACTGGATGAGAATAGAAAGTCTGATGCTTTAAGGAAATATGATCCATGGTTTCAACTGGCATTCAGATCAGGTGAGATCTCACTACAAGGAATACGGGCGTATAGCGACAGTTAACGCGACAGAATTTCGTCGCTATAAAATTGCAACTTGCGTCGGAATTAGCATCGGGCGCAGACCGTCGATTGTACGACGCAAAAAACGACGGTATTTGCGACTTGGATTGCGACGCTCCCGTACAACGTCACTTAAATGACGCTTCTTAAAGGCGTTGCTTAAGCGACGCTGTTGGCAGCAGTCAGGGAACCGAAGGAGCCACAAGACAAAGAGGGTCGGAACGAAGAGATAGCACAAGCAGACACAGTAGCCAAAGAAGATCTGGCAAGTAGGCCATCTAAATTTTTCACACATCAAGGAGTGGAGCACACAAGAAGAAAGAGCAAGTAGGGAGCTCAAAGATGTGTACGACAAATCAACAGAGAAAATCCCTACACAAATAGTGATTTTAATCACTAAAAACCATTGTAAATACCATTTTGTATTTTTGTAGCTCCATTTTGTGCAAGCCAAGGAGTCCTTGAGCTTGAGGAGCCTTAGAAGTGCCTACATATCAATTTTCATATTTTTTAGATCTCGTTTGAGCCCTCAAAAGAGCCCTGGAACCTAATTTTTAACTAGGCCGGACACTAGGTCTGGATGAGGCCAAAGCTAGTCAAAAACTATAAAAGGAGCTAGAGAGCTCATTTTTGAGGTTAGATTGTAATTGAAATGAACTTGTAAGAGCTCTTTGAAAGTAATCTAAGAACTCCATTGCTTCTCACTCTTTGTCTTGCCGTATGTGCGCGTGTGTGTGTATGTGTGTGCATGATTGTGTGCTTCTCACTCACGCACTTGTGCCTCCACTTGCTCGAGGTCTTCATACCATCCTCACGTCTTCCCAGATTGACATCAAAGGAGGTGCTACTCATCACTGAGCTACACCAAATTTTGGCGCCGTTGCCGGGGATCGAGCTTTGAGGACGAGCGTGTGATGGTAAGACGTAGAGTTGAGACGTTGGCGTCGTAGGTAATTTCTTTACTCTTCTTGTTTTTCTCTTCTTTACCTCACCACCATCATCACCATCATCATCCTCACCATCTCCCACCTCCATCTCCATCATCGCAAAAATTTCAGTTTTTTTATCATATCTCCTTCCTCCTTTCATTTCCCTCATTCCACTTGTGAGAGAGAGTGAGAGAGCGATATTGTGTGTGCAGTTTTTGCATGTTTCTTGAGCTGTCTTGCAGGTACATGCTGCATCATCTTCTCCAGCGCTCCGCGCAAGTACAAAAATCTGGGCAACTGTCTCGGTGTCGCCGACCTCTGTCAATCGCGACCGACAGAAAAAATTTCCATTTGCCAAACAAAGTACAAAACCATGATCTACAGGCCTAGAGCTTCCCAAAACTGTGTTTAGATTTTTGAAATTCATCAAATTTCTATCAATCGTGATCGCTCTATCAATCGTGATCGACGAACCACGACGGACAGACCTGTCAATCGCGATCGACCAGTCAATCGCGACTGACAGCCCACGACGGCTCTGTCAATCGCGACCAACAGAGTCAACGACCGATTGACCACGATGGACAGACCATACGCGTGACACGTGTCAATCGCGATCGAGTCATCAATCGCGATCGGCCCATCAATCGCGACTGACAGCCCACGACGGCTCTGTCAATCGCGACCGACAGAGTCAATGATTGTTTGACCGCGACGGACAGACCATCGCGACCGACCTGTCAATCGCGATCGACCCATCAATCGCGACTGACAGAGTCAACGACCCTTTGACCACGACTGATTGACTTTTCGAGCCATGTGTCAATCGCGATTGACCCATCAATCGCGACTGAGAGCCACGACGGACCTGTCAATCGCGATCGACACATCAATCGCGACTGACAGCCACGACGGACTTGTCAATCGCGATCGACACATCAATCGCGACTGACCTGTCAATCGCGACTGACAGAACTTGCGAACGCGATAGAAGGGCAAATTTAGTCAATTTTTAAGGGCAAAAAATAGTGGTCTAATTTTTTGGGGAACTTTTAAGGGTTTAGCATTACATTGTGAGGCCGCAACCCAAGTAATTCAAGAATTCCTGTCTGCCTGAGTAAAATGTTTGGAACCCTGTTTTAGCACCTAAACCCTGATCGGACATAACTTCCTCATACAAAATCCAATTGCTATGATTCTTGTTTTGTTGGAAAGCTCGTGGGAAGTACAACCATAAGATCAGGATTATTAGATAGGGTTTTTTGAAGTTAACCATACCCGAGGTAGGAAAACTGAGGGATCCTTGGGATTGTTTTTTATAAAGGCAAGAGATAATTTGGTCGGTGAGTTACATGCATGAAAGTGGTCTAGTCTGTCATTTGAATTTAACTCTGGAACTAATCTTGGGACTGATGCAGGTCTATTGAGAAGCAATTGAGAGCGTCCAAGCAAGGGCTTTGTGCAAGCTTGAGAATCAACTTCTCGAGCACTCAAGAACAAGGATCAGCAAGAAAGGTCGGAATATTCTCAACTCCCCTTCGTCAATTCCTAGCTTAGGCTAAGAACGACTAGAGGTAGGAGTAAGTCAAGGCGACGATAGGCAATTATCAAGTTGAAGAATACCTAAACTTTCAAGTTCAAGCTAAGGATATAATCTTTGTACTGTCGAGAACTTTAAAGGAAAAGAACTTAACGTGGAACGATCAACTTTAAGTGCGGAACTACACTCAAATATACCTTGCGACGTAATATCAAACAAGAATGTTAACACGGTAATCAACTAAAAAGAATCAAGTAACTGATACAAAAGAACTCCGCTACGAGGTTGTGCTTGGGCAAATTTGGGTTATTCAATTAGGCTTATGAACCTTAGATCAGGGCAACATCTAGGGAGAGATAGACAAAGCCTTAGGTCTTCAGAGGCCAGTGTCAACCACACCGCTAGGTCTTGGGCCCAGCAGTTGAGCCACCACTCACACTACCCTAGTTCTAAGACTAGTGAATCCGAGATGTCTCAAGGCATGGACAGACCTACGGGAAGTTCAGGAGTGCCATACTTGCACAGGGTAGAAGGCCCTTACAAAACGCAGTTGGAATACCTTAGGACCAACCGATTGGGTGCTAGCATCTATGAGGACGGCCTAGGAAGATCTGTGGTACAGATTAAGAATCCTGATCAATCCATTGGACTAGAGCGCCCAACTGTCAAGTTTGAAAACGAAGCGTACTTAGACAAGGAAGGGACAATATATGTAGTCACCAGACATCCAGATAGGACTGATGAATTTGGGAATGAGATCCCAGGAACGGACTTAGGTGACCTAGAGCAAGGAAACATGGGTGAAGAACCAAGGACCCCCCGAGGCAAATCTGTTCTCACTAGGATTATCACACCAGAGTGGATTCCCCAAGATAATAAGAGCATAGATCTGCTTCTGAACCGAGAAACTGACGAAGCCTTTTGGAGGTATAAATCTGATCGGCCAATTGATATAGGAACAATCATGATCTATGAGTTTAAGGATCCTGATAGCCCAGGGAGAGTGACCTACTTAGATCACGCTTCAGAGAGGATCTTTGTGGTGACAGAAAATGATCGGCATGCTTACACTTGGAAAGGTGAAATTATTTTCCCCCAACCAAGATCAAATGTGTCCTATGGTCACCCTGGAGCGGGAACATCCCAAGCTCATGGAACTCAAAGAGACAGAAGTAGAGATAGGCCAGAAGTAAGCTTTGCTAACCCAGGGGGCAGAGAAAGAATGAGGATGGAAACAAATAGAGTAGAGCCTGGGGTACATAGAGCCCCAAGAAATCTAAGGAATATGGAAGACTTCCCTCTACCACGACCTAGAGAACACACCAGGATTTTGAGACCAACTCACTTAGTCAAGTCCATGAAAAATTACTTCGATGGCACAGGAGACCCATACGATCATGTGGCAGAGTTTAGGCAAGTCTTGAGAGCAGAACAAGTGGAGGACCTATTCACACAATATAATGCCTTTGGTCTAACCCTTAGGAACATAGCCCTTACGTGGTTCCAACCATTCAATGAGAGACAGTTCAGGAGCATAGACCAACTCCTGGAGGCTTTCATTATTGAATTCTCTAAGAGTGGCATACGACATAATACCTCCTCATTGAATCACAGATTCAAGCAAACCCCTCAAGAGACCGTGAGACTTGCAGGAAGAAGATTTAGGCAATATCTTGAAAGATGCCCTGTTTCGAAGCTCCCCACACCAGTTAAGCAAGTGGCTTTATTCTTGGATGGATTGCTGAGTACAAAGTTAAGACCCTATGTGTACTTGAAGGACCCTAGGACCATAGAAGAGTGTGTACGCATGTGCATTGACATTGAGGATAACCTGGGGGAGGAGTTAGAGCTTTCCAAAATATACAAAGATTCTGATAGTGCCTCTAGCCTCTCTTCCATGCAATCCACATCAATTGAGGAACTCGCTGAGAAAGTGGCACAAAAACTAGGCGTCTCTAGCAAACGGATCCCAAGGTTTGCCCCTGTGAAAAGATGCTATACTTGTGGTGGCCACCACATGGCGAATGTATGTCCCATTATGGCTCAACCCCAAGTAAATCCTAGTAGCCAATACTGCACCATAGAACGGAGATACACAAATCACACAGCACAAGACTGCCCATACAACAAGCAAGCAGTTAGGAAAACCTATCCTCAGCCATACCCTCAGCAGGGAAGATACCAGAATCATTATCCACCACAACAGTATACTAGGCCTCAGCAAAATTACCAACCGCAATATCAGGCCCAACTGAGACCCCAGCCAGTGCTAGCACAACAACCATCTGCTCCTACTAATGTAATCCTTGTAAATTATGCAGCTGCAAAAGAAAACCTGAATAGAGCCATAGTGCCAGTAACCCCATTTCTATCAGAAAGTGACCCCAATGACCATAGCTTCGATTCTACACATGTTGATAGTCCCCAGGCGTACTACATGCAATCTCCTGAACATGGTGAGTCTTAGTATAGTGAAGAGCCAAATGAACCTAGTTGGGAGCCGGATTACACAAACGTCATGTATGCAAACCCCAACCCTAGACCTCAACCTAGGCAAGTAAGACCCCCATTCCCTAAAGGACCATGCTACAGATGTCAGGGAGATCATCTCATTCGTGATTGTCCCTTGCCTCCACCTCCACAACCCCAATCAGTGACGATCCAGGGCTATTGCCAGGAATGTGGAAAGGAGCATCTCTTACGAGATTGTCCAAACAATCCCAGCAATATGCCAAAAATAACTCCCATTAATGTTTTTGCGTTAGTTGTAGACTCCACAGGAAGTGTGATGTCCACTACACCAGTGCAAGTGATCACCAGAGCTCAAGCATTGCAGCAAAACCAAGGGGTAGGCCAGGAAAAGAGCCCAGATGTTAGTGAAACAGAGAGCATGACAAAGAAGAGGACTAGAGCTTGGAGAGATAGTCGTGAAAGAATGAAAAGGCAATGGGCAAAAAAGATGAGTGAACTCGAGGAAAGCCTCAGAGAAACAAAGGCCAGGATAACTGAACTCACATCTCAATCTCCCTCTCACACTACCCCACCTCCACCATTCCCAACTCCATCCGACCCGCCACCTTCCAACCCGCCTCACTTACTTCCACCACCCCCTAGAGTAGGATCAGTCCTAGCAGATCCCACTCCCGAAGACCTTAATATGATGCTTAAAGCATATCAGGCCAGAATCCAAGAAGGGCCAAACGTAACTGATCATGAAAAGTGTTACCCAAGAGCGGAACTAGAGCTAGAACGAACTAAAATTTGTGCTAAGATGGTGGAATTGGCTCAGACCATGTTTGAAGCCAGTCGCCTATTTAACATCTCTAGTTCATCGAAGACACAGTTACACTTTGATGCACTGTTAGAAAGAATAGAGAAGCTAATTGCACAATCAGAAAAGGAGCCCGCCTCTCAACACAAGGACAAGGCAAGTGAAAGAGCAAGCAAACCTGCTCAGGAAGCCTATGTGCCTGAAGCCTATGTGCCTAACTCTACGGAGCCAGACACATCATCTTCTATGAATCGGTTCACACCAGAATTCCTACGCGAGATTCAAGAAGAAAAATGGGCTAAAGAGAGTGAAGTCCCTCCTCCTATTGAACTTGTGGATGATGCACGCGACCAATTCCCACAAGACATCCCATCCATTTATGAGGAGCAGGAGAGCACCCAATCTCAGGAGAGATTAGATTTTGAGTCTAATTCTTTGCATGAATTACCCCACTTCACAGGCCCATGGGAAGCTAAGTCCACGTGCATGAGAGCACCCACGGTCATGGTACGAAATGAGGACTCACTCATACCTAGGAACACAGAGGTAGTGAAAAACACTAAAGTACAATGCAACCTCACCTTAGAAGAGCTACTCAAGGTTACACCTGAATTATGGAAACATGTCGCCAAACAAGTACCAGCGATAGTGAAACCTCATTCCCAGGTAGGATTACATAGGACAGTGCCAGAGATACCCTTGGATAAGATAGGAGACATGTGTGAAGGTGAAGAAGGGAACACCTATCTTCCCATTACCTACCAGGGGTACACCACCAAGGCAATTTTGGACTTAGGTGCAGGAGTTGCAATTGCCACCACTTCCCTATGGAAGCGTTGGGGCAAGCCATCACTCAGGCCAACGAGAATGAAATTGCAGATGGTCGATGGTCATATTGAGAGGCCCTTAGGATTGCTAGAAGGAATAACTCTCACCACCTGTGGTGTCGAGTTTGAGCATACATTTGCTATATGTGATTTTAGCAAGAACCATGCCTATGAAATGATCTTGGGACGACCTTTTATGCGATAGTTGCAAGTGGTACAAGATTGGGGAGCCAATTCTTTGTACTTGCAACACTTAGGTGTTACGACCAAAGTGAATCTCAAAGATTACTCTCATAGAGATGTCCCCCCTATCCGATGGAATCCCATCCATAGAGCCAAAGATGATACGGAATCTGTGCATTCCATAGGATCAGGATCCTCATGGATGCATGAAGACACCCACCTATCGATGTGCAAAGTGGCAGTAGAAGAGGAGAAAAGAGCAAAGGCCAGAGAAATAGGTGCAAACGAAACACATAGACCCATTCAAGACCCAGCCTATGCACCTGTAGTATTTCCTGATGAAGAATTTGAACCCCATGGCTGGGCAGAAATCTTAGCAACAATGGATTTAGCCATCAATGAAGAACAATGGACACCCCACTATGATGAGGATGGCTATGACATTTCAGTCTTCTCCATAGAGCCAATCATGGGAGAGGCAGTGTTAGAAGAGTGTGAACCTAGCCCTGATGCATTTGAGGATGCAAGTGACTCCGATCTAGAGTCAATCATTATGGACCCACCTTTTGCATCAGATGAAGAATACTTCTATGAAGTAGAATTTCAACCCCAGAGGCACGGAGAGCTTACAAAAGACATAAGGCTAGCCACACATGTAACCCCTAAGGAAGAAGGAAAGAAAAGGAAGAAGAAAGAAGTCACACAAGAAGAGGAGGAATCTTTGTTTGAGGTCCCAGAAAATTTTAAGAAGTATGAGATAGATGACAGGAGAGTCATGATCAGAATGCCTAAACGAGAGGCACAATGAGGAGAGGCCTATGATAACAAAGAAACCACAAAGAAAATTGTGGTAGCCATGGAAGAAGGAGAAGAGAGATGCACTTACATAGGACATGACCTGACGGAAGAAGAAGAGCAAGAATTGATAGCCATGCTAAGAGAATACAGAGATGTGTTCGCTTGGAGTTACAAGGACTTGAAAGGTGTGGACCCTGACATATGCTCACACACCATCCCCATGACCTCAGATGCCAAACCCTCTAAGCAAAAGCCATATACATACAATGATAATTACGCTGCCAAGATCAAAGAGGAGATAGATAGACTGGTTGAAGCTGGATTTATGTATGAAATTGAGCACACTGAATGGGTATCCCCCATTGTAGTGGTGCCCAAAAGGAATGGTAAATTACGTGTATGCATTAACTTAAAGAAGGTCAATGCAGCCACAATTCGAGATAACTATCCGCTTCCCATCACAGAACACCTCTTAGAAAGAGTAGCAGGCAAGGAGGTGTACAACTTCCTTGATGGATTTTCGGGCTACAATCAAGTAGCCATAGCTCCAGAAGATCAGCATAAGACAGCTTTTGCCACAGAATGGGGCATATTCGCCTTTCGGGTAATGCCATTTGGGCTTACCAATGCACCAACAACCTTCAAGAGGCTGATGTGCCATGTATTTAAGGAGTTCCTGAGGAAGAATTTAGAAGTCTATGTTGATGATCTTTGTGCTCATTCCAACATCAGACAAACCCATATTCCTGAACTGAGACAAATCTTTGACAAATGTAGAGAATATCAAGTGTGCCTAAACCCAGAAAAGTGCGTTTTCATGGTCAGGCAAGGTAAGATTTTAGGACACATAGTGTCAAAGAATGGCATATCCACCGATGAAGAAAAAGTGAGAGCCATAGTCGAGTTACCTAGGCCAAAGAATGTCAAGGAAGTACAAGCTTTCATGGGGCATTGTGGTTACTACCGCCGGTTCATTCACATGTATGCTGTCATTGCAAAGCCCATGTATGGACTTCTGACTAACTTTGAGTGGACTGATGAATGTGAGAATTCCTTCGAGGAGCTTAAACAAAGATTATGTTTAGCACCAATCTTAACCACACCAGATTGGAATAAGCCATTCCATGTTCACGTGGATGCATCCAATTATGCTATTGGGTGTGTGCTTGCTCAACCTACTAGTGAAGGTAATATGGATCTTCCAATTGCCTATGCCAGTAGACAATTGAATGCAGCTGAACAAAATTACACCACTACTGAGAGAGAAGGCTTAGGCATGGTATATGCAGTTAAGAAACTTAGACACTATTTGCTTGCAAACAAGTTTAAATTTTTTACTGACCACCAAGCATTGTTATATCTCGTGAACAAGCCATGCAATACAGGAAGATTAGTAAGATGGTTTCTCTTACTAATGGAATATGATTTTGAGGTTGTGGTAAGGAAAGGGAGGACTCATTTGAGAGCGGATCATCTCTCTAGGCTCACATCTGGAGAAGCCCCACAAGGAGTGTCAGATGACCTTCCTGATGCTTACTTGTTTAATTTGGAAGTGGTGCCGCAGTGGGCTAAGCCATTAGTGCCAGTATTGACGTACGGGCCTAACCACCCAGTAATAGCCACACAGGATAGACAGGTAGTAAAAGCCCAAAAGTACCACATCATGGCTGGAAGTATGTACAAGCACACAGATCAAGGGATCTTGGCTTGTTGTGTAGAAGAGGACGAGTATGCGAAGTGGTTGCAATTAGCACATGTAGGTGCATTAGAGCAACACTACTCAAAGCGACGAACCCTATAGACACTACGGAGACTCGGAGTGCATTGGCCGACTATGGAAGCTGATGTCGAAAAGTTGTGCAAGGAATGCCCAATCTGCTGCACTAAACCACCTGTGCAACATGCCACTCTTTATCAAGTGTCCATAGTGCCGGATTGGAGTGAACCACTAGTATCCTTTCTGAGGACGAAAACATTCCCTACAGACATGACTCTGGCTAGGAAAAGGAGTTTAGAACAAGAAGCCCAGGATTACTCACTCATTGGTGATAATCTATACAAACGTGGTAAAGACGGTTACCTGAGACTATGTGTCCATGAGAGTGAATATCTCAAGATCTTTGACACTGCTCACCAAGGTGTAGTAGGAGGACACTTTGGACCAGATCGGGTGATCAAGGCAATACTATTTGCGGGCTTCTAGTGGCCGACCCTTCACATGGATGCACATACCTATGTGAAGAGGTGTGACGTCTGTCAGCGAGCTCAGCCTCCTATACGCAAAGATGGGATGCCACTGAAACCTATGATGGGTGGACGTGCATTCTCTAAGTGGGGAATAGACTTCGTAGGTCCTATTAATCCCCCAGCTAAGGGTTCCCATGCAGAATATATCATTGTTGCGACAGACTATCTAACAAAGTGGGTAGAGGTAAAAGCCACAACGAAGAACGATGCTCAAACAACAGCTAAGTTTTTATTTGAGAATGTGTTCACTAGATACGGGCTACCTATAGAGCTAGTTAGTGATAGAGGCACTCACTTCTTGAATGAAGTTATTGAAAATCTGCTCCAAGAATTCTTGGTAGTGCATAAGAAGTCTGCCCCTATCACCCTAAAGCAAATGGCCAGGCTGAGAGCACCAACAAGATCTTATGCAATGTACTGACGAAATTAGTGAACAATAAACGCTCTGATTGGGACAAACAGCTACACCATGCTGTTTGGGCATACCGAGTCGCCTACAAAACGGTACTCCAAGCCACCCCCTTTCAGATGGTATTTGGCCAAAATGCAGTGCTACCTTTGGACTTCTTAATACCTACACTGAAAATAGCACAAGAGCATGAATGGACGGGTCATGAACTCTCTTCTAGACTTTTTGACCTTGAACGATTAGGAGAAACAAGACTGAGGGCGGCTGCAGGGATATATGCAGCTAAGAAACGACAGAAGGCATATTTTGATGCCCATATTAAGGATAAAGGCTTGAAAGTAGGAGATCTGGTACTAGTCTACACTTTGAAACAACATGCGAGGAAACTAGAGAAAAGAGGTTACGGACCCATGATAATTAATAGGATCTCAACGAGTGGAGCAGTACAGCTGGCCACCTTAGAAGGTGATGTTCTTCCAAGCTACATTAGTGGATGCAGGGTCAAGTTGTATCAGGAACCACTCACAGAGGAAATGCTAAGTCGACTCAACACTACTAAGAAACGCAAAGAAGAAGAAAAGCGGATTCGAGAAGAAGCTCAAGCAGAAGCCTTAGAGCGCATACGGAGAATGAAATTAAGAAGACAAGGTAGAGAGCAACCTAGGCCAGATGCATATGCAGACCAAGGATATCATGTGGCTATGTGTGAAGTTTCAGGTATCAGCTCTCATAGGATAATTGATCGACGTCCTTTTATAACCTTAGATATAGGACAAGGAAAAGGTGCAAAGACTGTAAGAGCTTTGATTGACTCAGGTGCATCCACTAGTGCTGTCAAGTTATCTTACTGTCAAGAATTGAAATTAATTGTCGATCCTATAGAAGCATATCTCATAGGATTGGGAGGTGTGGAAACCCCTTGCATGGGCGAGGTGGATCTTCCCATCTCCACTCAAGACGAAGTGATGACAGTCAAAGTACTAGTGTGTCAAGATGAGGACCTCACTGAGCCTCTTGTCTTGGGTCAGGACTGGATCTATGATCATGCAGTCAACCTCAACCTAAGAAGTGGACTTCTTCAGGTATGGGTAGATTATAGCCGAATTACAGTTGAATTGGAAAATGAGGCACTCAAGGAACTAGGCAAGGCACAAACTCCTGGTCCTTCCAGGGGCGCACCTGAAGTTGACAATGCTATTTTTGTCCAACACTGTATGATGCAGAAAGAGGCTTGTCTCAACAACGGAGCCAGGGAGAGGACGGAACTCCCTTCTTTTCCAAAGACCAGAAGGTTGCAACAACCAACCGCAGATCAAATACAGAAGAAGCAGAACACTACCGATACTCGATGCCAAAAAAAGGAGCAAAGCAGATTGTTTCATCCATGGAAACAAGTATGGAGGCGAAAAGGCGAATTCCCTGTTCAGACCAGGCCAACCCCACGCCCAAAACCTCTTATTAGTAGTCAACAACACGACACTAATAAGAAGTCCTTCATTAATTCTTCTTCAATAGTGAAGTCTATTTGGGTACCCAAGAAGTCAATGAAGGCCAGCCCACAATCAGGACAAATTTGAGTGCCTAAGGCTTGCTTGCGGGCTCAAATAGCTACACCACGGCCGCAACCGGTACAACATGTTTCACTCACTCGAACATCTGAGGCCCAGTCTTACACCTCACGCACGGACACATATTCTTCCATGAGCACTAGTAGAATCACTTGTAAATGGGTCCCTAAAAAGCCTCATCTTCAAGCAGATACCCCTATCAAACTCTTCAGAGTCTCCACAAAATCAAGATCAAAGCCCATCCACTGCCTTTGGCAACCTAAAACTTGTAATAAACCCCCGGACCCCAGTTGTAAATCCATGCCCACCTACTAACTACGTCACTCTCACACTACATCATTCCACTTAGTTCTTAGGTCCAACCAATTCCTAACTACACACACAAGCACCGAGCACTTATTAACCTACTAATCTCTCTCGGACCTCAAGATAATGTTGTAAGGGGGACAAAAACGGTTCTAACTTGTCCTTTACAATGTTAACACATGTTTCTATATTCTCGACAGAACCAACTAGCAAGCAATAACGATGGCAGAAGCTGGAGGCACTAGTTCCCAGGCAGGGTCCAGCGCACAGATTGTGGACATTGAAACTATTCTTCTGGAACCGCCACTCATCGAAAGGCCTCAAGAACTTCAAGCGGTGCATGTCCTTCCTATCCAGGACCCTCCTCAGGGACACACTTCTCAAGTGGGGAAACATGCTCATTGGTTCAGTGATGTAGCAGGGCCATTGGGTGACGACACCTACTTCTGGGAAGCAGAAATTGAATTTAATGGCAAATGGGGACGCTACCACTTTTTCGCTCGGGAATTCGAGAACTATCAGAATGCAGAGGTAATGCAATCACTTTGGACCAAGGCAAGCCTGGATAGATATTTCAGAGCACACTTGCCTAGACCTGATTTTCTACGCTGCTCCTATTTCATAAGTACCATAACTCCTAGCAGCGTCAAGGGAGGCGATAGTACTTTTGTACTACCATCATTGTTGCCAGGACACGAACTCAAGAGATTCAAACTGACCCTCAATCTGGTACGGGAGGCATTGAACATGCAAGGTATGCACATTCCCACCGAGAAAGAAACAATGGTCCCGGGTAGGATGAAGCATAAGGATCTCAATAAATTGAAGGACATGGTGGCAATGACGCCTACCATTGCTCTCCACTTACGAACAGTTATGCAACATTTTGCTTTTCCCGCACAAGAGCGATTCACTATGCCCCCTAAGAAAATATGGTTCAGCTTATACTTGGCAGAAATAGAGAACCTCACCCTCAATATACCGCACTGGGTCATCGATCAGATACACCTAGCCCATCAGCGCTGGAATAAGAAGCAGAAAAATGTACTTCATGGCTGTTGTGCCCTAACAAGAATAATTTAAAGGTGCCTAGCATATGACGTGCCCATTCAAAGAGCACTAGTGTGGTCCAGGGCCCAAGAATTCCAAAGGCGACTATCAACAGCGGGTCCTCCATCGAAGAAGATGAGAGGGGGCGTCCAATTACCATGTGCTCAACCAAGGGGAGCCACTACCACACCTGAGGTGACTCCTCCTCAAACTAGGCGTGTTTGGCCATTCAGCATTCGTCTTCCCAGACCAAGTACAGAAGGACCCAACTTGGTGTTTCCCCCCATTCTATGAGACTTGGAATTTCCACAGGGATTTACTCTCAATGACCTCACGGATGAAGAAGTTGCCAGGCTGATCTACGAATCTAATCTTGAAACAGACGCAGACCAGGCCCAGGAACCACACCCCACCACAACAACACCAGCCCCGACACAACCAGTCGTCGTAGAAGTCGAAGGAGATGAACAAGAGGCAGGAGGAGAAGAAGAAGAAGCCGACGAAGAACAATATCAAGAATATGATGAACTCTGAGAGCTAGCAAGTGCCCCATATTCGGCACAAATAAAAAGATTGTACCAAACCATGAAGCGAGTTCAGGAACAACACAAAATGTCACTTGAATCAGGCAAGGTTCTCATGAGCCAACTATTGGCTGAGGAAGGTGTGGACGATATGTTTATCGAATCCACCAGCACGCAGAGGCAGTTGGCTTGGATGAGGCCATACATGAGGCCATGACATACATTAATCGATTTGAGAAACGTGTGCCTGCCCGCCCTAGGTGATCTGGAAAACAAATACACATCAATGTATCAGAACCGGAAGGCAACATGCAAACAGAAGAACATCAGGAGGAACCACTCTCCCCACTCACCTCACCTCTCGCTACACAATTCACCTCACCAACCGGCACGACCAGGCCCTTTTCTATCACTACCACAGTTGTCATGGGAATTCCTCTCTCTCCCGGTATCCAATTTGGAGGAGTTTCCATGCCCACCTTCACGACACTCTTCACAAATATCACTTCCACCCCACCTACTGTCCCCATCTTTACAGTCACACACACATTTGACACAATGGAAACATCACCCGCCACAGTACCACCCCCACCCCCCACACAACCTCAATCTCCCATACCCCCTCCACCTACTTCACCACTTGACTCCACCGCATTCACAACTCCCTTCCCCTTCCCCATTTTCCCTGCATCTTCATCTTTAACTGCATCTCTTAATGTAAATAGTATATTCCTGTCATTACATCAATGCGTATATCAACTTCAGCGGGAGTACAGGGAACTGGAAGGCCGCCATCATCAGCTGACAACAAACCATCAGCAACTACAGACACGACTCATACGGCTAGAAGAAGAAAATGCCGAACTCAACCAACGCCACACCACTCTCGAGCAAGCCCATCAAACACTCCTGGAGACACCCCAACCATCAGCAGAACCCGGTGTCAAACAACTTGAAGCCTTGCTGGAGGTGTACCAAACAGATAACCTGAGAGTCCGACGTAATTTAACTCTACTTCGCAAGCATATGGCTACAGCACTTGAAGAAAATAAACGGTTGCAGAAACAAAATGAAGAAAACCTGGAAGCAGCCATGGAAGGGTCCCCCCATGAGATCGATCGAGAACATTTCAAAGCGGTTCCCACAGAAACAATGCAAGCCATCTTGGAAAGTTATGCGGACTTATTAGACGCACATGATGATTTGGAAAGGGAACGAGATGAACTACGTAGCCAGCTCAGGGAAAAGGAGGCTCCAACCAAGGTAATAGAAACGGCCTCAACTTCAGAGGAAGTAAAGGCATTGACACAGCAGGTGGTTGAACTCCAGAAAAAGTTATTAGAATATGAAAGGCAGCCCTCCCTAGTTGTAGAACCGGAACCGGAGGATTTAGTACCCATTGAGGTGGATGAAACCTATGAGGAACCATACGTTCCTATGCCGATGCCAGGTGGTGCACAGACCTCAGAAGGAATGGACACATTGGAAGTTGAAGTACCTGAATGGCTCCAAACACTAGAGAAGACAGCAACAACCCATGAAGATAGAGTGGCCATTCAAATCCAATCTATGGCAAAGTTAGAAGACACCATCATCAAGTCTGAATACTTTCAACGCATGTCTCATCATAGATGGATCAGCACCAATGATGATCAATATGTGCCATATTGTGTGCCTCTTGCGGATTACAATGCAGAGATTAAACAGAGTTGTGGCAAACCTCCAACTTTTGCCACACAATTGGGGCCAAAGGATATCCCAGAAAGTGCGAAGAAAGGCTCCATTCATCAACCAACCTGGAGAATCCGTCTTCTTGAAACCTACCCGGAAATGGTGTCGGATTTCTTACAGGAAACCAAGATCTGGTATATGACATGAGCACAACCCCATCCATAGAGGTAATATATGCTTGGCATGCCAGAATAAAGTACCTCCCAGCTTGTTTTAAACAGACATTCGAGGAGATGTTCATAACGGGATTCTGGGAATATCACTAAGAAATATTTGTACCCAGGCCCTCACATCTCCTCCACTTATTCGCTGTGGAGAGAACCATCCATTCAGAACAATTGCGGATGCCACATCCGGACGTACCAGGACCAGTGAATTGGGATGCATTATTAACAGATCTAGCATGGGGGTTGAGATTAGAAGAACATCACCTCGCTTCCGACGTTGTCCAATATTACATTCAACGAGCATCGAGACAAGGGTCTGTTAGGGGTGACAGACGCGAGAGTGGGGGGGGGGTGTTGGGAGCAGTCAGGGAACCGAAGGAGCCACAAGACAAAGAGGGTCGGAACGAAGAGATAGCACAAGCAGACACAGTAGCCAAAGAAGATCTGGCAAGTTGGCCATCTAAATTTTTCAGACATCAAGGAGTGGAGCACACAAGAAGAAAGAGCAAGTAGGGAGCTCAAAGATGTGTACGACAAATCAACAGAGAAAATCCCTACACAAATAATGATTTTAATCACTAAAAACCATTGTAAATACCATTTCATATTTTTGTAGCTCCATTTTGTGCAAGCCAAGGAGTCCTTGAGCTTGAGGAGCCTTAGAAGTGCCTACACATCCACATCAATTTTCATATTTTTTAGGTCTCGTTTGAGCCCTCAAAAGAGTCCTGGACCCTAATTTTTAACTAGGCCGGACACTAGGTCTGGACAGGGCCAAAGCTAGTCAAAAATGATAAAAGGAGCTAGAGAGCTCATTTTTGAGGTTAGATTGTAATTGAAATGAACTTGTAAGAGCTTTTTGAAAGTAATCTAAGAACTCCATTGCTTCTCACTCTCTGTCTTGCCGTGTGTGCGCGTGTGTGTATGTGTGTGCATGATTGTGTGCTTCTTACTCACGCACTTGTGCCTCACTTGCTCGAGGTCTGCATACCATCCTCACGTCTTCCCGGATTGACATTAAAGGAGGTGCTACTCATCACTGAGCTAGAGCAAATTTTGGCGCCGTTGCCGGGGAAACATGTCCTTCCTATCCAGGACCCTCCTCAGGGACACACTTCTCAAGTGGGGAAACATGCTCATTGGTTCAGTGATGTAGCAGGGCCATTGGGTGACGGCACCTACTTCTGGGAAGCAGAAATTGAATTTAATGGCAAATGGGGACGCTACCACTTTTTCGCTCGGGAATTCGAGCACTATCAGAATGCAGAGGTAATGCGATCACTTTGGACCAAGGCAAGCCTGGATAGATATTTCAGAGCACACTTGCCTAAACCTGATTTTCTACGCTGCTCCTATTTCATAAGTACCATAACTCCTAGCAGGGTCAAGGGAGGTGATAGTACTTTTGTACTACCATCATTGTTGCCAGGATACGAACTCAAGAGATTCAAACTGACCCTCAATCTGGTACGGGAGGCATTGAACATGCAAGGTATGCACATTCCCACCGAGAAAGAAACAATGGTCTCGGGTAGGATGAAGCATAAGGATCTCAATAAGTTGAAGGACATGGTGGCAATGACGCCTACCATTGCTCTCCACTTACGAACAGTTATGCAACATTTTGCTTTTCCCGCACAAGAGCGATTCACTATGCCCCCTAAGAAAATATGGTTCAGCTTATACTTGGCAGAAACAGAGAACCTCACCCTCAACATACCGCACTGGGTCATCGATCAGATACACCTAGCCCATCAGCGCTGGAATAAGAAGCAGAAAAATGTACTTCATGGCTGTTGTGCCCTAACAAGAATAATTTACAGGTGCCTAGCATATGACGTGCCCATTCAAAGAGCACTAGTGTGGTCCAGGGCCCAAGAATTCCAAAGGTGACTATCAACAGCGGGTCCTCCATCGAAGTAGATGAGAGGGAGCGTCCAATTACCATGTGCTCAACCAAGGGGAGCCACTACCACACCTGAGGTGACTCCTCCTCAAACTAGGCATGTTCGGCCATTCACCATTCGTCTTCCAGACCAAGTACAGAAGGACCCAACTTGGTGTTTCCCCCCATTCCATCAGACTTGGAATTTCCACAGGGATTTACTCTCATATGACCTCACGGATGAAGAAGTTGCCAGGCTGATCTACGAATCTAATCTTGAAACTGACGCAGACTAGGCCCAGGAACCACAACCCACCACAACAACACCAGCCCCGACACAACCAGTCGTCGTAGAAGTCGAAGGAGATGAACAAGAGGCAGGAGGAGAAGAAGAAGAAGCCGATGAAGAACAATATCAAGAATATGATGAACTCTCAGAGCTAGCAAGTGCCCCAGCATATTCGGCACAAATAAAAAGATTGTACCAAACCATGAAGCGAGTTCAGGAACAACATAAAATGTCACTTGAATCAGGCAAGGTGCTCATGAGCCAACTATTGGCTAAGGAAGGTGTGGACGATATGTTTATCGAATCCATGAACCTGCACGCAGAGGCAGTCGGCTTGGATGAGGCCATACATGAGGCCATGACATACATTAATCGATTTGAGAAACGTATCGTCCATGACATACACATCAATGTATCAGAACCGGAAGGCAACACACAAACAGAAGAACATCAGGAGGAACCACTCTCCCCACCCACCTCACCTCTTGCTACACAATTCACCTCACCAGCCGGCACAACCAGGCCCTTTTCTATCACTACCACAGTTGTCATGGGAATTCCTCTCTCTCCCGGTATCCAATTTGGAGGAGTTTCCATGCCCACCTTCACGACACTCTTCACAAATATCACTTCCACCCCACCCACTATCCCCATCTTTACAGTCACACACACATTTGACACAATGGAAACATCACCCGCCACAGTACCACCCCCACACAACCTCAATCTCCCATACCCCCTCCACCAACTTCACCACTTGACTCCACCGCATTCACAACTCCCTTCCCCATTCCCCTTGCATCTTCATCTTTAACTGCATCTCTTAATGTAAATAGTATATTCGTGTCATTACATCAATGCGTATATCAACTTCAGCGGGAGTACAGGGAACTAGAAGGCCCCCATCATCAGCTGACAACAAACCATCAGCAACTACAAACACGACTCATACGGCTAGAACAAGAAAAGGCGGAACTCAACCAACGCCACACCACTCTCGAGCAAGCCCATCAAACACTCCTGGAGACACCCCAAGCATCAGCAGAACCCGGTGTCAAACAACTTGAAGCCTTGCTGGAGGTGTACCAAACAGATAACCTAAGAGTCCGACGTAATTTAACTCTACTTTGCAAGCATATGGCTACAGCACTTGAAGAAAATAAACGGTTGCAGAAACAAAATGAAGAAAACCTGGAAGCAGCCATGGAAGGGTCCCCCCATGAGATCGATCCAGAACAGTTCAAAGCGGTTCCCACAGAAACGATGAAAACCATCTTGGAAAGTTATGCGGACTTATTAGATGCACATGATGATTTGGAAAGGGAACGAGATGAACTACGCAGCCAGCTTAGGGAAAAGGAGGCTCCAACCAAGGTAATAGAAATGCCCTCGACTTCAGAGGAAGTAAAGGCATTGACAGAGCAGGTGGCTGAACTCCAGAAAAAGTTATTTGAATATGAAAGGCAGCCCTCCCTAGTTGTAGAACCCGAACCGGACGATTTAGTACCCATTGAGGTGGATGAAACCTATGAGGAACCATACGTTCCTATGCCGATGCCAGGTGGTGCACAGACCTCAGAAGGAATGGACACATTGGAAGTTGAAGTACCTGAATGGCTCCAAACACTAGAGAAGACAGCAACAACCCATGAAGACAGAGTGGCCATTCAAATCCAATCTATGGCAAAGTTAGAAGACACCATCATCAAGTCTGAATACTTTCAACGCATGTCTCATCATAGATGGATCGGCACCAATGATGATCAATATGTGCCATATTGTGTGCTTCTTGCGGATTACAATGCAGAGATTAAACGCAGTTGTGGCAAACCTCCAACTTTTGCCACACAATTTGGGCCAGAGGATATCCCAAAAAGTGCAAAGAAAGGCTCCATTCATCAACCAACCTAGAGAATCCGTCTTCTTGAAACCTACCCGGAAATGGTTCGTACCTGGACTAACATGCCTCTTTTTATTAAATACAATCCTTGTTATGTTCCAGTATTCCGCCGGCGCACTTGGCCAGAGTTTACAATTGCTGTCAAGCACGTCAAGGGTTGTGCAAAATGGTTAAATTATGTTTATCTAGCACCGCCACAGGGCCCTCCCACTGTAAATTACATGATTTCTACCATCAGACACTAGAGCACTCGATTACGGAATACCCCCGATGTGATGGCACAAATGTGTATGAAAATCTTTGAACTAATGCTAATCACCTTCAGTACGTTCAAGAATATTAAAGACCCCCACTTCTCAGGTGTCGGATTTCTTACAGGAAACCAAGATCTGGTATACGACATGAGCACAACCCCATCCATAGAGGTAATATATGCTTGGCATGCCAGAATAAAGTACCTCCCAGCTTGTTTTAAACAAACATTCGAGGAGATGTTCATAACGGGATTCTAGGAATATCACTCAGAAATATTTGTACCCAGGCCCTCACATCTCCTCCACTTATTCGCTGTGGAGAGAACCATCCATTCAAAACAACTGCGGGTGCCACATCCGGACGTACCAGGACCAGTGAATTGGGATGCATTATTAATAGATCTAGCACGGGGGCTCATATTAGAAGAACATCACCTCGCTTCCGACGTTGTCCAATATTATGTTCAACGAGCATCGAGACAAGGGTCTGTCAGGGGCGAGAGATGCGAGAGTGGGGGGGGGGGGGTGTTGGCAGCAGTCAGGGAACCGAAGGAGCCACAACACAAAGAGGGTCGGAACGAAGAGATAGCACAAGCAGACACAGTAGCCAAAGAAGATCTAGCAAGTAGGCCATCTAAATTTTTTAGACATCAAGGAGTGGAGCACACAAGAAGAAAGAGCAAGTAGGGAGCTCAAAGATGTGTACGACAAATCAACAGAGAAAATCCCTACACAAATAGTGATTTTAATCACTAAAAACCATTGTAAATACCATTTCGTATTTTTGTAGCTCCATTTTGTGCAAGCCAAGGAGTCCTTGAGCTTGAGGAGCCTTAGAAGTGCCTACAAATCAATTTTCATATTTTTTAGATCTCGTTTGAGCCCTCAAAAGAGCCCTGGAACCTAATTTTTAACTAGGCCGGACACTAGGTCTGGACAGGGCCAAAGCTAGTCAAAAACTATAAAAGGAGCTAGAGAGCTCATTTTTGAGGTTAGATTGTAATTGAAATGAACTTGTAAGAGCTTTTTGAAAGTAATCTAAGAACTCCATTGCTTCTCACTCTTTGTCTTGCCGTGTGTGCACATGTGTGTGTATGTGTGTGCATGATTGTGTGCTTCTCACTCACGCACTTGTGCCTCCACTTGCTCGAGGTCTTCATACCATCCTCACGTCTTCCCGGATTGACATTAAAGGAGGTGCTACTCATCACTGAGCTACAGACGCTCTTTTGCGTCACATAAGCGACGGTAGACATCGTCGTATAAGCGACGCTAAAGAAATGTCTATACGACGACGTGTAGCATCGCTTACACGACGATCGATTGACGAACAAAAATTAAAACGTTGGAGGCTCTGCAATCGGCAGTTTCACGCATCCGATCGAAGAGCTCTCCAACGTTCGCAATTGCGCTGCGCTTACGAGCTGAAGCAAGTATATACAGAATTGTTGTTTTTCTTAAGCTCTCTGTTATTGTCTCCCTCTGTCTTTGTTTCTCTCTTTCTACATCTTTCTCTCTTTGAATTCTCTCTCTCTCTAGATCTCTCTCTCTCTATAGATCTCTCTCTCTCTCCAGATCTCTCTCTCTCTCTAGATCTCTCTCTCTCTCTCTAGATCTCTCTCTCTCTCTCACTCTCTTTTCTCTCTCTTTATTGCAGGTTATTCAAGAAGCTAACCAAGCAAAAACTATGGCTAACAATTGTAAGTACAATTTCTATTATTTGTAGATCATTTGAATTGTGTTATTTTCATTACATACCATACTCACACTTATTGATATGCACTCATACACTTATACATGATGAAGATGCACACACACATGCATATACCTACATATACACATATACATGCACATACACACACATACACACACATACACATAGAGTTATACATATACACACACATACACAAGAACATGCACATATTGATACATACATATACACTTATACATGCACATGCATATACATACATATACGCACACATACACATGCACATACATACATATACACATATACATGCACATACACACACATACACATAGAGTTATACATATACATGCATATACATATACACACACATACACATGCACATGCACACACTCATACACACATATACACTTATACATGCACATGCACATATATACATATACACACACATACACATGCACATACATACATATACACACACATACATATACACTTAGGTACACACATATGAATGAATTATATAATTAAAGTATTAAAACACATGCTTAATATAAACAATAATAACAATCAATAGAACAAAACTCTTCATTACTTAATACCATACACACAATTCAAAACATAACTGAAATGAAAAATATATAGATAAATAAATATATACATATCTATATATATATATATATATATATATATATATATATATATATATATATATATATCAATGTAAATACATATAATCCAATGTCATAATCAACTAAAATCCTAATCATCATCATGATCATCATCATCATCAGCAATATCATGATCATCCTGATCTTCCTCATCCTCATCGTCATGATCACCCTGTGACGATGGAGATCGTCCCTCCTGTGTTTGTCTCTCCACCTCATCCATATTTGTCTCCCCATAATACTCCTGTATTACATATAACAAACATAAATCAATAAAATAATTAAAACATTCATAACAACAAAATAATTATATAGAATTTAAAAATACTCACAAAGGCATCAGGATGATCTTGTATATACTCGCCCAAACGCCGATATCCGAAATGTGTAGCATAATCGATCTCGTGTTTTGTAGGATATCAGCCATAATCCTTTCGCTGCAATGAAACAAATAAAAAAACATTAGTTGCTTGCATTTTAACTAAAATAAGAAATATACTCACAATAACACATATACTTATAAACGTAGCTACAAAACCATTATGGCCCATTTGGCTTAAGTGCGATGTGTGGCCCGACTCCACTCTTTTCTTTGCAGCAGCCTGTTTATTCAAGAAAAAAATACATAAATTAAATGTAAAAAATTACTAAAATATCTAAAAATTATAAATATAAACTATTAATTTGTGTACCTTCTGCTGAGGAAATGACTCCTAAAGACGTAGCTGTCTACGAAAAAACTGCCACGACTCAGGTGGTATGTTAGCTCGCCTCTTATTTTTTTCAACCATACAATATCTCCTGTTAATTTAATCTCAAACAGAAAAAAAAGTCAGAATACATACACATATATACACACACATACACATACACATACACATACACATACCCACATACACATATACATGCAAACATATACGCATGCATATATGTATATATATACACATATACATACATATAACATAAACACACATATACATATCCACATATATACGTACACACACATGCATGCATATACACTCATTCATACAAAATACATGCATTTATCCCACAATAATATGTAGTTGTGTATATGTGAATATGTGTGTATGTATAAATGTGTATATGTGAATATGTGTGTATGTGTAAATATGTATATGTGAATTTTTTAATTTATGTAGATAATCAAATTATTAATATCAAATACCATTATTTGTAGATTCTGATCAATCAGATGGAACTCCACCACCTTCTCCTCATCGTGCAACGACTTTATACTATAAGTATATGAAATATTTAATTTTAACTATATTTGATGGATACATAACTTATATTTTTTTTTATGTTTCTTATGATGTGTAGATTATGATCAATCAGAGGGTACTCCACCACCTCCTACCCATGCAACGACTTCACATGTGTCCTCCGATAGGAATTATGATGAATTTTACTATCAAGAGCATATTATATATTGGTGTAACTCTTGTTATGGCACGTATCGAAGACCACGATTGGAATGTATTCAACATGAGGCAGAGTATGGTACTTTTGAGCATGCACCATCACCTAGTCAATGTGATAATGCTTGGGTATGTATTTTCTATATATATTAATGTCATTATTTTATTTAAAAACCATGTATAAAATCAAATTATTATTGATATACAGGAATACTTGCTCGATGATGATGATGATGATGATTTTTCTCATAATGTTAATATACCTCATACACGTCATGGACTTGCTGTTCATCAATTACAAGCAGAGGTTTCTAGAAATCCTCTACCTCCTGGTTTAGAGAATGAAACGGTTGGAGATTATCCATTGCCAGCTCGTGATCGTTCTTTAGTACAAACATATGATAGAAGAAGATATGGAGGATGGAATAGAGGACCACTTCCTTTAGATGGAGAGGTTTTCAACTTTTGGGGTAATCGCTATATGATTGCTCCATCCACTATTACTAATGCTGGTCATGGTCTCTTTATTGTAGAGGATTTGTATGTGCCTTCGAACTCTGAAGTCACTCTTATGTCATTTTGTGGTCCTATATATGGATGGGCAGATTGGCATCGACTTTCACGTTATGTTCAAAGCATGAGTACTTATGGAATATGCTTGAACATAGCATCTCTTACTAGTAGAAGGATTTTACATGTAGAAAATGAAAGATTATATATTGATGGAAGACCTTACACACATGGAAATATAGCAGGTTTAATAAATAGTAGTCGAGGGTTACATAATAGTTCAAGGACTAATTGCACATTTGAGGAGCGTGAAAATAGTCATGAATCACCATACATGAGTAGAGATGTATCAAGATACATAGTTGTCAATGCTATTACTACATTACATGCTGGTGATGAACTATTAGTGAATTATGGGTACAAAAGTGATAAGGTTCCTTATTGCATAGACAATCAAATCAACCATAACATGAACATTTCATGACTCTTATCGTCTTCTTACAATTAAAACAACATCTCATGATTATAAAAACAATGAAATAGAGTTTCAGAAAGATTTTGGAGGTACACTTCCGTGAGGGATTTCATCTTGACAATGTGTAACACTACATGAACCAATGCATGCCATATCTAATCTTTCCATCTCAAAAAAATTCAGTGCCATCAAATCAAGAGGAGAGCTTGATGATAGTCTAAGAGACTATAAATGTAATTAGAGACTAAAAACAATACTCCACCCTCAATAGGATCACACTTGGATAACTCATATCACAAATGTCTCACTAGAAAAGCAACTATCTGAACCACCTATCATATAACCATGCATCTAGCATGCACATAAAACTATGAGCATAAGCATTCTCACCAAGTCTCCAAACTCACCAGGTAGATATGGAAGAATCCTAGAAAAAAATCCAGAAAGTATACCCTTCAAACTGAGCAAACAAAATGAGATAACCAATAGCAAAAGAACGATGAGCAACTTATCACCACATATCAATGCTCAAATGAAAGATAATGGAAAATACACATGCCAAAAACGGATGACATTACACGCGAATACAATGGCCATACACCTCCCACTCAAGAATAAATTCTTCACGATGGTCCAACCTTTCATGAATAACTTGTGATCAAGTCCATGTAAATGAAGATAAACAATGATCCAAAGCTATCACACAAGCATAAAGGTTCTACTAGAGTACTCCTCGGTAAATGGATTCTAAATCAAAATAACCATGTTGGAATATACCAACCACTAAAGCCAAGAATGAAACTAGCAAAATGATATCAAATCAATGACTTATGCTAATAGAATAGCCAATCAAGCTGACAAACGGATATGCAATTAAGGTTCTAATCTAGATCATGTACCTACAAAGAAAACAAGAATACAAGTAATAACCAAGATTCCACGTCAACTCATATAAATAATGTGCAATCGGTACGCTAAACCATATCCAAGTGGAATAAGGAAGATATACACCACAATGCCACTATACCTCCAGAATCATGATGGTATAAAGCTAAAAGATAAATCACAATGCCATCTCACATGCCAAATGCTTGACAGGATCATGCTCTACTCTCATAGAGTGGAGCGACGATCATACATGATTAAATGGAAAGAAGACAGAAACCAAGTAGACATATGCACTTCTACATTATTTATTTGCACCAAAGAAGCTCTAAATTAAGAGCTAAAAAGAGATTTGAAGGTATTTTGAATCTTCAACTATCTTTAGCATTCCATAGGGAAAATATGATAGTTTGTATATTGCATTAATTTTTGATGCTTGAAATTTTCAAATATCCTTGTCTACTCTTCAAAGAACATGAAGATCTCCTTCTTGTCTATGTAGCCATACTTTAAAAATCTCAATCAAAGGTATGTAGCTCAGGACATACACAAAAGAAGCATTTGAAGTCAATTTAATCTTCACCTACAACACTATTACTCTATATTCTACATTTTCGATGACCTAACACTCTTAATCTGTATCTGCATTCTTCTACAAACTTTGTAGCTACTATTTTAAGCTACATATAGAAAGTACAATCGCTTCAAGCCCATCTTTAGGAATCAAGTTACGGCCAAAAATTGACCTACTCTCTTAGTGATTGTAGATTCATCTTTTACATCAGTCTAAGTTATTCAAACTTTTGGCAATCTAAACCTCCGAACCTGATTTTTTGGTCCTCCTCTAAACTTATAATGCTATATGTTACTTATGCACCAAATATTAAAATGCACCAGATGTCAAGAGGTGCTTACCTATAGATTCACCTCTAGAACTCTAGATTCCATTGAAGCTCCTTGCATATCATCCTTCAAAAAGCTCTCATACAAATGGAGGGCTTTGGGGTGTTGAGCAAGAGGAGCAATGAGCAGATGAAGAAAGAGAGATGAGAGGAGAGATGCACACACATGTGTGGGAGCCTTGAAAGCAACTGATGATCTCTCTTGATGCAATGCTCTATATGTATATATATGAATATAGGGTGAAAATCACATGACCTTTACATCCCCAACAAAGTGTTGATATATTTAGGTAGTGATGTGTGTCAACACACGAGGACCACCAGGGTATTTGTTTCCTCTTTAGGAGGTTTTTTCCCTTCCTTGTATATATGCCTACTACTCTAATGGGATGCTTATCTTTGTATATTCTCATTGTAATACATTCAATATTGTGTATTGTGCCCCAAGCTTCTTCTTCTTCCTTGTGTTGTTCACATGCCTATAAAGACCTTGAAATCCAACAATTGGTATCAAAGCAAGTATCCACTTCATCTTCGGTATCCTCAACACCCTTTTGGTCACACTCTAAGAATCGCATGAAAATTGGTGATCATACTCAAGCTAATTAGGAGAACAAAAATGCTTCACTATGTGGTGTCGAAATCGTGATCTTAGCTCGTTTCAACCTGTGACTGCACTATCATAGTGCTTATGCAAGAAATTTCATCTTTCTGTGCCAAAGATATATACAAGTTTTGGTTCACCAGTATGACCATCTCAAAGTTTGCTACAGATTTCGTAGAACTCAATAGGGTGGTTTTGTTCAATGTTTTGTATGTTGGTTGTTGAGGATAAGTTGGACGGTATCATTTACCCATTATGGGCTTATATGGTGCTTCATCTATTGGTTGCAAAAGGACTCTCGACTCTGGAATCTTCATGTTTTTGTTCGTGCTATGGTTCCTACTACACCTACTATAGAGCGAATTTTTTGGTATAGTACAGATGCTCAAGCACATGCATTGATAGCCTTGTCTATCAAGCATGTTGTAATTCTTCACATTCACTCTCACATAATGGCTAAGGATGCTTGGTATACACTTACCACTTTATAACAGGCAGGGAATGAGGCTCGTGTTTCTTATCTCCAAAAACAATTGGAGAGTGATCACATGAATCAAGGAGATTCCGTGGAAAGTTTTCTAACAAAGATCAAAGATTTGAAGGAACATTTGTTTTTGTACTGATGAAGTCTTTCTTGACAATTCTTTTATGCAGACTGTTGTGAATGGTCTTGCCGATTCATATCAGTGTTTTTCATCTACTCCGGGTTTGATGATGAAAGGCAATCCAAGTGCCTTAATATTCAAGGAATTATTCTCAATTGTGATGCATCGAAGACCAATCTAGGCCAAATAGGTCCATTATGTGTGTCGCATATCAAGCTTTCTTGGCTAGTCTAAAGGGCAAAGGTAATCTACTAGTAAGTAGAAATCTTCTAGTTCTGCACAATCAAAGAAGGATGATAGAGAGGAGGAGAAAAATAAAATCAGAAATTGTTTTGCAAATATTGTAACAGAAATGATCATGTCGTAAAGAGTTCCCAAAACTAGCTGTTGGAATGAATGATTGTAGCACGAACCACTACACCCAAAATACAGTCTCCTAATCTTGTGTACCATGAAGAGTGGGCATTTACCACTATTTTATTTTGATTTTTCTTCTCTAGAACAGTGTATGTCTATAGTAGAATTAGATGTTTGGTACTTTGATAGTGGATCAACCAAACATATTACTTTGGAGCATAGTTTCTTCACTTCGCTAGACCCTGCCCCTACACCAAATACTATCACATGCACAAAAAACTCCTCTTATCCTATCATCCAAGTTGGTAAGATCATTCTGACTACTACAAAAGGTAGTTCTTTTACATTCTTGGTTGTTGTATTTGTGCCATGGATCAAGACAAATCTAATATCAGTTTCAACTTTAGCCAAGATTTGCTTGGTTTTGAAATTTATTGATGACGGATGTAAAGTCCATGATCTGTCAAATGGTGATGTCATTATTGCTTCTGGCATTTTATGTCATGGGTTGTATAAGATAATAGACTATGAAAAATCTCTGAATGATTCAACATGTTGCAATACATGATTCTCAGGCTTTCTCAGATGCAAAACTCTGGCTTGCATGCTTTGATCATCTAAATTTTTCTAGATTGCTACGCCTACAGAAAATTCAAATGATGTCATCTCTTCCCAATCTTGATGCACTTGGTAAACATGTTTCTGAAGGCTGTATTTCAAGGAAATGCAGCGTTCCTCATTCCCAAAAGATGGTTCAGTTTGAGCTACTTAGAAATAGCATCTTGTTCATCGTGATGTCTATTGTCCTATGCAAACAGCCTCTTTTCAAAAATATCTTTACTTTGTGACCTTTGTTGATGATTTTTCAAGGCATGCATGGGTATATCCATTGAAAGCAAAGTCCAAAGTGTTTATTTGCTTCAAACAATTTTTTATTTTGGTTGAAGATATATGAGTATCTAAAATGGGCACCCTCTACTTTTAAAGCATTTCTGGCTGAACCTTGCATAAAACATCAATGAAGAGTCCCATATACACCTCAAAAAAAGGGAGTGGCAAAATGGAAGAATAGGTCACTCATTGCGATGGCAAGGTGTATCGTCAATAGTTAGGCTTGAGCACATAGTTTCTGGCATCATGTAGTTATATGTGCACCATTTGCACTCAAAAAGTACTAAACCGTTCTAGTCTATCACTCCATATGAGGCTTGGCATGGTCGCAAGCCATCTCTTGCTCTTGCATGTTTTTGGTTGTCTCCCATATGCATTAGTACTTGAACGACAATGCAGAAAATCACATGATAAAGTAGTGAAATGTATTTTTGGTGCGTACAATTATGAACGCAAAGGCTATTGTCTATATCATCCACATATTATATGCATTTTGATTAGCGATGATGTTGTTTTTGTGGAATATGCTATGCATCCATTACTTTCATGTAGGAGACATTAGTTAGCTCCAAAGCCATGTATGAAACTTTGCTACATCTTTTTACAAGTGGATAGTGTAATTTTAGTCCTAATGAGGCAACTTCTTAGCCTTTATAGGTTTCATGTGATTATGCAAATCATTCCATTTCTAATGCAGATTTACATGATGCACTTTTTGATGAGAGAACTAATATAGAGGAGGCCAAAACTATGCATAAATGGCTGTTGCAGACTTTGAGAGATAGAAAATTCGATGCATCTTTATCATATCATTCTCGTTCAGTCTCTCATAGTGCTTCTTTTGCATCATGTTGCTATCCTATGGATTCCTCTAGTCTCTGTGATGAGAATGAGCATGTTTCATTTAATGAAGCTTAAAATTATGAAAATTGGATGGTTCTTAAGAAATCAAATATACAATACTATTACGAATAATGGTACCGAGTATTTATGTGACTTGTTTTCGTCAAAGGAATCCATTGGCACTAAGTGGGTATATAAGCTGAAGCATAATCCTGATGGAAAAACTAAAAGGCATAAGGCTAGGCTTGTTGCAAAGGGTTATGCTCAAGAAAGAGGCATTCATTTTGATGAGACCTTTGCTCCTACATGGCAAATGACTAGTGTTCGTAGCATTTGTGTACTTGCACCTCATTTTGGCTAGAATGCAACTCAGTTGGACATTAAAGCTATATTTTTGAATGGTGACTTGCATGAAAAAGTGTATGTTTTTTAGCCACATGGCATTGTGCAAAAAGGTCATGAAAACCAAGTTTTTAGGTTGAAAAAACCATTATATGGTTTGAAGCAAGGAGCACATGCTTGGTATGAAAAGATACATGCCTATCTAATTGCACATGGTTCTTCAAAGAGTCCAACTGAGAGAACCTTATATATTAAGCATGAAAATGATGTGCTTCTAATCATTGTTATGTATGTTGATGAAGTGCTGGTCACTGGTCCTCATGAGAAGCATATTTTTGATTTTAAGGCTAATCTACATGCCTCATTTGAGATGTCAGATTTGAGGCATTTGCATCATTATTTGGGGATTCACTTTATGCAAGTTGATGGTAGAATAGCTTTGTGTCAAACAACATATATTGACACATCATTGTAGAGTTTCGGACTTCAATACTATAAACCCATTGCCACTCCTATGGAGACATGTTTATAGTTGAGTCTTCATGATGTTGGAGATGTTCTGATCAATGTTGTTCTCAATTAGCACGCTCTTGGGTGCTTGATTTACTTGAGTCAAGCATTGGCAGATAGTTAAGTGCATCTTTTGCTACTTGAGTGGCCTTCTCTAACTTTAATTGGGTTGGTTGTTATGACACTCGTGTGTCCACTAGAGGCTTTTTCTTCATGCTTGGTAGCTCATGTATATCTGAGTTGAGAAAGAAGTAGCCTACTATGGCCACGTTGAGTTGTGAGGTTGATTATAGGGAAGCTTTCACAAGGACTGTTGAGTGTGTGTGGCTTAGATGCCTTCTACATGATTTGGGTGTTGGTCAGTCATCTACCACCACCATGTTCACTGATAGTCAGAGTGCATTTGTAATTGCAAGGAACCTGATGTTCCATGCTCGCACTAAGCACATTGGTGCACTATCATTATGTCACGGAGAGGCTCTCAACTAGAGCAATTAGTTTTGGCATATGTGCCGACACAAAAGAACATTGCAAAGCCTTTTCAAAAAGTACTACAACTTCCACTTGTCATCATCTGTAAGCCCATTCAAGGTTTATGCAACTAGGTCATCAACGTCATCTATGGGAGAACCTATGGAACCCAATGCATCACTAACCTCTTTGATTTTCAAACTTTTGTGATTTATATTACTGCTTGGTGTTTTTCTCAAGTTGTTAAGTGCAATATTCAATTGAATCTTTTATGCTTTGGTTGAACAGAGTAAATCCTCTCTCGGGTTTCCCATACCTTCATGGGAGTATCTACATCTTGTATATTCCCTGTCATGGCATTTCTAATGTCCTGCAATAATATGAAGATGACTCTCCTATCTCTCTCATTTCACTATCTAAATTGGTTAATTGATGAGGAGTTGGATTCTCTCCTAATCTAGGTCTAGATCGCTTTGATGCAAAGGAAGTAACAAATAACTATAGCTTTTACCTATGTTTGTAAAAATTACCAAACTCATAGGATCGATCCTCTACTTCCTAATTAGTAGACTCCCCTTCACTTGGTGTGTGCTTTTGAACTTGACCCAGCAGCTCCTCTTCCATCAAGGTCCTTTATTGGCTTCTCTTGGTCCTCCTTTGATGCTTTTGCATCTTCAAAATCTTTGATACCATTGATGAGAAGAGGCAATATTAGTATGTTGCCATGAAGCATAGGTGTCCTCACAACCATGCCCAACCACCACTAGTCTTTTAAAAAGTTAGTTTTCTAAACTCTTTGAGATTAAATATGAGAGCATTTGTATACGTTAACTAAACTTGAATTACTTCCCAATGCAAGTTATTTCACTCAAAATGGTTACTCCTACTTGGAGAATCAATGCCTCCAAGACACAAAAGTTATAGCCGTCACTAGCCATACATAGATAGACCAGTTCTAAGTTATGGAGATGGTTCTCTCAAAATATAGATTCAACATGCGCTTTGATAGAACTTTGGAAGTCCAGAATAGATTTGTTAAAAACCAATGACTACAAGAAATGTTTGAGAAATGATACTGAAATGTTTCTCAACACTCAAAGAAATCTAGCTCCTACACACAAAACTTTATGAGCTAGATATGGTTGCAAAAGTCTACTACAAAACTTCAAGCTAGTAAGGAAGGTGCTTGCTTAACTGAGGGGCCTACTAGCTTGCTTTCAAAACTCTTTGAGAACTCACAAATGTCGTGATCGACTACTCAAATTTCAATATGTCTTCCTACTTATTTGAGAAAGATTCCCTATACATTAGAAACTAATTTACCTTAATTATAGGCTTTATCACACCTAAGTGTACTAGATGGAATTATGTTATTTTTAAGAGACATTTGAATTCAAAATCTAAACGTGAGCTCTCATGATAATCTTGTTGCTTCTTATTGTTCCACATTTGATCCAAAAAGGGCTCCAAGAGTCCTTAAATTTGAAGCTTGATTTTCAACATATATAAATTTGAAGCTTGATTTTCAACATATATAAATTGATTTTCACCTATGCATAAGTCTTATACGTGCTTTAAATTTTTCATCACAATGATTACACTCAAAGAGCTTTCTTTGAATCTTGAAAAAGTGAATAGGAGTGCGCCAACAACATGCATCAAGAAGTAGTGGCATACTCTAATACCAACTGTTACATGGAATTCTGCTATTTTTAAGAGGCATTTGAACTCAAAATCTAAACATGAGCTCTCATGTTAATATCGTTGCTCTTATTGTTCCACATCCCATCCATTTCAGTGGGTCAAGAGTGCTCAAATTTGAAGCTTGATTTTCAACATATATAAAGTGAGGCCTAAACGAGATTAGAATCATTTTTTGCCTATGCATAATTCTTATACTTTCTCTAAATTTTTCATCACATTCATTACACTCAAAGAACTTTATTTGAATGTAGGAAAGTGAATAGGAGTGCATTGGCAACATGCATCAAGAAGCAATGGCCTACTCTAATACCAATTATTAGAGTCTAGGGAGTAAGAATGGACACAACTTACAGAACAAAGAGTGAAACATTGAGGAGCACAACATAGATTGCATTAGTAATTGTATAATAATAAAAGATAAATATCTTGTAGGTTTTTTTGCACGAAATGAAATATCACACAATATTCCATCCAATCTACCACCATGCACTCTGTTATAAAAGTCTCTAGAGTGCATGTATTTAAAGGTTTCGATTACATGCAAAGATAGAAATCTCAGTGAGGCCGATGGCCTAGAAGAGGAGATCCGTAATGTAGAAGATATTTTCTTTTATGAGAAGCCTTAGTTGTATTTACAATCTTCAACTTCTATTTACAAATGTCTAGAGTCACGTCTCTATGTGAGTCATTCACTTATAAGGTATATGGAGAATATAATATCTATAATTACAAATGCATTTGCACCGTCAGGAAGCTTTACCTAGTAAATCAAACCATTAAACACATGAGATCTTGGAATTCAACACATATACTACTATCAAAGACTCGATATTTTGTTAATAATAACAAGCAATATTGTTAGGTATACACGAAGATGCTTCTCTGAAAGTATGGAGAGATTCAACACAAGCTTTGATGCAAATTTACAAGTTAGGAATAGATTTCTGACCTACCAATGGTCACAAGAAATGAGTTAGACATGATACAAAGAGCTTTCTTAACATGCAGAGAAATTTGGGTCATACACACAAATATCAGGGAGCTAGATATGGTTGTCCAAAGTCCACTAGGGAGCTTCAGGCAACCAAGAAACTAGCTTGCTTAGCTTAGGGGCCTAGTAGCTTGCTTCCCATTCTGTAAGAGAGCACTCACACAGGCAGAGATGAAGTAATCGAAGTTCAATATGTGGTCATGCACAGTTGAGAAGGATTCCCTATACGTTAGGAATTAGTTCTCCTAGATTATAGGTTTTATCACATCTGAGTGTGATGGATTGAATTATGCTATTGTGGAGAGGTGTTTGAGTTCAAATTTGAAAGGCCTATTCTTGTGTTAATCTCCTTGCTTCTTATTGTTCCATATGGCATCCATTTGAGGAGCCCAAGAGTGCTCGAATTCGAAGCCACATATTGAGGCCAAAACGAGATCAAATTCATTGTTTGGACTACACATAAGTCTTATACTTTCTTTGAAATGTGCATCACGTTGATTACACTCATACACATTTCTTGGAATCGAGGAAAGTGAACACGAGTGTGTGCCACCAACATGCATGAGGATGCAATGCCCAGTACAACTACGAGGACGAGTCCTTTGATGGGACATAAAGCATGTACATCCTAAAAGAACTTGGAGAAGCTTGTTGGAGGTAGAAAAGTGCGTTTCGAAGCGACGAAGTGTGGTCAAGCCAACCGGCACAAGACCAGCCCTTAAGCTTATGGAGACTCAAATGGACCTTATAGGCATGCAATAAGTGCAAAGAAACACACTATGTACTTTGGAGCATCAAGGAGAATGAATCGATACAAAATAGATAGGTTCGTGGGTCGACTAGCTCAAAAAACTTACTATCTATGGAAGAGACAATGAACTTCAAATGCCCATAGCGACGAGCGTGATTACAATTAGAAAAAATACTTCTATGGGAGTGATATACATAGGGTTGAAGTATATAGAATGCACAAAAGTATAAGGAATAAGCGAAATATTCTATAGGATTGAATGCGACATTCACCGGTGGTAATTCCTATTTTTCAGGAATACGCAGAGATTGACCCCAAGACAGAAAAACTCAGATTTCTCCCAATGTACTAAACCAAATGCTTTGAACATTTACAGGCATAAACTAGACATGTATACATTTCCAATGCGCCATCTTGCACTGAATTTGGAGCTCTAAAGAGAGAGCAGGTGCCTCTACAAGATTATTGTTGGCGAAGAAGATGATGCATTGCAACAAATGTGTTTCTTAACTCAATCACATCTCTGCAAAGAGAGAGAGAGAGAGAGAGTGTGTGAGTTATAACAGAAGTATGTGTAGCCGTAAAATGTGACTTGGATGTACTGATTATTCTACCATGCATCATGATATCTATAGCCCTGAAGAAGTCTCCTCCACATTATATCATTAATCTACCATGCATCATTATATCTATAGCCTTGCAGAAGTCTCCACCACACATGAAGTGCATTTTGCAAACCATGAAGGCTTTTGTTTCATTGTTATTATTTACAACTACGAGGACGAGTCCTTTGATGGGACATAAAGCACGCACATCCATGTAAGCACCTGAAACCTTCTAGGCAAAGGAAAAGAGATATTGTTAAATATTATTGAACAATGCATTGTTAAAGTGATATATTATTAATGTATTAATATGTTTTTTTGATGTTTCTGATATAGCAGCTGAAGGTTCGTGAAGAGCGTGCAAGGCGTGAAAGGGCGGACATCAATAATCCGAATAATTATTATTAAGCTTGTAAATAAACCTGCGTAGAAGGTTCTATTGTTAGAAAAGTAATGGTTAGCATAAGGGTCATTGTAGACCGTAGTTTCTGTTGTTGAAAGCAATGGCTTTCTGTAAAAGTTATCAACGTTTAGTTTCACGCCTACTTTTCGAAGCCGCCCTCTTGTAACCACTCTTTTCGACGTAATCAAAATTCCTATAAATACATGCACTATCTGGACTGTCGAAACAGAGTGCATGGGGGGAGATTGCACCCAATCTTGCGTTCAATCTTGTCTCTTGTTGCCTCTATTTTGTGTGTGTTTTTCTGCGTCCGTAATCTCTGTATGCACGTGAGCAAGATCCTGACAACAGTGGTATTAGAGCTCTGCACGCGTCAATACAGAGGGTTCTGTTCTCTGTTCGTGATTCTGAATTTCGATTCCATCTCCATCTCCATCTCCGTCTTCGTCTCCGTCTGTTCGCGATTCTGAATTCCGATTCCATCTCCATCTCCGTCTCCGTCTGTTCGCGATTCTGAATTTCGATTCCATCTCCATCTCCGTCTCCGTCTCCGTCTTCGGTTTCGGTTTCGGTTTCAGTTTCTGTTTGGGTTTCGGAGGCAAAGAACTTAGGCAATAACTTCGGCAATACATTGGCAACATTAGCACCCAAGGCTCCCTTGGCGACCGTTGGCAGCCGTTGGCTACGCGCGAGACAATTTTAATTTCTGAGTGGTAATAGAGAGGTTTAGAGTCCCTAAGGTAGGAGGATTTGAACCCACAACCTCCTACTTTCAAGGGAAGTACTTTGACCACTCCACCATCTCTTGGAGTTGTACTCAAGTTTTCTCTCTTTCTTATTTATGGAAGGCGCTCGCGACGCTTTCAAGGATGGACCCAACAAAGAATCAAGTGTATCTCTCAATCCGTAGGTCGGATTGAGGCATGTAATATACCGTTGGAAAGTTCTCGAAACGAACTTTCCAATGAGCTAGCTTGGAAGTGTGAATTCCTTGAAAATCTTTGGGTGGCACTTGATTGAGTGTTCAAGATACCAAGCAAGGTTGAGAACACGGGATCGAGACACCAAGGTTGCAAACAAGAAGGTTCAATACACCAAGGTTGAGAGCAAGGGTCCAAGAGCACCATGGAGGATTACAGTAATTCACCTTTACCTGGAGTTTCATTCGAGCAAGAGTTAGAGATTATGAACAAAGAACTTCAAGCACTTCAACAAGCCATACAAGGACGTTATGCTATGCTTCAATTCGACGGACGAAAAGATGGCCGCTTTGTCTTATCATGGCTATCCCTATTCAACGATTTCTTTTCCGACACATTATATTCAGAAAATAAGAAAATCGAGTTTGCTACTAACTATTTAGTAGGTAAAGCGCAGCAATGGTGGAATGATCTTTGTCATAGTGTAGATTGTCCACGCACGTGGAAGGCTTTTCAAGAAGAGTTTAAGGATTCATTTCTACCTTTAAAGTTTACCCTACATGTTTGATAATTGTGATGCATTTACATATTGAATTTAGTCCATAGGAGCATATTCAAGTTTTGTTGGCCCAAATTCATTAGAAAGACTATGTCCGCATCTCACAGATACTCTTAATAACTTAAACAGCTCCATGAACATTTCCATGCATGTACTTTTACATGGCACATGCCTATTTTTTTTTATTCAGTGATGAAACATGTGACTGGCCATCCATGTTTATTATTTTATCAACTGAGGTCAGTTGTTTGTTCAACTGAGGGGCATGTTATACCTTATGGAATATGTTGAACAATGCATTGTTGGATTGAAATATAAAATAGCCAATGCATTGTTGGATTGAAATATGGAATACCCAATGCATTGCTGGATTGTAACATGGAATATGTTAGCCAATGCACTGTTGGATTGTAACAGTAACATGGAATATGTTGAACAATATATTGTAATTGTTAGAGTGTTAAATTATTTTATCAACTGAGGTCAGTTGCTTGTCAACTGAGAGGCATGTTGTATATTATTGAACAATGCATTGTTAAAGTGATATATTATTAATGTATTAATATGTTTTTTTGATGTTTCTGATATAGAAGCTCAAGGTTCGTGAGGAGCGTGCAAGGTGTGAAAGGGCGGACATCAATAATCCGAATAATTATTATTTAGCTTGTAAATAAACTTGCGTAGAAGGCTCTATTGTTAGAAAAGTAATGGTTAGCATAAGGGTCATTGTAGACCGTAGTTTTTGTTATCGAAAGCAATGGCTTTCTGTAAAAGTTATCAACTTTTAGTTTCACGCCTACTTTTCGAAGCCGCCCTCTTGTAACCACTCTTTTCGACGTAATCAAAATTCCTATAAATACATGCACTCTGTGGACTGTCGAAACAGAGTGCATGGGGGGAGATTGCACCCAATCTTGCGTTCAATCTTGTCTCTTGTTGCCTCTATTTTGTGTGTGTTTTTCTACGTCCGTAATCTCTGTATGCGCGTGAGCAAGATCCTGACAATAGAGATAGAGTTACCATACATGAAGATCATGCATTGAGCTTGATATTTCATTTCATTGTCTAATAACATCACGATATATATAACATCCCAGATAAACATAATGACATAATACATGCGCACACACATTATGCATACTCCCACATACATAAGATAAGCATGATCTCACACAATTTATAGGTATATGAGAAAATTCTTCCAATCTCACTTCACTAGGAACATGAACAAAGAATACACATCCAAATATCTTAACGTGCTCCATGGTTGGTTTCTTGCCATAATGGACTTCATGTGGAGTGAAGTTGTGGATACCATGTGTTGGAACCCATTTTATCAAGTAACAAGATGTATTCAAAGCCTCAGCCCAATAAGAGGATCGTAGCTTACCTTCATTTATGAGGCATCTAATTATCTCAACCAAATGCCTATTCTTCCTCTCTAGAACATCATTTTGTGCCTCTTTAGGCCAATGTCCTGCAAGTACTTTGTGAAGTCCATGGAGAAATACTCTACCCATCCATCTGACCTCAATGTCTTGATGTCGCACCATATTCTTTCTCAATAAGGGAATATACAAGTTGGGAATAGATTTTGACCAACCAATGGTTACAAGAAATGAGTTAGACGTACATGATACAAAAAGTTTTCTTAACATGTAGAGAAATCTAGGTCATACACACAAAAATCTAGGAGCTAGATATGGTTGTACAAAGTCCACTAGGGAGCTTCAAGCAACCTAGAAAGGGGCTTGCTTAGTTAAGGGTCCTACTAGCTTGCTTCCCATTCCGTAAGAGAGCACTGCCATAGGTGGAGATGAACTAATCGAAGTTCAATATGTGTTCATGCACATTTGAGAAGGATTCCCTATAAGTCTTTCTTATTGCTCCACATGGCACCCATTTGAGGGGCCCAAGAGTGCTCAAATTTGAAGCCACATATTGAGGCCAAAACGAGATCAAATTCATTCTTTGGCCTACACATAAGTCTTATACTTTCTTTGAAATGTGAACACGAGTGTGTGCCGCCAACATGCATGAGGATGCAATTATTCGATTCAGACTCCTTCAAGTAAGAGAAATTTGTAAGTGGATTCAGACTCCTTTCGCGTAAGAAAAAGGTCGTAAGGAAATTTCGAATTCTTTGGTGTCGTATCGTAAATGATCAGAACAAATGATGATCCACGTATCGATGATCAGGTGGTATCGATGATCACAACAATGATGATCAGGTGGTATCAAACAACTTTTTGAACATGTTGTTGAATAATATCGCAATTTAAGCATTTTCAACAAAATTTCAACGCCTGTTTGAAAACACCTGTGAATCACGTGGCCTGCTGCTTGCTCTATATAAGCGAAAGCCCTCTCTCCTTCAGCAACATAGCGTACAAGCAGCCAACGAGTGGTGTTTTTTTTTTTTAATAAAAGGAAGTTCGGCCTTAGCCTATTCTCCCGGACTTTAATTAAAATAAAGACGAAAAATTACAAGTGAATGTGACTAGTGCCCATGGGACCCCCCAAATCCCACAATGCAGGGGAGGCGTATGGCGGGCTAGAGAGCATTACAAATGAGGTGGATAAATCTAGCATCACCCTCATGTGGGACCCATTTAGGTTTCAACTTGCTGTTTTCGACGAGATAAATACAGTGATGTCTAAACAGTGGAGATCTCTTATCTCGGGAGATTCTTTTACCTAGAAGAAACAAGGATTTCTCGATCGACCATTCCTTAGGAGTTTGGCCAAAATTGACAGCACATCGCTCCCTCCAAATCTTCCAAAGAGTCTCACCCCTACTGGCATTGAAGAGCCTCGATGAGCAGCCGACCGCCTCGCCCAACAGCACCTGCTGCCAATTGATTTGGTTCGTGACCCGCATTTCTGGGCATTGTACCGCGATATTCCAATGCGATGGCAGCTATCCATCCGTCAGCGGCGCCGTCCTCAAGTAGCAGTTCCTTCACATCTACCAGAACCAGCCGTGCCAAAAATGCAGCAGCCACGCCTTCAATGGCAACTGCGAGGCTACCCTTAATTACTGCGGCAGCTGCCGTGATTCTGGAAACCCCAATTAGCGCTCCCACGCTGCCAAACAATTGCATCAACGATCCGCCCACCTCTTCTCCTCCTTCTCTTCCATATCGCTCTCTGCATTTTCTTTCATGAATTCGCCTCCTGCTTCTCTTGGTACCTAGTTTGGTACCCTTAATTACTGCGGCAGCTGCCGTGATTCTGGAAACCACAATTAGCGCTCCCACGCTGCCAAACAATTGCATCAACGATCCGCCCACCTCTTCTTCTCCTTCTCTTCCATATCGCTCTCTGCATTTTCTTTCATGAATTCGCCTCCTGCTTCTCTTTGTACCTAGTTTGGTAGTACCACTGAATATAATAAAGTTGGCTTCGTCGTCGCACGGTCCTTCAGAAGATATCCCAATGTCGCTAAGTGCGCAGAGAGAGAGAGACGTACAGTTTGATGTGTACTTGTAACACATAGAGGTAGATGGTGGAATTACTATCTCTCACGGAACATAATCTCACATGCACAAAGAAGATCACGTGTATTGCATCACGATGTCTCCTCACAGAAGACAAAGTCCATTTTAGGACCACACAAAGAAGAAGGATACGTGTGTCATGGCTTATCATGAGTACGTGTGTGTGTGGATACATATGCGATGGCTCAAGACAACCATCATGCTTATTAGTTTATCTCTTTTTGAACATATGTTTACAAACTCAAGGAAGAAGGTAAGATTTACATTGGTCGCAAATGGCAAAATGTGAGTAGAACAGATGCGATCATGAAACATTGTACAACGAAAATCTTGACATTACTAACCCCTGATCTATCGATTTGATCGACATGAACAAAGACTTTACTCTTGCAGCAAAAGAATGCCGGAGCTTACTCTTGCAGCACAACATTGCGACAAATGCGTTTCTTAACTCAATCACATCTCCTGCAAAGAGAGAGACAGAGAGTGTGAGTTATAACAGAAGTATGTGTAGCTGTACAATGTGACTTGGATGTACTGATTATTCTACCATGCATTATATCTATATCCGTGAAGAAGTCTCCTCCACATTATATCATTATTCTACCGTGCATCATTATATCTATATCCGTGAAGAAGTCTCCTCCACATTATATCATTATTCTACCATGCATCATTATATCTATATCCTTGCAGAAGTCTCCTCCACACACATGAAGTGCATTTCTCAAACAATCAAGACTTTTGTTTCATTGTTATTATTTACAACTACGAGGATGAGGCCTTTGATGGGACATAAAGCATGTACATCCTGAAAGAACTTGGAGAAGCTTGTAGGAGGTAGAAAAGTGCGTTTCAAAGCGACGAAGTTTGGGCAAGCCAACCGGCACAAGATGAGCCCTTAAGCTTATGGAGACTCAAATAGACCTTATAGGCATGCAATAAGTGCAAAGAAACACACTATGTACTTTGGAGCATCAAGGAGAATGAATCGATACAAAATAGATAGGTTCGTGGGTCGACTACCTCAAAAAACTTACTATCTATGGAAGCGACAATGAACTTCAAATGCCCATACTGACAAGCATGATTACAATTAGAAAGAATCCTTTTATGGGAGTGATAGACATAGGGTTGAGTTATATAGAATGCACAAAAGTATAAGGAATAAGTGAAATATTCTATAGGATTGAATGCGACATTCACCAGTGGTACTTTCTATTTTTCAGGAATACGCAGAGATTGACCCCAAGACTGAAAAACTCAGATTTCTCCCAATCTACTGAACCAAATGCTTTGAACATTTACAAGCATAAACTAGACACATACACCTTTCCAATGCGCCATCTTCCACTCAATTTGGAGCTCTAAAGAGAGAGCAGCAGCCTCTACAAGATTACTGTTGGCAAAGAAGATGATGCATTGCGACAAATGTGTTTCTTAACTCAATCACATCTCTGCAAAGAGAGAGAGAGAGTGTGTGAGTTATAACAAAGTATGTGTAGCTGTACAATGTGACTTGGATGTACTGATTATTCTACCATGCATCATTATATCTATAACCCTGAAGAAGTCTCCTCCACATTATATCATTATTCTACCATGCATCATTATATCTATAGCCTTGCAGAAGTCTCCACCACACACATGAAGTGCATTTCGCAAACCATCAAGGCTTTTGTTTCATTGTTATTATTTACAACTACGAGGACGAGTCCTTTGATGGGACATAAAGCATGCACATCCATGTAAGCACCTGAAACCTTTTAGGCAAAGGAAAAGAGATATAGAGTTACCATACATGAAGATCATGCATTGAGGTTGATAATTCATTTCATTGTCTAATAACATCACGATATGTATAACATTCCACATAAACATAATGACATAATACATGCGCACACACATTATGCATACTCCCACATACATAAGATAAGCATGATCTCACACAATTTATAGGTATATGAGAAAATCCTTCCCATCTCACTTCACTAGGAGCATGAACAAAGAATACACATCCAAATACCTTAAGGTGCTCCATGGTTGGTTTCTTGCCATAATAGACTTCATGTGAAGTGAAGTTGTGTATACCATGTGTTGGAACCCATTTTATCAAGTACCAAGCTGTATTCAAAGCCTCAGCCCAATAAGAGGATGGTAGCTTACCTTCATTTATGAGGCATCTAATTATCTCAACCAAATGCCTATTCTTCCTCTCTAGAACATAATTTTGTGCCTCTTTAGGCCAATGTCCCGCAAGTACTTTGTGAAGTCCTTGGAGAAATACTCTACCCATCCATCTAACCTCAATGTCTTGATGTTGCACCACATTCTTTCTCAATAAGGGACCTAAACTTTTGAAAGCATGGAAACACTTTTGATTTTTCATTGACAACGTATAGCCATACGTTTCTTGACTTGTCATCAATGAAAGTGTCAAATTACGTACATCCTCCCAATGAAGCCTCTCTGTGAGGACCCCATACATCTCAGTGTATAAACTCCAAAAGATTAGAGGTTCTCTAATCACTCCTTGGAAATGATTTCATTGCTTCCTTACCTACTTGACAAGCATCACAAAACTCATGTAGATCCTGGCCTTCAAGATTTGGTAGTCCCTGCAAAACAACTTGCTATGCACATGCTTTTTAACTTGGGAATATTGATTTGTCCTATCCTATTTTGCCAAAGATCAATCTGTGTAATCCTTTTGTTTCCAATCATCACATAACACACCTTGTTGTATGTACGAGCAACATCTAGTGTGAACAATGTACCTTGCTTCCCTCCCTTGGAAATTACCTTGCCTCCTTGGTTTACCATGCATCAAATATAGCCTGCTTACCTCTCTCTACCATCTGTCCTACAAAGATAAGGTTCTTGGAAATTGATGGAACATGGAGCATGTCTTTAAGAGTTTTGAAAGATTTACCTTCACCTAGCTTCACATCTCCAGATGTGTAATCGGAGGCTCAGTGTTGTCTCTTGTCGCCACGCAACCTTTTGAGCTTGGGACCTTCATATGAACAAACAATTCCTCCACACATGACATGTGATTAGAGCATCTAGTGTCTATGTACCACTCTCTGTCCTTGGGATCACTAATGTATACATGTCTCATGGCTAGGAGGGTCTCCTTCTCATCATCCTTCTTGGATTTGTTAGCATCATTCCCTTCCTCCTTCTTCTTCTTGCCTTTTTCATTCTTGAACCAACAATTTGAAGAAATATGATTGTGCTTACAACATATAAAAAACGTTTTACCTTGATGATGGTTGTTCTTTCCTTTGCCATTCTTGTCCTTCCTTGAAGATGATGCCTTGCTATTGCCTTCTGAATCTTAGTCTTCTTCCTTGGACTATTTCCACTTGCTTTTTCCTCCGTACCCCTTGTTCTTTCCTTTGCCTTTGCTAGCATATGCGACCTATGAGCGACCATCCTTCTTGGATGTGTCTCCTATGATAACCTCATCTACCTCTAGGTGAGGGATCAAATCCCCAAGAGTTGGTAGATCATCTCTATACAGATGATAATAATGAGTGGTTTCTACCGGACTTCCCCTCGCAGCCCATTGAGAGTAATCTCCACAAGGTTGTACTCATCTAGCTTATAGGGAATGGATTCCGATTTCTCCCTCAACTCCTTTACCCTCAAAGTGTAGTCAACAATAGATTGATGACTACCCTTCTTCAAAGAATGGAGTTCATTCTTGAGGTGCATGTTTTTGCTTCTTGTGAAAGTGTCATATATCTTCTCTAAGGCCTCGCAAACATCTCTAAGACCAATCATAGTGTTAGAAATTACTTGTGATATGTAAAAGATAGCTCTCCAAATGCTTCCTCCTAATCCTTCAACGTCTTCAATTCTTGATTGGTGACCTTCCGATCTTTAGGATCCACATCACACTTATCTTCGACTCCACACAGAATCGGCCATAAGCATTTGCTCATGAGGTAGTTAATGACTATGAAACTCCATGGCTTATAGTTGTCTTTGTCAAGCAACTCCAGTTTTCTACCTACATCTACCATTATGAATGGGAAATCAAGGTTACATGATTATTCTACCATGCATCATTATATCTATAGCCGTGAAGAAGTCTCCTCCACATTATATCATTATTCTACCATGCATCATTATATCTATAGCCGTGTAGAAGTCTCCTCCACACACATGAAGTGCATTTCTCAAACCATCAAGGCTTTTGTTTCATTGTTATTATTTAGAACTACGACGACCAGTCCTTTGATGGGACATAAAGCATGCACATCCATGTAACCACCTGAAACCTTATAGGCAACGGAAAAGACATATAGAGTTACCATACATGAAGATCATGCATTGAGCATGATATTTCATTTCATTGTCTAATACCATCACGATATGTATAACATCCCACATAAACATAATGACATAATACATGCGCACATATTTGCACATCCATAAGATAAGCATGATCTCACAAAATTTATAGATATATGAGAAAATTCTTCCAATCTCGCTTCACTAGGAACATGAACAAAGAATACACATCCAAATACCTTAACGTGCTCCATGGTTGGTTTCTTGCCATAATCGACTTCATGTGGAGTGAAATTGTGGATACCATGTGTTGGAACCCATTTTATCAAGTAACAAGATGTATTCAAAGCCTCAGCCCAATAAGAGGATCGTAGCTTACCTTCATTTATGAGGCATCTAATTATCTCAACCAAATGCCTATTCTTCCTCTCTAGAACATCATTTTGTGCCTCTTTAGGCCAATGTCCTGCAAGTACTTTGTGAAGTCCATGGAGAAATACTCTACCCATCCATCTGACCTCAATGTCTTGATGTCGCACCATATTCTTTCTCAATAAGGGAATATACAAGTTGGGAATAGATTTTGACCAACCAATGGCTACAAGAAATGAGTTAGACGTACATGATACAAAAAATTTTCTTAACATGTAGAGAAATCTAGGTCATACACACAAAAATCTAGGAGCTAGATATGGTTGTACAAAGTCCACTAGCGAGCTTCAAGCAACCAAGAAAGGGGCTTGCTTAGTTAAGGGTCCTACTAGCTTGCTTCCCATTCCGTAAGAGAGCACTGACATAGGTGGAGATGAACTAATCGAAGTTCAATATGTGTTCATGCACATTTGAGAAGGATTCCCTATAAGTTAGGAATTAGTTCCCTTAGATTATAGATTTTATCGCATCTGAGTGTGATAGATCAAATTATGCTATTGCGGAGAGGTATTTGAGTTCAAAAACACATGTTCTTGTGTTAATCTCCCTCCTTCTTATTGCTCCAGATGGCACCCATTTAAGGGGCCCAAGAGTGCTCAAATTTGAAAACATATTGAGGCCAAAACGAGATCAAATTCATTGTTTGGCCTACACATAAGTCTTATACTTTCTTTGAAATGTGAACACGAGTGTGTGCCGCCAACATGCATGAGGATGCAATTATTCGATTCAGACTCCTTCAAGTAAGAGAAATTTGTAAGTGGATTCAGACTCCTTTCGCGTAAGAAAAAGGTCGTCAGGAAATTTCGAATTCTTTGGTGTGGTATCGTAAATGATCAGAACAAATGATGATCCACGTATCGATGATCAGGTGGTATCGATGATCACAACAATGATGATCAGGTGGTATCAAACAACTTTTTGAACATGTTGTTGAATAATATCGCAATTTAAGCATTTTCAACAAAATTTCAACGCCTGTTTGAAAACACCTGTGAATCACGTGGCCTGCTGCTTGCTCTATATAAGCGAAAGCCCTCTCTCCTTCAGCAACATAGCGTACAAGCAGCCAACGAGTGGTGTTTTTTTTTTTTTAATAAAAGGAAGTTCGGCCTTAGCCTATTCTCCCGGACTTTAATTAAAATAAAGACGAAAAATTACAAGTGAATGGGACTAGTGCCCATGGGACCCCCAAAATTCCACAATGCAGGGGAGGCATATGGCGGGCTAGAGAGCATTACAAATGAGGTGGATAAATCTAGCATCACCCTCATGTGGGACCCATTTAGGTTTCAACTTGTTGTTTTCGACGAGATAAATACATTGATGTCTAAACAATGGAGATCTCTTATCTCGGGAGATTCTTTTACCTAGAAGAAACAAGGATTTCTCGATCGACCATTCCTTAGGAGTTAGGCCAAAATTGACAGCACATTGCTCCCTCCAAATCTTCCAAAGAGTCTCACCCCTGATGGCATTGCAGAGCCTCGATGAGCAGCCGACCGCCTCGCCCAACAGCACCTGCTGCCAATTGATTTGGTTCGTGAGTCTCAATACCCGTGTCACGTGAGACGAGATAACACGGGACTTGGGGCAATCGAAGAATAGGTGAGCTAAATCTTCGATGCATCGATGGCAACACTTGCACCATGGCGGCACACCACATATTTTGTTAGCCCTTGCATTGGACCAGATACCTCTATGCGAGTTTGGCCACATGAGAACGGACTTTTTGATCTCAATTAGGGGGTGCCAAATAGACATGAATTTTAGTTCCCATCGAAGTTTGGTCCAAGAAAGGCACCATCTCTTGTTAAGAGTATGATGAACATCTAAGTTCTCTTTGAAGTTGGGGATTCTGGATAGTTTCTTTCCATTGTTCCATTTGAGGCCCTCCAGGCAAGGAAGATCCTGACCGTAGAGAAGGCAGGTAGTTGAGCGGTCCCATGCTAAACACCTTCCTTGAAGAAGAGTCCATTCCTCTAGGGTAACTCTAAGTCTCGGGTCCAAGTCTTCGAACCTAATCCACTGGCTCGTCTCTTGTTTCCAGAGTTGTTTCCACTCTTTGAACCCCTTGTTCCATAGCCGCTTTGCAGTTTGGAGGTTCCAAGACTCCACCCCCCTAATACCGTCGATCGGGAACCAGATAGAGTCATTTTGTCTTATCCCAGCCGCCCACTTCCACTCATCACTGATTCTGATGAATTGTTTGGCCTTGTTCCAACTCTTCCATAAAGAATACACTAGGCTAGAGCCTTTAGGGGACACTGGGTGGGGGGAGAACAAAAGCGTGAGAATCCCTATGTCCTTCCAACCAGGATAGCCAACAAGGGTAAGGTCTTCCATGTTTCTGAAGATCAATTTGGCCCAAGAGGATTCACTATTGCTCCAAGCCTTGATAAGCCACTTTGCCGCTAGCTTGTCAGCCAATCCAACGATATCCAAACTTCCCAAGCCCCCTGAGTCTTTCGGGCTAATGCAAGTTTCCCATTTGATTTTGGGAATCCCCCTCCTGTTGGGGTCCCCAGTCCAAACAAAGTTTCTGCAGATTCTTTCTACTTTGGCCAAGTCTTTCTCCTTAGGTCTCCAACACGAGATAAAATAAATAGTTGTAGACAGCATGAATGTGTTAACAACCATGGCACGCCCTGCCAAGTTGTCTTGCATACCTTTCCAATGATTGAGTTTGCTATCCAACCTGGATAGCACCCAGTTCCAACGTTGGTCCATTGAGATGTCGAATCCCATCGGGATGCCAAGGAGACGGAAGACTTGACCACTAGGGATACCTTGACACCCTTGATCTAACAAAAATTGGGGTGTCGGTCCGTTGATTGCTCTAAAAGCAGTTTTAGCATGGTTGATTTTTGAACCAGACGCCACACAAAAGGTGTCGAGGCACCACCGAAACACCTCAATGCTATTTATATCATTATGCACAAAGGCATTCATGTCATCGGCAAAAAGTCTCGCTATCATTTGTCCGTGATTTAGAGGTAGGGAAAGACCCTTGAGATTTCCAGCATCCATGTGATGCTTGAATAGGCGACTAAGTCCATTCGAGGCGATAGCGAAGAGTAATGGAGCTAGAGGGCAGCCTTGCCTAATTGATCTTTTTAAGCGAATGGGCTTAAAGAGCTTACCGTTGATATTTATTCTAGTTGAAGCGTTTCCAAGAAGAGTGGAAACCATCTTCGTGAACTTTTGGCTGCATCCAAGGTCTTTCAATGATTGACGAATAAATTCCCATTCCAATCTGTCGTACGCTTTGTCGAAGTCGATCTTGATGAATATGAGATCTTGCGCAGACTCCTCAGCAAATGCAAGGCCTTCCCAAATATCGACAATTGCTTCAAGTATATATCTACCTTTGATAAAACATTTCTGGTCCTCACAAAGCCAAGACTTTAAATGACAAGAGATTCTGTTGGCGATAACTTTTGCAATTATCTTGTATCCTGCTTGCAGCATGGTAATTGGTCGCCAGTTCTCAATTTTGTTCTTATCTCCCCTTTTGTGGATTAACTTGATGACGCCATTATTAAGACACTCAGGGAGGGCACCAAAGGAGAGAGCCTCTTGCCACACCAGACGTAGTGGGGTGGCCACCTCATGTTTGAAGGACTTGAAAAACTCATTGGTGAGACCATCAGGACCCGGACTTTTCCCATTAGGAAGAGCATCAATAACCTCGATAATTTCATTCTCGAAAATGTTAGCATCCAATAGAGAAATCATGTTCTGTGGGATTCTAGGTTGAGCCTCTTGCCACACTAGACGGAGAGAGCCTCTTGCCACACCAGACGTAGTGGGGTGGCCACCTCATGTTTGAAGGACTTGAAAAACTCATTGGTGAGACCATCAGGACCCGGACTTTTCCCATTGGGAAGAGCATCAATAACCTCGATAATTTCATTCTCGAAAATGTTAGCATCCAACAGAGAAATCATGTTCTGTGGGATTCTAGGTTGAGCAACCCTTGAGATGGTTGCCATGGAGTCACGTCTATGCGGGGACAGAGGAGCCGAGACCCCGAGAAGATAGGTGAAGTGTTCGATGATGATAGAGCTATTCTCAACTTCCGTGCTGCATTCGACTCCATTGTTATCGACCAATAAGGGGATGGATTCCCTAGCTTGTTTCCTTTCGAGGATGTTACACATCTCTTTCGATGGTTTGTCAGCCTTCCTCGCCCACCAATGTTTGAAGAACATTTGAAGATTTTTTCTTTGAACCTCCTCCTCTAATCTTAGTCTTCCCCTGATTTTCAAAAGACCTTGTTGGTATTGTAAATTACCTTTGTTCACCTCTTCTTCAAGCCGTGAGAGCCTCCGATACACCGTTTCTCTTCTTTTTTTTCGGATATCTCTTATAGCCTTTTGAGTCTTGATCAGAATTTTTCGAGTCCTTTCCACCGCGCTTCTCCAAGACTTAGCCGGTTCATTACAGTAGGCAAAGGCTTCCGCCCACACTGCAGAAATTTCTTGGTGGACAGAGGGGAGGGAAAACGATGTCTGACAAGCATGAAACCAAGGGGCTTTCTGGAGCATGGGAATCGGTTTGAAAGACAGAGTAATCAGGTAGTGGTCCGAGATAGTTAGGTTGTGAGAAGCAAGTGACTCGCTTGTAAAGACAACCATGAAGACAGCGGCGCTGAAGCAGAAGAGCGGCGGCGACGCCATACACGTTTTATTCTGGACGGCATCGGCGTTGTTGGTATTAATGGCGGCAGAGGGGGAATCATACAGCAACAATTGCGATGGATCAGGACTCTGCGGCTGCTGCGTTAGTCAGAACGACTTCCGAAACGCTTTTGCCCGCTACACAGATGGTACCATCTACTCGGGCTACACCTCCCGCGTTTCTGGGCATTGTACCGCGATATTCCAATGCGATGGCAGCCATCCATCCGTCAGCGGCGCCGTCCTCAAGCAGCAGTTCCTTCTCATCTACCAGAACCAGCCGTCCTAAAAATGCAGCAGCCACGCCTTCAATGGCAACTGCGAGGCTACCCTTAATTACTGCGGCAGCTGCCGTGATTCTGGAAACCCCAATTAGCGCTCCCACGCTGCCAAACAATTGCATCAACGATCCGCCCACCTCTTCTCCTCCTTCTCTTCCATATCGCTCTCTGCATTTTCTTTCATGAATTCGCCTCCTGCTTCTCTTTGTACCTAGTTTGGTAGTACCACTGAATATAATAAAGTTGGCTTCGTCGTCGCACGGTCCTTCAAAAGATATCCCAATGTCGCTAAGTGCGCAGAGAGAGAGAGAGACGTACAGTTTGATGTGTACTTGTAACACATAGAGGTAGATGGTGGAATTACTATCTCTCACGCCACCTTATCTTCACATGCACAAAGAAGATCACGTGTATTGCATCACGATGTCTCCTCACAGAAGACAAAGTCCATTTTAGGACCACACAAAGAAGAAGGATACGTGTGTCATGGCTTATCATGAGTACGTGTGTGTGTGGATACATATGCGATGGCTCAAGACAACCATCATGCTTATTAGTTTATCTCTTTTTGAACATATGTTTACAAACTCAAGGAAGAAGGTAAGATATACATTGGTCGCAAATGGCAAAATGTGAGTAGAACAGATGCGATCATGAAACATTGTACAACAAAAATCTTGACATTACTAACCCCTGATCTATCGATTTGATCGACATGAACAAAGACTTTACTCTTGCAGCAAAAGAATGCCGGAGCTTACTCTTGCAGCACAACATTGCGACAAATGCGTTTCTTAACTCAATCACATCTCTTGCAAAGAGAGGGAAATTACCTTGGCTCCCTGGTTCACCATGCATCAAGTATAGCCTGCTTACCTCTCTCTACCATCTGTCCTACAAAGATAAGGTTCTTGGAAATTGATGGAACATGGAGCATGTCTTTAAGAGTTTTGAAAGATTTACCTTCACCTAGCTTCACATCTCCAGATGTGTAATCAGAGGCTCAGTGTTGTCTCTTGTCTCCACACAACGTTTTGAGCTTGGGACCTTCATATGAACAAACAATTCCTCCACACATGACATGTGATTAGAGCATCTAGTGTCTATGTACCACTCTCTGTCCTTGGGATCACTAATGTATACATGTCTCATGGCTAGGAGGGTCTCCTTCTCATCATCCTTCTTGGATTTGTTAGCATCATTCCCTTCCTCCTTCTTCTTCTTGCCTTTTTCATTTTGGAACCAACAATTTGAAGAAATATGATTGTCCTTACAACATATAAAAAACGTTTTACCTTGATGATGGTTGTTCTTTCCTTTGCCATTCTTGTCCTTCCTTGAAGATGATGCCTTGCTATTGCCTTCTGAATCTTAGTCTTCTTCCTTGGACTATTTCCACTTGCTTTTTCCTCCTTTCCCCTTGTTCTTTCCTTTGCCTTTGCTAGCATATGCGACCTATGAGCGACCATCCTTCTTGGATGTGTCTCCTATGATAACATCATCTACCTCTAGGTGAGGGATCAAATCCCCAAGAGTTGGTAGATCATCTCTATACAGATGATAATAATGAGTGGTTTCCACCAGACTTCCCCTCGCAGCCCATTGAGAGTAATCTCCACAAGGTTGTACTCATCTAGTTTATAGGGAATGGATTCTGATTTCTCCCTCAACTCCTTTACCCTCAAAGTGTAGTCAACAATAGATTGATGACTACCCTTCTTCAAAGAATGGAGTTCATTCTTGAGGTGCATGTTTTTGCTTCTTGTGAAAGTGTCATATATCTTCTCTAAGGCCTCACAAACATCTCTAAGACCAATCATAGTGTTAGAAACTACATGTGATATGTAGAAGATAGCTCTCAAAATGCTTTCCTCCTAATCCTTCGTCTTCAATTCTTGATTGGTGACCTTCCGATCTTTAGGATCCACATCACACTTATCTTCGACTCCACACAGAATCGGCCATAAGCATTTGCTCATGAGGTAGTTAATGATTATAAAACTCCATGGCTTATAGTTGTCTTTGTCAAGCAACGCCAGTTTTTTACCTACATCTACCATAATGAATGGGAAATCAAGGTTACATGATTATTCTACCATGCATCATTATATCTATAGCCGTGAAGAAGTCTCCTCCACATTATATCATTATTTTACCATGCATCATTATATCTATAGCCGTGTAGAAGTCTCCTCCACACACATGAAGTGCATTTCTCAAACCATCAAGGCTTTTGTTTCATTGTTATTATTTAGAACTACGAAGACCAGTCCTTTGATGGGACATAAAGCATGCACATCCATGTAACCACCTGAAACCTTATAGGCAAAGGAAAAGACATATAGAGTTACCATACATGAAGATCATGCATTGAGCTTGATATTTCATTTCATTGTCTAATACCATCACGATACGTATAACATCCCACATAAACATAATGACATAATACATGCGCACACACATTATGCATATTTGCACATACATAAGATAAGCATGAGCTCACACAATTTATAGATATATGAGAAAATTCTTCCAATCTCACTTCACTAGGAACATGAACAAAGAATACAGATCCATATACCTTAAGGTGCTCCATGGTTGGTTTCTTGCCATAATAGACTTCATGTGGAGTGAAGTTGTGCATACCATGTGTTGGAACCCTTTTTATCAAGTAACAAGCTCTATTCAAAGCCTCAGCCCAATAAAAGGATGGTAGCTTACATTCATTTATGAGGCATGTAATTATCTCAACCAAATGCCTATTCTTCCTCTCTACAACATCATTTTGTGCCTCTTTAGGCCAATGTCCCGCAAGTACTTTGTGAAGTCCTTGGAGAAATACTCTACCCATCCATCTGACCTCAATGTCTTGATGTCTGCACCACATTCTTTCTCAATAAGGGACCTAAACTTTTGAAAGCATGGAAACACTTTTGATTTTTCCTTGACAACATATAGCCATACGTTTCTTGACATGTCATAGATGAAAGTGACAAATTACCTAGATCCTCCCAATGAAGCCTCTCTGCGAGGGCCCCATAAATCTCAGTGTATAAGGTCCAAAGGCTTAGAGGTTCTCTAATCAGTCGTTGGAAATGGCTTCATTGCTTCCTTACCTACCTGACAAGCATCACAAAACTCATGTAGATCTTGGCCTTCAAGATTTGGTAGTCCCTGCACAAAACTTGCTATGTATGTGCTTTTTTACTTGTGAATATTGATATGTCCTATCCTATTGTGCCAAAGATCAATCTGTGTAATCCTTCTATTTCCAATCATCACATAACATACCTTCACTACAACATATCGAGGGTATACCGAGGCTTCTACCGAGGCAAATGAACGGGCGTGATTTCTTCGCGACATCGGTGTTAGAGTCGGTATATGCATCAGAAAGAAAGCCCCGGTATGGACGTCAGTATAAGCATCGGTATGGACGTCAGTATAAGCGTTGGTATTACTGATGCCCACACTAGGTGTAAGGAGGCGTATACCGATGACCATACTGGAGCTACCGGCACGTATACCTACGACCCTATCTGCACAAATTGTTTTGGGCAGAGTGTGTTGTCTTTTGCTATAGCATGATGTTGTTTAGCAAGAGACAATACACTCTACCCAACTGAGTACATGTGTTATGTACTCTAATGGCAACCAAAACATAAACTTATATGATAAAAAATGAACAATGAATCATGTACAGAAAGTTGTATATTCCATAAATGAAAAATGTACAAAAGTGTGGCAAAGCAGTTCTATATAGGAATTGAATACAAAATGTGACAAAGCACTTCCATATAGGAATCGAATACAAAAGTATGCTACATCATTGGCACATAGGAGTGTAATAAAAAATTGTGGCAATGTGACAAAACACTTCCATATAGGAATCGCATACAAAAATATGTTACATCATTGTCGTATGCGAGTGTGATACAAAATTGTGGCATTGATCAAAATACCTACAATCGTGCAACAAAACATATGTATAAAATAAGACCAATTAACATGACATTTATAAACAACAACTAAAAACACAAAACCAAGATATAACTTTACCTAATCAAGAATATTCTCCCATGAGACGATTGCACCACGTCCCTCTAAGTCTTGTAACAGTGCAGTCAGTCCATGTTGATATCCATATGATTCTTCAGTTCTCATCGGAGGACGACCCACTGCCAACTCCTATAATAAATATGCAAAATGTTAGATGAACATACATAATTTACTTAACACAAACAACTTCAATAATTAACATGATACTTACAAATTGGTAGCGCATACTGTCGTACCTGCCGCTACCTAAATGCGATGTTCCAACCGTATTTAAACGTGTGGCTGCCGCATCTCTCTGTTGACGATATCGATCACGAGTATGTTGCTGCTCATCCTGAATCGATTCCCATTCTTTGACATGTAGCCATACAGGCTTCGGTAAGCCTGCTCTGAAAGCATCGCGACCTTCCGATCATCGATGAGACATCACTTCGTGTGATGTATGTTGAATCCACTCGGAACTCACAATAGGATTCCCAAGTGCTGGCCGGTACTCTTCATATATGCATTGTGTGATATGATTTTTAGAGTCCCTATCCTGTACGGTCCATTTTAACATTATTGAATGACCGAATTTGATGGAGCAGAGTTGTCGTATGCACTGACGCATTGACTTTCCGGCCGAATCCATAAGTGGAGCTCCATTACGGATATGATATATCTTGGAGTCGTCATGATCATGCGCACCCCAAGGTGTACATGGATATCCCATCTAATGCAATGTGAAGATCTCATCTCATCTAATGTATATATATGCATGCTTGTATACCTATGCATTCATGTATACATATGCATATGCATTCATGTATGCATATGCACGCTTGTATGCATATGCATGCATGTATGCATATGTATACATGCATTCATGTATGCATATGCTTGTATGCATATGCTTGTATGCATATGCATATGCATGCTTGTATGCATATGCATGCATGTATGCATATGTATACATGCATTCATGTATGCATATGCTTGTATGCATATGCATGTATGTATGTGTATACATATATATGCATTCATGTATGCATATGCATGCTTGTATGCATATGCACGCATGTATGCATATGTATACATGCATTCATGTATGCATATGCTTGTATGCATATGCATGCATGTATGCATATGCATGCATGTATGCATATGCATGCATGTATGCATATGCATGCATGTATGCATATGTATGCATGCATTCATGTATGCATTTTCTTGTATGCATATGCATGCATGTATGTGTATACATATATATGCATTCATGTATGCATATGCATGCTTGTATGCATACACATGCATGTATGCATATGTATACATGCATGCATGTATGCATATGCATATGCTTGTATGCATACAAGCATGCATATGCATATGTATACATGCATTCTTGTATACATATGTATACATGCATTCATGTATGCATATGCATGCATGTATGTGTATACATATATATGCATTCATGTATGCATATGCATGCATGTATGCATATGCATGCATGTATGCATATGCATTCATGTATGCATATGCATGCATGTATGCATATGTATACATGCATTCATGTATGCATATGCTTGTATGCATATGCATGCATGTATGTGTATACATGTATATGCTTTCATGTATACATATGCAGTCATGTATGCATATGCATTCATGTATGCATATGCTTGTGTGCATATGCATGCATGTATGTGTATACATATATATGCATTCACGTATGCATATGGATTCATGTATGCATATGCATGCATGTATGCATATGTATACATGACTTCATGTATGCATATGCTTGTATGCATATGCATGCATGTATGTGTATACATATATATGCATTCATGTATGCATATGCATTCATGTATGCATATGCATTCATGTATGCATATGCATTCATGTATGCATATGCATGCATGTATGCATATGCATGCATGTATGCATATGTATACATGCATTTATGTATGCATATGCTTGTATGCATATGCATGCATGTATGCATATGCATGCATGTATGCATATGCATGCATGTATGCATATGTATACATGCATTCATGTATGCATATGCTTGTATGCATATGCTTGTATGCATATGCATATGCATGCTTGTATGCATATGCATGCATGTATGCATATTCATGCATGTATGCATATGCATGCATGTATGCATATGCATGCATGTATGCATATGCATGCATGTATGCATATGTATGCATGCATTCATGTATGCATATGCTTCTATGCATATCAATGCATGTATGTGTATACATATATATATGCATTCATGTATGCATATGCATTCATGTATGCATATGCATTCATGTATGCATATGTATACATGCATTCATGTATGCATATGCTTGTATGCATATGCATATGTATACATGCATTCATATATGCATATGCTTGTATGCATATGCATGCATGTATGCATATGCATGCATGTATGCATATGCATGCATGTATGCATATGCATTCATTTATATGCATATGCTTGTATGCATACGCATGCATGTGTGCATATGCATGCATGTATGCATATGCATTCATGTATATATATATACCTTCACAAGTTCAGAGTTATTCAAACTTACGAACTCAGGATAAAGAACACAAACACATACACATTGGAAAAAATAATAACAAACTAAAGCAAGAGACTTAAGACCAATATAAGATATGAAAAATACAACCAAGATACAAAAAGAGATGCACGCACCCTCACATGAACACGAACACACACACAAAAAACAGAAAATAAATAAATAAAAATAAAAAAATAGTTAAATAATAAAAAATAATAATAAATTAAAAAAGAAACAACTTAATAATAAAAAATATGAATATATAGAAATAGAAATTAAATTTAAAGAAAACAAATAATAAATAATAAATAATAAATATTAAAAATATAAAATATAAAACATAAAATATAAAATATAAAATATAAAAAATATAAAAACAAGCATATGTATACATGCATTCATGTATGCATATGCATGCATGTATGCATATGCATTCATGTATATGCATATGTATACATGGATTCATGTATGCATATGCTTGTATGCATATGCATGCTTGTATGCATATGCATGCTTGTATGCATATGCATGCTTGTATGCATATGTATACATGCATTCATGTATGCATATGCTTGATGCATATGCATGCTTGTATGCATATGCATGCATGTATGCATATGTATACATGCATTCATGTATGCATATATATGCATTCATGTATGCATATGCATGCATGTATGCATATGCATGCATTCATATGTATACATGCATTCATGTATACATATACATGCATTCATGTATACATATACATGCATTCATGTATACATATATATATACATACATGTATGCATATGCATTCATGTATGCATATGCATGCATGTATGCATATGCATGCATGTATGCATATGCATGCTTGTATTTATGCATATGCATGTATGTGTATACATATATATGCATGCATGTAAGCATATGCATGTATGTGTATACATATATATGCATTCATGTATGCATATGCATGCATGTATGCATATGCATGCATGTATGCATATGCATGCATGTATGCTTGTATATATGCATACACATGTATGTGTATACATATATATGCATGCATGTATGCATATGCATTCATGTATGCATATGCATGAGTGTGTATGTGTATGCATATTCATGTATGTGTATGTGTATGTGTATGTGTATGCATATTCATGTATGTGTATGTGTATGTGTATGCATATTCATGTATGCATTTAAGCTGATCCTCACATAGGATTAATCCCTAATCAAGTGGCTTAGAAGTAACCTTTCTAACTATCCATCTATGGTCTATTCTAGAGCTCATGTGACCTCTAAGTCAGGAACCTCGCAATTTCTAGCACTCTCACATGGCTTCTCCTCATAATGGGGGCCTTATAGAATAGATTATTATGGAAGAGTGGTGGTATTACATAAGGTGAGGCATTGAGCATATCTAACACCCCCCTCAATGTCCACATAAAGCTTGCATAATTCACACTTTCGAAAAATATAACTATTAAGAAATATATAGTACTTAAATTAAACCATAATAAGTAAATGATTCCTTAAAAAATTAGCATCAAAGAAAAATTAAAACATAATATTATAAATAGGAAAATTATTATTTCTTTTATGCATGTATATTTGTAAAGTATGAATAAGTGTTGTGAGTCTAAGTTGTGAGTGAGTTAACTGAGTGAGAAGGTGAGTGAGTGAGAAAGAGAGAGACCTCATCACCTTAAGAGATCAATGATCACGGCCTACCACAACAAAGCATGGAGAGAGAAAGAGAGAAATAGAGAGAGAGAGAGAGAGAGAGAGAGAGAGAATGAGCTATTGCATAGAGATTAGATGAAGGCTATGACATATTCAATTCACTCCACCCACCCACAACCCCACCCACCCTCAACTCCACCAACCCTCCACTCCACTCAACCTCAACTCCAATCCACCCATAGCAACTCCAACTCCACCCACCCTCAACTCCACCCACCCTCCAGTCCACCCACCACTCCCACCACTCCACCCACAAGAACTCCCACCACTCCATCCTTACCACCCACCACCTCCCACCACTACCCACCCTCCACTCCACCGACCCTCAACCCCACCCACCCTCAACTCCACCCACCCTCCACTCCACCCCTCAACTCCACTCCACCCACGGAAACCCCAACTCCACCCACCCTCAACTCCACCCAACCTCCACTCCACCCACCCTCAACTCCACCCACCCTCCACTTCACCCACCGTCAACCCCACCCCACCTCAGCTCCACCCACCCTCCACTCCACCTACCCTCAACTCCACTCCACCCATGGCAACCCCAACTCCACCCACCCTCAACTCCATCCACCCTCAACACGACTGACCACCCCGACCACTCCGCCCACAAGCACTCCCACCACTCCACCCACACCACCCACCACCTCCCACCACTCTACCCATCCTCCACTCCACCCACCCTCAACCCCACCCACCCTCAACTCCAAACCACCCTCCACTCCACCCACCCTCAACTCCACTCCACCCACGGCAACCCCAACTCCACCCACCCTCCACTCCACCCGCCCTCAACTCCACCCACCCTCCACTCCACCCACCGTCAACTCCATGCACCCTCCACTCCACCCACCGTCAACTCCACCCACCCTCAACTCCACTCCACCCACGGCACCCCCCAACTCCACCCACCCTCCACTCCACCCACCCTCAACTCCACCCACCCTCCACCCACCCTCAACTCCACCTACCCTCCACTCCACTCCACACAGAGCACCCCCAACTCCAGCGACCCTCCACTCAAGAGACTCTCCGTCTTCCTCCCTCTGCCTCTCTCTCTATTTTTTTCTTTCTCTCTCTCTCTCTCTCTCTCTCTCTCCCTCTTCCCAAAATTAGAGATGACAAAGGTTATGAAATTGTACTATTTTGTGATGATGCAGAAGAAGCCCGAGTCATCACAAGAATGAATGGGGTTATTGGCTTAACAAGGCTACTAAAGGCGGACAGATTGAGAGCTCTTTCTTGATTCTATGGGTGATGATGCATGGCCATTCTTAGTCGTGAGTGATTTGTTTGGTTAAGAGAGAGACCTCATCTTGTATTCCATAGTGACCATAAAATGTAAAAAGGTAAATGAGTGTTTTCGCCTTTCATGATGACTACCTATTTTTGAGGATCCAATTCAAAACTGGTGGCCAGTACCATATTTGATCTACCCCTCCAATTTTGGGGCAATCAATCGGTCCATATTGAGTGAACGTTGGAAATCAGCAAGGCCCTCTTGGCCTATTGGAGCCTATAAAAGCAATGGATTAGTATTCATTGGGGATACACGTACAGACTTGATCCGACATCTCTTTTGGACCTCTCTTTGCACTCTGTGACTACAAGTCTACTGTAGGAAGTTACTATGTGGTGAGGATACAGATCGTGGGCTTTCCACTGGAGGGTTAATAGCACTAGAGTGTGAAGAAGTGGCTTGGTTTTATCATTAAATGTGAGTCAGTGATATTTTCGTGCTCTTTCCCTTAGAGCAAGTCTTCATATCTTTGTACTAATCAGTGCGAGTTTTCATTTAGTTGTGCTCATTCTATTGGACGAATATCTTGAATTGATTTTGTTTAGTTTTGGTTTGACCTGTTAGCACAAAGCATCGATTGGAGCATTTCTTTTGCCTACATTGTAATCATCTGTTCGAATTAAGGAGTGGTTCCATCCTTCACTATTGTCATTTGTCATTAATTTTTTTTCTGAGTGTCTATAATACCGTGTGTCTATTGCAATCATGCTTGCTCACAAGAATGTCGAAGCGTATACTTCCCGAAGGAGAAGCTCCCTTGAGTAGGCGAAGTACTAGAAATGCATATTGCCTGCATTTGTTAAAAGTAGGCACCCTAGTACCTCCTCTACACTTCTCAACCCAACTTGATTTCCTAGGTATCATTGTAGGCGTGGATCTTCTAAGACCTAATGACTCTTTATGTGTAGATAAGCTTTGAGATTTTACCATATGTTTAGTATCACATTTCAATACTTGTAGGTCCTTAACTTGTTTGGTCAACAGCTCGACCTTATGTTTCAATTCCAAAATCTTAGAATCCATTTCCTTGCTTATGTCTTTGATACTTATGCCCATTATCTGAATAGTGTCAGATATTGAATCTATCAGTTGCATTAAAATCATAACAATACCAAACTTTGATTGTATAGATTCTCTCGTGTTAATGTCCATTTCCTTAAATTGCTCTTTGTATTTCCTAAACTGCTCTTCAATAATTTCCTTCAATTTAATTTTCGTGTACTTATGATCTAGCCTAAGAAGTAGATTCTAAATGTATGCATCAATCATGATCTAAATTTATGCAAAATGTGGATCGCCAGGCTCAACCAGAGAAGGATAATCTTTCTCTTTCTGTGTGTGGAACAATGCAAATATTCAAAGAATTTAAAATTTTAGTACCTAGAAATATATGATCGATGCTGAGGTTTCTTTTTTCTCTTCTGAAGGAGTGGGTGGCATGTCAAGGATCACTGGGCGACTACCTCGCTTCATGTTGGGTTCAGGTGTCGGGAAGGAGGTAAGGAGGGATGAGCATCATGAGGCTGGCCCATGCCCCATTGTGGGTCATTCTCCCCATTTATGGAGCGGTGTGCGCATGCTCGGTGGCTCACCTCTGGTATGGTGATGGAATCCTATGTCATAGGCCCGCATCTTGGAAGAGAAAGACAAAAGCATGTGTGTATGATCATAAGTGTGGTGGATGATAAATCGAAATCCAATGCTGGGAAACGGAAATCCCTACATCAATGCACCAAAGTATGCTCAATGATACAATGAGAATACACTTGATGTCATGCAATAAAACTCAATAATACAATGATTCGCGCTACAATGCAGATCAATGATAGAGTACGTCACTATAGTGCGGATTAGCCAAATACAAGATAGACTTCCCACTACAGTGGGAGAAGATGCCCACGAGCTTCGACTTCGATGTTTGCAGTCAAACCTTTGCTTTTCTTTGGACTTCAGACAAAGATTTTCTTCAAATCTTCATGGCAATAGCTTTGCTTCTCTTTACTTCAAAAATCTGTGCAAAAACCTAAAGAGAAGATTTGCAATGAAGATCCACGAGGGTAATGCTTCACTTCCATCTTCAGAAACTACAACTCTTTACTTCGTATAATGTCTCAAAGAAAGATCAACTAGCCAAACATGGAGAAAATCCGTGGGGAGGTATGCTTCTTTACTTTGGTCTTCAAAAACTTCAACTCTTTGCTTCATAAAATCTCTAGACAAAGATCAACCGGCCAAACTTGGAGAGAAGATCCACAGAAAGGATCCATGGGGGGAATGCTTCAGTTTGGATCTTCAAACTTTTTGTCAGTTCATATAATATTCTTCAAATGAAGAGCCATGAAAAACCTGGAGAGAAGATCCATAGAAATGATCCATGGGGCTAATGCTTTGCTTCCCTCTTCAAAAACTTCAACTCTTTACTTCATATAATCTCTAAAAAAAGATCAACCAGACAAACTTGGAAAAAATCTACGAGGAGGTATGCTTCTTTCCTTCAGTCTTCAAAAATTCAACTCTTTGCTTCATAGAATCTCTAGAAAAAGTTCAATCGGCCGAACCTAGAGAGAAGATCCACAGAAAAGATCCATGGGGGGAATGCTTCACTTCGGGTCTTCAAACTTTTCTTCATTGCATATAATATTCTTCAAACCAAGAGCAATGAAAAACCTGGAGAGAAGATCCATAGAAAAGATCCCCGAGGGTAAAAAATCATTAACGTTGATTTTGGGAATATCACGAAATACTTAAATTTATATTTAAAAACGTAATGCATAACATCAATGTGTATATATGTTTTTGACAAACAAAATTGCATGAGTCATAATATAGATTTTATTAAGTCGGCACACCTTTGAATCAATTAGACCTTGAGGACAAATAGTTTCTTTCTTGCTCTTTCTTCCCTTCAGTAAATGAAATTAAATACTTATACTTTAAGTTCTTATGAATTTTCATGCACTAGTAAATTTCTTAGTCAAAATAAATTTTCATATGTATTGCAATGGTAATTTTAAATCTCCAAGTCACATGTCTAGTTCTTTGAATGTTGCTCCCATACACAATATTTATTTTGTGCGATTGACTTGTACTGTTGGAAATAACTATTAATGATAATAAAGCGTAAAATATGCAAAAAGATGAGGTCGCCCATTGCATGGAAAAGTAATAACATGTATTAATAATGAATTGAAATAATTCACTTCTGATATTATTCCTCTCTCTCTCTCTCTCTCTCTTCAGAACTATAGTAGCAAATCACTACCACTTGTGACCAGAACCGCATATCTACTTCTGCACGGACAGTGCATTTTTCACCTCTCTTTCTCTTCTAGTTCACCGGTGCCATCTCATCCACCGACTCTCTCTTCCCCGGCTCTCTCTTACTCTCTCTCTCTCTCTCTCTCTCTCTCTCTTTCTTGTATTCTCTGTTCTCTATTGCATAATCATGTCATACATCTTGCTTCTATGCGTTCAGAGTAGAGTCACTCAATCTATTTTCCTCTATATGAACCGATTAGAGATGATTTCAGTTTCTCTCTTGTGGATCTACCAAGCCTTGCCACTGCATCCATCTCTATGCATCGATCGAGTTGCACACAATAGCCCAAAAAACATCATTCAATTATTGTGTATGATTCTCTTTCCCTATCTATCTATCTCTCTCTCTCTAATTGATGCACCCAATTCCTCCATTGCTCTCTCTCTCTCTCTCTCTCTCTCTCTCTCTTCTCTCTCTCTCTCTCTCTCGCTCTCTCTTTCTCTCTCTCTCTCTCTCATGCAAAATACTTTCTACACATGTACAATAGGTTGAACTTCCTCATCAAGGTATCTGAAGACATCGAACAATGTAATACTAAGAGATGAAAGCATGGCCAATGACAAAAGTAATAAGAGATCATAATAATGGCAGAGACTAATCTCAATACAAATGTTCATACTAAGAGCTGAAGTGAGCCACAAGGTTATTATATCCTTACATTCTAATTGGAGACCTGCTGCGATTATGAGTATGACCTCTCTCTCTCACCATGCCCCTAGACTCCTGCATCAACGACCTATGTTGTCCTTCAATCTCTTCTTCTCTCTCTCCCTACACATCTCTTTCGATCAAATCCTCCATCACGGACCTCAAGCTTTCTCTCTTGTGTGCTTGCCAATCTATCTCTCCCTCTCTCTATCTCTCTCTCCTCTCTCTCTCATCCTCTCCTTCAAAATTCCTTTACCTATGATCTCTCTCTCTCTCTCTCTCTCTCTCTCTCCCTCTCTCTCTCTCTCCCCAGACTCCCTCTTTAGTCTTGTGTGAACCACTCTCTCTCTCTCTCTCTCTCTCTCTCTCTCTCTCACACACACACACACTCCCTCCCTCCCTCTCTCTCTCTCTCTCTCTCTCTCTCTCTCTCCCTCTCTCTCTCCCTCTCCCATCCCCCTCTCTCTCTCTCTCTCTCTCCCTCTCCAGCATGACTTTACTCCCTCTCCATGTGCTGCTCCCTCTCACCCTTTCTCTCTTACTCTCTGCAAACTACAATGAATCCTCACATCAGCCTTTTGCTTTCTAAAACATACATGTGAATTTCGTTTTCAATATCGGTTTACCTGGATTCTACAAAAAATGCAACGGTTTCTTAAAATAGAGAAGAGAATCTTGTTGTTTTATTCTCCTAGTTATCTCTCGCTTCTCTCTTTCCCGTTCTTACATTACCTCTCTCTGTCCCTCTCTCTCTCTATTGGCATGGTGGCTAGAGATGATAAGCTTGGGAGGTGACCATTTGAGAGAGAAACCCTACATTGTTATCATAAAACATAAACAAGAAAGCATGAATAAGAAAATTAAACACTGAACAAGAAAAGATAAGGAGCGTACCAGGAGAATAGATGCACAAAAGAGATCCATGGGGAGAAACAAATGAGATTTGGACACCTATTTATAGGTTGCCTCCCCTAGGACCTCTCTCTAGAATCTTCTAAGCTCCTTATCTAAACTTTCTATTTCCAAAATCTTCTTGCATCTTCTTTTGCTATGTCTAGAGAATCTCATCTTCATTTCTATTTTTGGGTTTTTCTCTTTTTATTTTTCCAATTCTTCTTTCTTTTAATTTGTTTCTTTTCTTTTTCTCTTTCTATTTTTGGTCTAAGGTTTGGTTTCCAACTTGTAACCAAAATTAAATGAAACTAAATGGTTAGACTTAGGGTAAATGCCAATTCTAAGGCTCAACTTGAGAGTTTAAATCGGGGTAAGTTAGGGTGTGCCTACGATTAAGGTCAAACACATCAAGTAAAGCATTTATTCACATTTATGGGCTACAATCCTAGGGTGTCCTAGGGTTTGGTTTAGGTTTCCATGGGTTAAACGCATGTTTTCAAGCGATTTCAAGGGTTTAGAGGTAGGTTAGTGAATTATGTACAAATGTACAGGCCTAATGTACAGAAGTGATAAGGTTCCTTATTGCATGGACAATCAAATCAACCATAACATGAACATTTCATGACTCTTATCGTCTTCTTACAATTAAAACAACATCTCATGATTATAAAAACAATGAAATAGAGTTTGAGAAAGATTTTGGAGGTACACTTCCGTGAGGGATTTCATCTTGACAATGTGTAGCACTACATGAACCAATGCATGCCATATCTAGTCTTTCCATCTCAAAAATTCAGTGCCATCAAATCAAGAGGAGAGCTTGATGATAGTCTAAGAGACTAGAAATGTAATTAGAGACTAAAAACAATACTCCACCCTCAATAGGATCACACTTGGATAACTCATATCACAAATGTCCCACTAGAAAAGCAACTATCTAAACCACCTATCATATAACCATGCATCTAGCATGCACATAAAACTATGAGCATAATCATTCTCACCAAGTCTCCAAACTCACTAGGTAGATATGGAAGAATCCTAGAAAAAAATCCACAAAGTATACCCTTCAAACTGAGCAAACAAAATGAGATAACCAATAGCAAAAGAACAATGAGTAACTTATCACCACATATCAATGCTCAAATGAAAGATAATGGAAAATACACATGCCAAAAACGGATGACATTACATGCGAATACAATGGCCATACACCTCCCACTTAAGAATAAATTTTTCACGATGGTCCAACCTTTCATGAATAACTTGTGATCAAGTCCATGTAAATGAAGATAAACAATGATCCAAACCTATCACACAAGCATAAAGGTTCTACTAGAGTACTCCTCGGCAAATGGATTCTAAATCAAAATAACCATGTTGGACTATACCAACCACTAAAGCCAAGAATGAAACTAGCAAAATGATATCAAAACAATGACCATATGCTAATAGAATAGCCAATCAAGCTGACAAACGGATATGCAATTAAGGCTCTAATCTAGATCATGTACCTACAAAGAAAACAAGAATACAAGTACTAACCAAGATTCCAAGTCAACTCATATAAATTATGTGCAATCGGTACGCTAAACCATATCCAAGTGGCATAAGTAAGATATACACCGCAATGCCACTATACCTCCAGAATCATGATGGTATAAAGCTAAAAGATAAATCACAATGCCATCTCACATGCCAAATGCTTGACAGGATCATGCTCTACTCTCATAGAGTGGAGCTACGATCATACATGATTAAATGGAAAGAAGACAAAAACCAAGTAGACATATGCACTTCTACATTATTTATTTGCACCAAAGAAGCTCTAAAATAAGAGCTAAAAAGAGATTTGAAGGTAATTTGAATCTTCAACTATCTTTAGCATTCCATAGGGAAAATATGATAGTTTGTATATTGCATTAATTTTTGATGCTTGAAATTTTCAAATATCCTTGTCTACTCTTCAAAGAACTTGAAGATCTCCTTCTTGTCTATGTAGCCATACTTTAAAAATCTCAATCAAAGGTATGTAGCTCAAGACATACACAAAAGAAGCAGCTGAAGTCAATTTAATCTACACCTACAACACTATTACTCTATATTCTACATTTTCGATGACCTAACACTCTTAATTTGTATCTGCATTCTTCTACAAACTTTGTAGCTACTATTTTAAGCTACATATAGAAAGTACAATCGCTTCAAGCCCATCTTTAGGAATCAAGTTACGGCCAAAAAATGACCTACTCTCTTAGCGATTGTAGATTCATCTTTTACATCAGTCTAGGTTATTCAATCTTTTGGCAATCTAAAACTCCGAACCTGATTTTTTGGTCCTCCTCTAAACTTATAATGCTATATGTTACTTATGCACCAAATATTAAAATTCACCAGATGTCAAGAGGTGCTTACCTATAGATTCACCTCTAGAACTCTAGATTCCATTGAAGCTCCTTGCATATCATCCTTCAAAAAGCTCTGATACAAATGGAGGGCTTGGGGTGTTGAGCAAGAAGAGCAATGAGCAGATGAAGAAAGAGAGATGAGAGGAGAGATGCATACACATGTGTGGGAGCCTTGAAAGCAACTGATGATCTCTCTTGATGCAATGCTCTATATGTATATATATGAATATAGGGTTGAAATCATATGACCTTTACATACCCAACAAAGTGTTGATATATTTAGGTAGTGATGTGTCTCAACACACAAGGACCACCAGGGTATTTGTTTCCTCTTTAGGAGGGTTTTTCCCTTCCTTGTATATATGCCTACTACTCTAATGGGCTACTTATCTTTGTATATTCTCTTGGTAATACATCCAATATTGTGTATTGTGCCCCAAGCTTCTTCTTCTTCCTTTTGTTGTTCACATGCCTCTATAGACCTTGAACTCCAACAATTGGTATCAAAGCAAGTATCCACTTCATCTTCGGTATCCTCAACACCCTTTTGGTCACACTCTAAGAATCGCATGAAAATTGGTGAGCATACTCAAGCTAATTAGGAGATCAAAACTGCTTCACTATGTGGTGTCCAAATCGTGATCTTAGCTCGTTTCAGCCTGTGACTGCACTATCATAGTGCTTATGCAAGAAATTTCATCTTTTTGTGCCAAAGATATATACAAGTTTTGGTTCACCAGTATGACCATCTCAAAGTTTGCTACAGATTTTGTAGAACTCAATAGGGTAGTTTTGTTCAATGTTTTGAGATATAATCATTTTCTTGCATCAAGGTATTCTAGTCAGTGGCCATGGCTAAAAGTATTGATGTATTTTGTATGTTGGTTGTTGAGGATAAGTTGGACAGTACCAACTACCCATTATGGGCTTATATGGTGCATCATCTATTGGTTGCAAAAGGGCTCTCGACTTTGGAATCTTCATGTTTTTGTTGGTGCTATGGTTCCTACTACACCTACTATAGAGAGAATTTTTTGGTATAGTACAGATGCTCAAGCACATGCATTGATAGCCTTGTCTATCAAGCATGCCATTATTCTTCACATTCACTCTCACATAATGGCTAAGGATGCTTGGTATACACTTACCACTTTATAACACGCAAGGAATGAGGCTCGTGTTGCTTATCTCCAAAAACAATTGGAGAGTGATCACATGAATCAAGGAGATTCCGTGGAAAGTTTTCTAACAAAGATCAAAGATTTGAAGGAACATTTGTTTTTGTACTGATGAAGTCTTTCTTGACAATTCTTTTATGCAGACTGTTGTGAATGGTCTTGCCGATTCATATCAGTGTTTTTCATCTACTCTAGGTGTGATGATGAAGGGCAATCCAAGTGCCTTAATATTCAAGGAATTATTCTCAATTGTGATGCATCGAAGATCAATCTAGGCCAAATAGGTCCATTATGTGTGTTGCATATCAAGCTTTCTTGGCTAGTCTAAAGGGCAAAGGTAATCGACTAGTAATTACTTTGGAGCATAGTTTCTTCACTTTGCTAGACCCTGCCCCTACATCAAATACTATCACATGCACAAAAAAATCCACTTATCCTATCATCCAAGTTGGTAAGATCATTCTGACTACTACAAAAGGTAGTTCTTTTACATTCTTGGTTGTTGTATTTGTGCCATGGATCAAGACGAATCTAATATCAATTTCAACTTTAGCCAAGATTTGCTTGGTTTTGAAATTTATTGATGACGGATGTAAAGTCCATGATCTGTCAAATGGTGATGTCATTATTGCTTCTGGCATTTTATGTCATGGGTTGTATAAGCTAATAGACTATGAAAAATCTGTGAATGATTCAGCATGTGCAATACATGATTCTCAGGCTTTGTTAGATGCAAAACTTTGGCTTGCATGCTTTGATCATCTGAATTTTTCTAGATTGCTACGCCTACAGAAATTTCAAATGATGTCCTCTCTTCGCAATCTTCATGCACTTGGTAAACAGGTTTCTGAAGGCTGTATTTCGAGCGAAATGCAGCATTCCTCATTACCAAAGTTTATGTGCTTCAAACAATTTTTTATTTTGGCTGAAGATAATGGGCACCCTCTACTTTTAAAGCATTTATGGCTGAACCTTGCATAAAACATCAATGAAGAGTCCCATATACACCTCAAAAAAAGGGAGTGGCGAAATGGAAGAATAGGTCACTCATTGCGATGGCAAGATGTATCGTCAATAGTTAGGCTTTATCACATAGTTTCTGGCATCATGTTGTTATGTGTGCAACATTTGCACTCAAAAAGTACTAAACCGTTCTAGTCTATCACTCCATATGAGGCTTGGCATGGTCGCAAGCCATCTCTTCCTCACTTGCATGTTTTTGGTCGTCTCGCATATGCATTAGTACTTGAACGACAATGCAAGAAATCACATGATCAAGTAATGAAATGTATTTTTGGTGCAACTGAGAGAACCTTATATATTAAGCATGAAAATGATGTGCTTCTAATCATTTTTATGTATGTTGATGACGTGCTGGCCACTGGTCCTCATGAGAAGCATATTGTTGATTTTTAGGCTAATCTACATGCCTCATTTGAGATGTCAGATTTGAGGCATTTGCATCATTATTTGGGGATTCACTTTATGCAAGTTGATGGTAGAATAGCTTTGTGTCAAACAAAATATATTGACACATCATTGTAGAGTTTCGGACTTGAATACTATAAACCCATTGCAACTCCTATGGAGACATGTTTATAGTTGAGTCTTCATGATGTTGGAGATGTTCTGATCAATGTTGTTCTCAATTAGCATGCTCTTGGGTGCTTGATTTACTTGAGTCAAGCATTGGCAGATAGTTAAGTGCATCTTTTGCTACTTGAGTGGCCCTTTCTAACTTTAATTGGGTTGGTTGTTATGACACTGGTGTGTCCACTAGAGGCTTTTTCTTCATGCTTGGTAGCTCATGTATATCTGAGTTGAGAAAGAAGTAGCCTACTATGGCCACGTCGAGTTGTGAGGCTGATTATAGGGAAGCTTTCACAAGGACTGTTGAGTGTGTGTGGCTTAGATGCCTTCTACATGATTTGGGTGTTGGTCACTCTTCTACCACCACCATGTTCACTGATAGTCAGAGTGCATTCGCAATTGCAAGGAACCTGATGTTCCATGCTCGCACTAAGCACATTAGTGCACTATCATTATGTCACAGAGAGGCTCTCTACTAGAGCAATTAGTTTTGGCATATGTGCCGACAAAAAAGAACATTGCAAAGCCTTTTCACAAAGTACTACAACTTCCACTTGTCATCATCTGTAATCCCATTCAAGGTTTACGCAACTAGGTCATCAATGTCATCTATGGGAGAACCTATGGAACCCAATGCATCACTAACCTCTTTTATTTTCAAACTTTTGTTATTTATATTACTACTTAGTGTTTTTCTCAAGTTTTTAAGTTCAATATTCAATTGAATCTTTTATGCTTTGGTTGAACAGAGTAAATCCTCTCTCGGGTTCCCATACCTTCATGGGAGTATCTACATCTTGTATATTCCCTGTCATGACATTTCTAATGTCCTGCAATAATATGCAGATGACTCTCCTATCTCTCTCATTTCACTATCTAAATTTGTTAATTGATCAAGAGTTGGATTCTCTCCTAATCTAGGTCTAGATCGCTTTGATGCAAAGGAAGTAACAAATAACTATAGCTTTTACCTATGTTTGTAAAACTTGCCAAACTCATAAGATCAATCCTCTACTTCCTAATTAGTAGACTCCCCTTCACTTGGTGTGTGCTTTTGAACTTTACCCAGCAACTCCTCTTCCATCAAGGTCCTTTATTGGCTTCTCTTGTCCTCCTTTAATGCTTTTGCATTCTTCAAAATCTTTGATACCATTGATGGGAGAAGAGGCAATATTAGTATGTTGCCATGAGGCATAGGTGTCCTCACAACCATGCCCAACCACCACTAGTCTTTCAAAATATCAATTTTCTAAACTCTTTGAGATTAAATATGAGAGCATTTGTATACATTAACTAAACTTAAATTACTTCCCAATGCAAGTTATTTCACTCAAAATGGTTACTCCTACATGGAGAATCAATGCCTCCAAGACAAAAAAGTTATAGCCGTCACTAGCCATACATAGATAGACCACTTCTAAGTTATGGAGATGGTTCTCTCAAAATATAGATTCAACATGCGCTTTGATAGAACTTTGGAAGTCCAGAATAGATTTGTAAAAAACCAATGAGTACAAGAAATGTTTGAGAAATGATACTGAAATGTTTCTCAACACTCAAAGAAATCTAGCTCCTACACACAAAAATTTATGAGCTAGATATGGTTGCAAAAGTCTACTAGAAAACTTCAAGCTAGTAAGGAAGGTGCTTGCTGAACTGAGGGGCTTACTAGCTTGCTTTCAAAACTCTTTGAGAACTCACAAATGTCGTGATCGACTACTCAAATTTCAATATGTCTTCCTACTTATTTGAGAAAGAATCCCTATACATTAGAAACTAATTTACCTTAATTATAGGCTTTATCACACCTAAGTGTACTAGATGGAATTATGTTATTTTTAAGAGACATTTGAATTCAAAATCTAAACGTGAGCTCTCATGATAATCTTGTTGCTTCTTATTGTTCCACATTTGATCCAAAAAGGGCTCCAAGAGTCCTTAAATTTGAAGCTTGATTTTCAACATATATAAATTGAGGATAAAACGAGATTATAATCATTTTTTCACCTATGCATAAGTCTTATACGTGCTTTAAATTTTTCATCACATTGATTACACTCGAAGAGTTTCCTTTGAATCTTGAAAAAGTGAATAGGAGTGCGCCAACAACATGCATCAAGAAGTAGTGGCCTACTCTAATACCAATTGTTACATGGAATTCTGCTATTTTTAAGAGGCATTTGAACTCAAAATCTAAACATGAGCTCTCATGTTAATATCGTTGCTCTTATTGTTCCACATCCCATCCATTTCAGTGGGTCAAGGGTGATCAAATTTGAAGCTTGATTTTCAACATATATAAAGTGAGGCCTAAACGAGATTAGAATCATTTTTTTCCTATGCATAATTCTTATACTTTCTCTAAATTTTTCATCACATTCATTACACTCAAAGAACTTTATTTGAATGTAGGAAAGTGAATAGGAGTGCAGTGGCAACATGCATCAAGAACCAATGGCCTACTCTAATACCAATTATTAGAGTCTAGGGAGTAAGAATGGACACAACCTATAGAACAAAGAGTGAAACATTGAGGAGCACAACATAGATTGCATTAGTAATTGTATAATAATAAAAGATAAATATCTTGTAGGTTTTTTTGCACGAAATGAAATAGCACACAATATTCCATCCATTCTACCACCATGCACTCTGTTATAAAAGTCTCTTGAGTGCATGTATTTAAAGGTTTCGATTACATGCAAAGATAGAAATCTCAGTGAGGGCAATGGCCTAGAAGAGGAGATCCGTAATGTAGAAGATATTTTCTTTTATGAGAAGCCTTAGCTGTATTTACAATCTTCAACTTCTATTTACAAATGTCTAGAGTCACGTCTCTATGTGAGTCATTCACTTATAAGATATATGGAGAATATAATATCTGTAATTACAAATGCATTTGCATCGTCAGGAAGCTTTACCTAGTAAATCAAACCATTAAACACATGAGATCTTGGAATTCAACACATATACTGCTATCAAAGACTCGATATTTCGTTAATAATAACAAGCAATATTGTTGGGTATATACGGAGATGCTTCTCTGAAAGTATGGAGAGATTCAACACAAGCTTTGATGCAAATTTACAAGTTAGGAATAGATTTCTGACCTACCAATGGTCACAAGAAATGAGTTAGACATGATACAAAGAGCTTTCTTAACATGTAGAGAAATCTGGGTCATACACACAAAAATCAGGGAGCTAGATATGGTTGTACAAAGTCCACTAGGGAGCTTCAGGCAACCAAGAAACTGGCTAGCTTAGCTTAGGGGCCTACTAGCTTGCTTCCCATTCTGTAAGAGAGCACTCACACAGGCAGAGATGAAGTAATCAAAGTTCAATATGTGGTCATGCACAGTTGAGAAGGATTCCCTATAACTTAGGAATTAGTTCTCCTAGATTATAGGTTTTATCACATCTGAGTGTGATGGATCGAATTATGCTATTGCGGAGAGGCGTTTGAGTTCAAATTTGAAAGGCCTATTGTTGTGTTAATCTCCTTGCTTCTTATTGTTCCACATGGCATCCATTTGAGGGGCCCAAGAGTGCTCGAATTCGAAGCCACATATTGAGGCCAAAACGAGATCAAATTCATTGTTTGGCCTACACATAAGTCTTATACTTTCTTTGAAATGTGCATCACGTTGATTACACTCATACACATTTCTTGGAATCGAGGAAAGTGAACACGAGTGTGTGCTGCCAATATGCATGAGGATGCAATGCCCAGTACAACTACTACGACAAGTCCTTCGATGGGACATAAAGCATGTACATCCTGAAAGAACTTGGAGAAGCTTGTAGGAGGTAGAAAAGTGCATTTCGAAGCGACAAATTTTGGTCAAGCCAACTGGCACAAGACCAGCCCTTAAGCTTATGGAGACTCAAATAGACCTTATAGGCATGCAATAAGTGCAAAGAAACACACTATGTACTCTAGAGCATCAAGGAGAATGAACCGATACAAAATAGATAGGTTCCTGGGTCGACTAGCTCAAAAAACTTACTATCTATGGAAGAGACAATGAACTTCAAATGCCCATAGCGACGAGCGTGATTACAATTAGAAAAGATCCTTTTATGGGAGTGATAGACATAGGGTTGAGTATATAGAATGCACAAAAGTATAAGGAATAAGCGAAATATTCTATAGGATTGAATGCGACATTCACCTGTGGTAATTCCTATTTTTCAGGAATACGCAGAGATTGACCCCAAGATAGAAAAACTCAGATTTCTCCCAATGTACTAAACCAAATGCTTTGAACATTTACAGGCATAAACTACACATGTATACCTTTCCAATGCGCCATCTTGCACTCAATTTGGATCTCTAAAGAGAGAGCAGCAGCCTCTACAAGATTATTGTTGGCGAAGAAGATGATGCATTGCGACAAATGCGTTTCTTAACTCAATCACATCTCTGCAAAGAGCGAGCGAGAGAGTGTGTGAGTTATAACAGAACTATGTGTAGCTGTAAAATGTGACTTGGATGTACTGATTATTCTACCATGCATCATGATATCTATAGCCCTGAAGAAGTCTCCTCCACATTATATCATTAATCTACCATGCATCATTGTATCTATAGCCTTGCAGAAGTCTCCACCACACACATGAAGTGCATTTCGCAAACCATCAAGGCTTTTGTTTCATTCTTATTATTTACAACTACGAGGACGAGTCCTTTGATGGGACATAAAGCATGCACTTCCATGTAAGCACCTGAAACCTTATAGGCAAAGGAAAAGAGATATAGAGTTACCATACATGAAGATCATGCATTGAGCTTGATATTTCATTTCATTGTCTAATAACATCAATATGTATAACATCCGAGATAATCCTAATGACATAATACATGCGCACACACATTATGCATACTCCCACATACATAAGATAAGCATGATCTCACACAATTTATAGGTATATGAGAAAATTCTTCCAATCTCACTTCACTAGGAACATGAACAAAGAATACACATCCAAATACCTTAAGGTGCTCCATGGTTGGTTTCTTCCCATAATCAACTTCATGTGGAGTGAAGTTGTGCATACCATGTGTTGGAACCCATTTTATCAAGTAACAAGCTGTATTCAAAGCCTCAGCCCACTAAGAGGATGGTAGCTTACCTTCATTTATGAGGCATCTAATTATCTCAACCTTCATTGAATCGCTCGACGAAAGTTGAGGATTTCAAGGGTCCCCCTAATCCAGAAGCTGATGCAGACGGGTTTATCGAAGTCAGAAGAAGAAGGAAAAGAAGCCCTAGGGCAACCTCTGAGCGAAACAACAAGTCTGTTTCCCCCTCCAGCAACTTGTATTGCAATCTGGAAAAGGAAATCAATGAGTTTGACTTCCCAGGTGGGAACCAACTTGAGGAGGACACCGATGTCAAAGGCCTGGAGATCCCTGATAGTAAAGAAACCTTGCAGGAGGGCTACACTACAAGCAAAGAAGACGGCTTTACTACCAGCAACGAAGATAACATGGATAGTGAAAGCTCCATCATCGGATCGACTATTCCGGAAACGGAGCTGAAAACGGTGTCCTGTTCTTCCCAGCAGGAGGCATCCCGCAAAGGGAAACAACCTATGGAGTTACCGTGGAAAAGCCCCCGCAAGAACCTATTGCTAACTCGGGATCCGATCCGAGCGAAAAAGAAAGATGAAGCCAAGAGAAGAAAGGACAAAGCTCCCTCCCGCAAAGAGGGATCAATACAAAAATGATTGTCATCTCGTTGAATGCTAGAGGGCTAACCGACCCCTCAAGAGCGACCATCATTGGTCAATGGCTTCGTGACATTAGCCTAAACCCAGACTTTATATGTATTCAAGAGATTAAAATTGACGGAGAAGACCTCCAGAAACGGCTCAGACAGGTCTCCTCGGCCCATGTGTGGATCCCAACGAAGCACCAGCGGGGGTCTGGAGGAACGGTTATCGGTGTTAAACAAATCTGGTTTGAAAAGCTTGAGAACTCCATTGAAGATGTAAGTCACCGTTGGATTGCTGTTTCTTTTGGTGCTCCTCTTTGTGTTACGATGGTTTCTCTGTACGCCCCTAACGGGGATTTGGAGAGACTGAACACTTGGGCCTCCTTAGACTCGCTTCCCCACAACGTGCTTATATGTGGAGACTTCAACATGGTGGAGGACCCTACGGACAGATGGATGGGCAAGGGCAGGGTCATCGACAGTCGGGAGAAAGAAACGTGGGACATGACCAAACTTCACTTGGATTTGGTAGAATTCAAAGACTCGAATGGCTTTTCTTCGTCGAATCTCCAAGCGGGCGAGGACCTGAGGAAAGCTAGACTCGACAGATGCTACATCTCTCAAAGTTTTACTCATCAGTGGGGCCACCCTACCATCACGCAACACACTGACCTCACTATCTCTGATCACTACCCGATCGTTATCACTTTTCAACCTTCCAACAAGCTCCGCAAGGCTCCGTGGTTCCATGCCAACGCAACCACCTTCTCCCTCCCCTCCGTCCATCAAGAAATTGCCGATGTGTGGAAGATGGCGTTCGCTTCTGGCTTGGCCCCAGCCAAGTGCTGGAGAAGTGCGGTCGACAAGTCTCGTAAGATCATGATCAGAACTAAGAAGATGCTCGAGACCGTGCGGCGGGCTCGTAGGGAAGCTCTTTACCACAGACTCTGGCGGCTCGAGGAGGAAGTGAACAAAGGAAAACACCAAGCCCAGAAAGGTCTCCGAAAAATCAGAGCGGTGTTGAGATACGAGGAAGAAATACAAAGGAAAAACTTGCAAATTTTTTTCAAGGAGTGGTGGGCTGGCAAAGCCGACAAACCCACCAAAGAGATGTGCCGCATCCTTAAAAGGAAACACAACAGAGAATCGATCCCCCTACTACTAGATCCACATGGCAATGTATGCAATTCGGAAGAAGATAATTTTGGCATCATCGAAGGGCACTTCACGAGACTCCTGGGAACTTCGAACCCCCTCTCCCACCATAGAAGGGACTGTATGGCTACCATCTCTAGGGTTTCCCCCCGGAGGATACCACCCAACCTCCACTCCCTGCTTCATGCCCCTATCTCTGAATCAGAAATCATTGAGGTTATTGATGCCCTCCCTCTCGGTAAAAGCCCGGGACCCGACGGACTCACTAACGAGTTCTTTAAATCCTTCAAGCTGGTGGTTGCCACCCCTCTTCGGATGGTTTGGCAAGAAGCGCTAAAGTTTGGTGCTCTTCCTTCCTGTCTAAATAATGGAATTATCAAGTTGATATACAAGAAGGGGGAAAAGAACAGAATCGAGAACTGGCGGCCTATTACGATGCTCCAAACAGGATACAAGATCATCGCCAAAGTCATTGCCAACAGAATCTCGTGCCACCTGAGATCTTGGCTTAGTGAGGACCAAAAAGGTTTCATCAAAGGCAGGTCTATTCTGGAAACCATTATGGACATTTGGGAAGGTATTCAATTTGCAAATGAGTCTAATCAAGATGTGGTCTTCCTCAAGATCGACTTTGACAAAGCCTACGACAGGCTAGAATGGGACTATATTCTGCAGTCGCTCCAAGATCTCGGATGTAGTCAGAAATTCACCAAGATGATTGCGACCCTTCTCGGAAACGCAACGACCCAAATTAACGTTAACGGCAAACTTTCGAAGGCGATCCACCTTAGAAGATCTATTAGACAAGGGTGCCCTCTAGCCCCCCTTCTTTTTGCCATCACCACTGAGGGGCTGAGCAGACTTGTGGCGCATCATGTGGAGACTGGCAATATCAAAGGCCTCCGGCTGCCCCACGACCACAGTCAAATCATCATGAGACTATTTGCCGATGATATGAACGCGTTCGTTCACAATGATAATACCAGCCTGGAGACTTTCTGGAGGTGTCTTGCTACCTTTTGTGAAGCCTCTGGATCCAAAATCAACCACTCTAAGACCGCCTTTAGGGCTATTGTGGGACATCAACCTGGCCTTCTCATTGATCATGGCTGTCAAATCATTCCGCAGGGCCAAATCTTTCGACTTCTTGGAATCCCCTTGGGGTTTGGCGTCTCTATGGAGCAGAGATGGAACTGGGTGATGGCCAAACTCGAAAACAAGCTTAACTATTGGAAAGGTATGCAAATCAATCTCGCTGGGCGTGCGATGGTTATCAACACGTTCCTCCTCTCTTCTACCATCTACTTCCTTTCTTGTTGGAGACCGAATGAGCGAGGCCTGTCCAAACTGAATAGTATTTGTAGAAACTTTCTTTGGACGGGCGATCATAACAGAAGGGGGATGCCTAAAATCAAATGGGCCATCTGCATTAGCCCTAGAGATAGCGGGGGGCTTGGTATCCTGGACATTGGGTGTATGGATAACAAACTGTCAGCCAAATGGATGATTAAGGCTTGGTGCAATAGGGAGGCCTCGTGGGCCAAGCTGATCTTCAGAAACAAGAATGAGTTGGCTCTCATGGGGTTCCCAAACTGGAAGAATCTTGACATCATGACCCTGCTATTCTCCCCGATCCCCGTCTTCCCGAAAGGCTCCAATCTCGTGTGCTCCCTTTGGAAGGGCTGGAATAAAGTCAAAAGCTTCACAAGAATTAGTGAGGACTGGAAGTGGGCGGCCGGAATCAGACAAAACGACTCTATCTGGTTTCCGATACATGGCATCCGGAGTGTGGAATCGTGGAACATTCAAAATGCCAAGAGGTTATGGAACAAAGGATTCAAAAAATGGAAACACCTCTGGAAACATGACACCCACAGCTGGATCAACTTCGAGGATATTGACCCTTGCATAAACATCTCCTACGAAGAATGGAACACTTTGCAAAGCCGATGCCTCGCATGGGATCGTCACAAGACTCGCCTTCTCATGGGACACGACACACCGAACTCGCTTGGTCTCAAATGGCACAATGGAAATAGCCTACTCAAAATCCCGAACATCAAAGAAACGGCTGACCACCAGATCAGCCTCAACAAGAAGTGGTGCCTGTCTTGGACGCGGCTTCGGTGGGACATGAAATTCATGGGTATCTGGCACCCCCTTATAGAGATTAAGAAGTCTGTCCTCTTATGGCAAATTCTTCATCGAGGAATTTGGACCAACCATAAGGCTAGCAAACTCTGTGGGACTCCTCCTTGGTGCAAACGCTGCCACCGGGCTATCGAAGATGTCCCACACATCTTCATTACTTGCCCCAACTCCTACAGAATCTGGCAGACGGTTGGAATGAAAATCAGACTTCAAAAACAGCTTAGTTGGAAACAAGTCCTTTTGGGAGAAGCGATCGGCTGCTCTGTGACACTCTGGAACGCCATCAGAGGCGAAGTCTTGTGGAAAATTTGGCGGGAGAGGTGTGCTCTCAACTTCGGCGATCCCCCCAGGGAGTGGTCGATCGAGAAATCACTATTCCTCCTTGGCAAAAGGATTGTTAACAGTAAGAAATCCCCCCCCTTCAGGCACCATCAAGTCCTCCTTTTGATCAACAACAAGCTCAAACCCAAGTGGGCCCCGCACGAGGGCGATGAGAGGGTGATTAACCTTCTCTGTAATGCAACCTAGGATTCATTCAAGCTTCCCCTGCTTTGTGGGATTTGGGGGGTCCCGTGGGCACTAGTCCTCTTCTATTGTACCTTTGTTTCTTAATTTAATTCAAGTCCGGGAGAGTAGGCTATTGCCGAACTTCCTTTATATTAAAAAAAAAATGCCTATTCTTCCTCTCTAGAACATCATTTTGTGCCTCTTTAGGCCAATGTCCTGCAAGTACTTTGTGAAGTCCTTGGAGAAATACTCTACCCATCCATCTGACCTCTTGATGTCGCACCATATTCTTTCTCAATAAGGGAATATACAAGTTGGGAATAGATTTTGGCCAACCAATGGTTACAAGAAATGAGTTAGACGTACATGATACAAAACATTTTCTTAACATGTAGAGAAATGTAGGTCATACACACAAAAATCTAGGAGCTAGATATGGTTGTACAAAATCCACTAGGGAGCTTCAAGCAACCAAGAAATGGGCTTGTTTAGTTAAGGGGCCTACTAGCTTGCTTCCTATTCCGTAAGAGAGCACTGACATAGGTGGAGATGAACTAATCGAAGTTCAATATGTGTTCATGCACATTTGAGAAGGATTCCCTATAAGTTAGGAATCAGTTCTCTTAGATTATAGATTTTATCGCATCTGAGTGTGATAGATCAAATTATGCTATTGCGGAGAGGTATTTGAGTTCAAAAACACATGTTCTTGTGTTAATCTCCCTCCTTATTGCTCCACATGGCACCCATTTGAGGGGCCCAAGAGTGCTCAAATTTGAAGCCACATATTGTGGCCAAAACGAGATCAAATTCATTGTTTGGCCTACACATAAGTCTTATACTTTCTTTGAAATGTGAACACGAGTGTGTGCCGCCAACATCCATGAGGATGCAATTATTCGATTCAGACTCCTTCAAGTAAGAGAAATTTGTAAGTGGATTCAGACTCCTTTCGCGTAAGAAAAAGGTCGTCAGGAAATTTCGAATTCTTTGGTGTGGTATCGCAAATGATCAGAACAAATGATGATGCACGTATCGATGATCAGGTGGTATCGTTGATCACAACAATGATGATGAGGTGGTATCAAACAACTTTCCGAACATGTTGTTGAATAATATCGCAATTTAAGCATTTTCAACAAAATTTCAACGCCTGTTTGAAAACATGGCCTGCTGCTTGCTCTATATAAGCGAAAGCCCTCTCTCCTTCAGCAACATAGCGTACAAGCAGCCAACGAGTGGTGTTGTGAGAAGCAAGTGACTCGCTTGTAAAGACGACGATGAAGACAGCGGCGCTGAAGCAGAAGAGCGGCGGCGACGCCATGCACGTTTTATTCTGGACGGCATCGGCGCTGTTGGTATTAATGGCGGCAGAGGGGGAATCATACAGCGACAATTGCGATGGATCAGGACTCTGCGGCTGCTGCGTTAGTCAGAACGACTGCCTAAACGCTTTTGCCCGCTACACAGATGGTACCATCTACTCGGGCTACACCTCCCGCGTTTCTGGGCATTGTACCGCGATATTCCAATGCGATGGCAGCTATCCATCCGTCAGCGGCGCCGTCCTCAAGCAGCAGTTTCTTCACATCTACCAGAACCAGCCGTGCCAGAAATGCGGCAGCCACGCCTTCAATGGCAACTGCGAGGCCACCCTTAATTACTGCGGCAGCTGCCGTGATTCTGGAAACCCCAATTAGCGCTCCCACGCTGCCAAACAATTGCATCAACGATCCGCCCACCTCTTCTCCTCCTTCTCTTCCATATCGCTCTCTGCATTTTCTTTCATGAATTCGCCTCCTGCTTCTCTTTGTACCTAGTTTGGTAGTACCACTGAATATAATAAAGTTGGCTTCGTCGTCGCACGGTCCTTCAGAAGATATCCCAATGTCGCTAAGTGCGCAGAGAGAGAGAGAGAGAGACGTACAGTTTGATGTGTACTTGTAACACATAGACGTAGATGGTGGAATTACTATCTCTCACGCCACCTTATCTTCACATGCACAAAGAAGATCACGTGTATTGCATCACGATGTCTCCTCACAGAAGACAAAGTCCATTCAAAGTCCATTTTAGGACCACACAAAGAAGAACGATACGTGTCTCATGGCTTATCATGAGTACGTGTGTGTGTGGATACATATGCGATGGCTCAAGACAACCATCATGCTTATTAGTTTATCTCTTTTTAAACATATGTTTACAAACTCAAGGAAGAAGGTAAGATATACATTGGTCGCAAATGGCAAAATGTGAGTAGTACAGATGCGATCATGAAACATTGTAGAACGAAAATCTTGACATTACTAACCCCTGATCTATCGATTTGATCGACATGAAGAAAGACTTTACTCTTGCAGCAAAAGAATGCCGGAGCTTACTCTTGGAGCACAACATTGCGACAAATGCGTTTCTTAACTCAATCACATCTCTTGCAAAAAGAGAGAGATAGAGAAAGAGAGTGTGCGTTATAACAGAAGTATGTGTAGCTGTACAATGTGACTTGGATGTACTGATTATTCTACCATGCATCATTATATCTATATCCGTGAAGAAGTCTCCTCCACATTATATCATTATTCTACCATGCATCATTATATCTATATCCTTGGAGAAGTCTCCTCCACACACATGAAGTGCATTTCTCAAACCATCAAGGCTTTTGTTTCATTGTTATTATTTACAACTACGAGGACGAGGCCTTTGATGGGACATAAAGCATGTACATCCTGAAAGAACTTGGAGAAGCTTGTAGGAGGTAGAAAAGTGCGTTTCGAAGTGACGAAGTTTGGTCAAGCCAACCGGCACAAGACCAGCCCTTAAGCTTATGGAGACTCAAATAGACCTTATAGCCATGCAATAAGTGCAAAGAAACACACTATGTACTTTGGAGCATCAAGGAGAATGAATCGATACAAAATAGATAGGTTCGTGGGTCGACTAGCTCAAAATACTTACTATCTATGTAAGAGACAATGAACTTCAAATGCCCATACTGACGAGCATGATTACAATTAGAAAATATCCTTTTATGGGAGTGATAGACATAGGGTTGAGTATATAGAATGCACAAAATTATAAGGAATAAGCGAAATATTCTATAGGATTGAATGCAACATTCACCGGTGGTACTTCCTATTTTTCAGGAATACGTAGAGATTGACCCCAAGACAGAAAAACTCTTATTTCTCCCAATCTACTGAACCAAATGCTTTGAACATTTACATGCATAAACTAGACATGTATACCTTTCCAATGCGCCATCTTACACTCAATTTGGAGCTCTAAAGAGAGAGCAGCAGCCTCTACAAGATTACTGTTGGCGAAGAAGATGATGCATTGCGACAAATGTGTTTCTTAACTCAATCACATCTCTGCAAAGAGAGAGAGAGTGTGTGAGTTATAACGAAGTATGTGTAGCTGTACAATGTGACTTGGATGTACTGATTATTCTACCATGCATCACTATATCTATAGCCCATAAGAACTCTCCTCCACATTATATCATTATTCTACCATGCATCATTATATCTATAGCCTTGCAAAAGTCTCCACCACACACATGAAGTGCATTTCGCAAACCATCAAGGCTTTTGTTTCATTGTTATTATTTACAACTACGAGGACAGGTCCTTTGATGGGACATAAACCATGCACATCCATGTAAGCACCTGAAACCTTATAGGCAAAGGAAAAGAGATATAGAGTTACCATACATGAAGATCATGCATTGAGCTTGATATTTCATTTCATTGTCTAATAACATCACGATATGTATAACATCCGAGATAAACATAATGACATAATACATGCGCACACACATTATGCATACTCCCACATACATAAGATAAGCATGATCTCACACAATTTATAGGTATATGAGAAAATTCTTCCAATCTCACTTCACTAGGAACATGAACAAAGAATACACATCCAAATACCTTAAGGTGCTCCATGGTTGGTTTCTTGCCATAATAGACTTCATGTGAAGTGAAGTTGTGTATACCATGTGTTGGAACCCATTTTATCAAGTCACAAGATGTATTCAAAGCCTCAACCAAATAAGAGGATGGTAGCTTACCTTCATTTATGAGGCATCTAATTATGTCAACCAAATGCTTATTCTTCCTCTCTATAACATCATTTTGTGCCTCTTTAGGCCAATGTCCTGCAAGTACTTTGTGAAGTCCTTGGAGAAATACTCAACCCATCCATCTGACCTCAATGTCTTGATGTCGCACCACATGCTTTCTCAATAAGGGACCTAAACTTTTGAAAGCATGGAAACAGTTTTGATTTTGCATTGACAACATATAGCCATACATTTCTTGACTAGTCATCAATGAAAGTGACAAACTACATACATCCTCCCAATGAAGCCTCTCTGCGAGGGCCCCATACATCTTAGTGTATAAGCTCCAAAAGATTAGAGGTTCTCTAATCACTCCTTTGAAATGGCTTCATTGCTTCCTTACCTACTTGACAAGCATCACAAAACTCATGTAGATCTTTGCCTTCAAGATTTGGTAGTCCCTGCAAAAAAACTTGCTATGCACATGCTTTTTAACTTACGAATATTGATTTGTCCTATCCTATTTTGCCAAATATCAATCTGTGTAATCCTTCTAATTCCAATCATGACATGACACACCTTGTTGTGTGTACGAGCAACATCTAGTGTGAACAATGTACCTTGCTTCCCTCCCTTGAAAATTACCTTGCCTCCTTGGTTCACCATGCATCAAATATAGCCTCCTTACCTCTCTCTACCATCTGTCCTACAAAGATAAGGTTCTTGGAAATTGATGGAACATGGAGCATGCCTTTAAGAGTTTTGAAAGATTTACCTTCACCTAGCTTCACATCTCCCAGATGTCTAATCGGAGGCTGAGTGTTGTCTCTTGTCTCCACGCAACCTTTTGAGCTTGGGACCTTCATATGAACAAACAATTCCTCTACACATGACATGTGATTAGAGCATCTAGTGTCTATGTACCACTCTCTGTCCTTGGGATCACTAATGTATACATGTCTCATGGCTAGGAGGGTCTCCTTCTCATCATCCTTCTTGGATTTGTTAGCATCATTCCCTTCCTCCTTCTTCTTCTTGCATTTTTCATTCTTGAACCAACAATTTGAAGAAATATGATTGTCCTTACAACATATAAAACACATTTTACCTTGATGACGGTTGTTCTTTCCTTTCCCATTCTTGTCCTTCCTTGAAGATGATGCCTTGCTATTGCCTTCAAAATCTTAGTCTTCTTCCTTGGACTATTTCCACTTTCTTTTTCCTCCTTTCCCCTTGTTCTTTCCTTTGCCTTTGCTAGCATATGCGACCTATGAGCAACCATCCTTCTTGGATGTGTCTCCTATGGTAACCTCATCTACCTCTAGGTGAGGGATCAAATCCCCAAGAGTTGGTAGATCATCTCTATACAAATGATAATAATGAGTGGTTTCCACCGGACTTCCCCTCGCAGCCCATTGAGAGTAATCTCCACAAGGTTGTACTCATCTAGTTTATAGGGAATGGATTCCGATTGCTCCCTCAACTCCTTTACCGTCAAAGTGTAGTCAACAATAGATTGATGACTACCCTTCTTTAAACAATGGAGTTCATTCTTGAGGTGCATGTTTTTGCTTCTTGTGAAAGTGTCATATATCTTCTCTACGGCCTCGCAAACATCTCTAAGACCAATCATAGTGTTATAAATTACTTGTGATATGTAAAAGATAGCTCTCCAAATGCTTTCCTCCTAATCCTTCAACGTCTTCAATTCTTGATTGATGATGTTCCGATCTTTAGGATCCACATCACACTTATCTTCGACTCCACACACAATCGGCCATAAGCATTTGCTCATGAGGTAGTTAATGACTATGAAACTCCATGGCTTATAGTTGTCTTTGTCAAGCAACTCAAATCTTTTACCTAGATCTACCATAATGAATGGGAAATCAAGGTTACATGATTATTCTACCATGCATCATTATATCTATAGCCGTGAAGAAGTCTCCTCCACATTATATCATGATTCTACCATGCATCATTATATCTATAGCCGTGCAAAAGTCTCCTCCACACACATGAAGTGCATTTCTCAGACCATCAAGGCTTTTTTTTCATTGTTATTATTTACAACTACGAGGACGAGTCCTTTGATGGGACATAAAGCATGCACATCCATGTAACCACGTGAAACCTTATAGGCAATGAAAAAGACATATAGAGTTACCATACATGAAGATCATGCATTGAGCTTGATATTTCATTTCATTGTCTAATACCATCACGATATGTATAACATCCCACATAAACATAATGACATAAACATGCGCACACACATTATGCATATTCGCACATACATAAGATAAGCATGAGCTCACACAATTTATAGATATATGAGAAAATTCTTCCAATCTCACTTCACTAGGAACATGAACAAAGAATACACATCCATATACCTTAAGGTGCTCCATGGTTGGTTTCTTGCCATAATAGACTTCATGTGGAGTGAAGTTGTGCATACCATGTGTTGGAACCCTTTTTATCAACTATAAAGCTGTATTCAAACCCTTAGCCCAATAAAAGGATGGTAGCTTACCTTCATTTATGAGGCATGTAATTATCTCAACAAAATGCCTATTCTTCCTCTCTACAACATCATTTTGTGCCTCTTTAGGCCAATGTCCTGCAAGTACTTTGTGAAGTCCTTGGAGAAATACTCTACCCATCCATCTGACCTCAATGTCTTGATGTCTGCACCACATTCTTTCTCAATAAGGGACCTAAACTTTTGAAAGCATGGAAACACTTTTGATGTTTCCTTGACAACATATAGCCATACGTTTCTTGACATGTCATCAATGAAAGTGACAAAGTACTTAGATCCTCCCAATGAAGCCTCTCTGCGAGGGCCCCATACATCTCAGTGTATAAGCTCCAAAAGCTTAGAGGTTCTCTAATCACTCCTTGGAAATGGCTTCATTGCTTCCTTACCTACCTGACAAGCATCACAAGACTCATGTAGATCTTGGCCTTCAAGATTTGGTAGTCCCTGCACAAAACTTGCTATGCATGTGCTTTTTCACTTGGGAATATTGATATGTCCTATCCTATTGTGCCAAAGATCAATCTCTGTAATCCTTCTGTTTCCAATCATCACATAACATACCTTCACTACAATATATTGAGGGTATACCGAGGCTTCTACGGAGGCAAAAGAATGGGCGTGATTTCTTCGCGACGTCGGTGTTAGAGTCGGTATATGCATCAGAAAGAAAGCCCCGGTATGGACATCGGTAAAAGCATCGGTATGGACGTCAGTATAAGCGTCTGTATTACTGACGCCCGCACTAGGGTACCGACGCGTATACCGACGACTATACTGGAGCTACCGGCGCGTATACCTACGACCCTATCTGCACAAATTGTTTTGGGCAGTGTGTTTTCTTTTGCTATAGCATGATGTTGTTTAGCAAAAGACAATACACTCTGCCCAACTGAATACATGTGTTATGTATTCTAATGGCAACCAAAGCATAAACTTATATGAGCAAAAATGAACAATGAATCATGTACAGAAAGTTGTATATTCCATAAATGAAAAATGTACAAAAGTGTGGCAAAGCACTTCTATATAGGAATTGAATACAAAATGTGACAAAGCACTTCCATATAGGAATCGAATACAAAATTATGGTACATCATTGCCACATAGGAGTGTAATAAAAAATTGTGGCAATGTGACAAAACACTTCCATATAGGAATCGCATACAAAATTATGTTACATCATTGCCGTATGTGAGTGTGATACAAAATTGTGGCATTGATCAAAATATTTACACCTACAATCGTGCAAGAAAACATATGTATAAAATAAGACCAATTAACATGACATTTATAAACAACAACTAAAAACACGAAACCAAGATATAACTTTACCTATCAAGAATATTCTCCCATGAGATGATTGCACCACGTCCCTCTAAGTCTTGTAACAGTGCAGTCAGTCCATGTCGATATCCATATGATTCTTCAGTTTTCATCGGAGGACGACCCACTGCCAACTCCTATAATAAATATGCAAAATGTTAGATGAACATACATAATTTACTTAACACAAACAACTTCAATAATTAACATGATACTTACAAATTGGTAGCGCATACTATCGTACTCGCCGCTACCTAAAGGCGATGTTCCAACCGTATCTAAACGTGTGGCCGCCGTATCTCTTTGTTGACGATATCGATCAGGAGTATGTTGCTGCTCATCCTGAATTGATTCCCATTCTTCGACATCTAGCCATACACGCTTCGATAAGCCTGCTCTGAAAGCATTGCGAGCTTCCGATCGTCGATGAGACATCACTTCGCGTGATGTATGTTGAATCCACTCGGAACTCACAATAGGATTCCCAAGTGCTGGCCGGTAGTCTTCATATATGCATTGTGTGATATGATTTTTAGATTCCCTATCCTGTACGGTCCATTTTAACATTATTGAATGACCGAATTTGATGGAGCGGAGTTGTCGTATGCGCTGACGCATTGACTTTCCGGCCGAATCCATAACTGGATCTCCATTACGGATATGATATATCTTGGAGTCGTCATGATCATGCGCACCCCAACGTGTACATGGATATCCCATCTGATGCAATGTGAAGATCTCATCTCATCTAATGTATATATATGCATGCTTGTATACATATGCATTCATGTATACATATGCATATGCCTTCATGTATGCATATGCATGCTTGTATGCATATACATGCATGTATGCATATGTATACATGCATTCATGTATGCATATGCTTGTATGCATATGCATATGCATGCTTGTATGCATGTGCATGCATGTATGCATATGTATACATGCATTCATGTATGCATATGCTTGTATGCATATGCTTGTATGCATATGCATGTATGTATGTGTATACATATATATGCATTCATGTATGCATATGCATGTTTGTATGCATATGCATGCATGTATGCATATGTATACATGCATTCATGTATGCATATGCTTGTATGCATATGCATACATGTATGCATATGTATCCATGCATTCATGTATGCATTTGCTTGTATGCATATGCATGCATGTATGTGTATACATATATATGCATTCATGTATGCATATGCATGCTTGTATGCATACACATGCATGTATGCATATGTATACATGCATTCATGTATGCATATGCATATGCATGCTTGTATGCATATGCATGCATGTATGCATATGTATACATGCATTCATGTATACATATGTATACATGCATTCATGTATGCATATGCTTGTATGCATATGCATGCATGTATGTGTATACATATATATGCATTCATATATGCATATGCATGCATGTATGTATATGCATTCATGTATGCATATGCATGCTTGTATGCATATGCATGCATGTATGCATATGTATACATGCATTCATGTATGCATATGCTTGTATGCATATGCATGCATGTATGTGTATACATGTATGCATATGCATTCATGTATGCATATGCTTGTATGCATATGCATGCATGTATGTGTATACATATATATGCATTCACGTATGCATATGCATTCATGTATGCATATGCATGCTTTTATGCATATGCATGCATGTATGCATATGTATACATGCACTCATGTATGCATATGCTTGTATGAATATGCATACATGTATGTGTATACATATATATGCATTCATGTATGCATATGCATTCATGTATGCATAAGCATTCATGAATGCATATGCATTCATGTATGCATATGCATGCATGTATGCATATGTATACATGCATTCATGTATGCATATGCTTGTATGCATATACATATGCATGCTTGTATGCATATGCATGCATGTATGCATATGCATGCATGTATGCATATGCATGCATGTATGCATATGCATGCATGTATGCATATGCATGCATGTATGCATATGTATACATGCATTCATGTATGCATATGCTTGTATGCATATGCTTGAATGCATATGCATATGCATGCATGTATGCATATGCATGCATGTATGCATATGCATGCATGTATGCATATGCATGCATGTATGCATATGCATGCATGTATGCATATGCATGCATGTATGCATATGTATACATGCATTCATGTATGCATATGCTTGTATGCATATGCATGCATGTATGTGTATACATATTTATATGCATTCATGTATGCATATGCATTCTTGTATGCATATGCATTCATGTATGCATATGCATTCATGTATGCATATGCATTCATGTATGCAAATGCTTGTATGCATATGCATATTTATACATGCATTCATGTATGCATATGCATGCATGTATATTGCATATGCATTCATGTATATGCATATGCTTGTATGCATATGCTTGTATGCATATGCTTGTATGCATACACATGCATGTGTGCATATGCATGCATGTGTGCATATGCATGCATGTATGCATAAGCATGCATGTATGCATATGCATTCATGTATATATATATATACCTTCACAAGTTCAGAGTTATCCAAACTTACGAACTCAGGATAAAGAACACAAACACATACACATTGGAAAAAATAATAACAAACAAAAGCAAGAGACTTAAGACCAATATAAGATATGAAAAATACAACCAAGATACAAAAAGATATGAACACACCCTCACATGAACACGAACACACACACAAAAAACAAAAATAAATAAATCATAAAAATAAAATAATAAATAAAAAATAAAAAAATAGTTAAATAGTAAAAGATAATAATAAATTAAAAAAGAAACAACTTAATAATAAAAAATATAAATATATAAAAATAGAAATTAAATAAAAAGAATATATATAAAAATAATAAATAATAAATAATAAATAATAAATAATAAATAATAAAAATATAAAATATAAAATATAAAATATAAAATATAAAATATAAAATATAAAATATAAGAAATATAAATACAAGCATATGTATACATGCATTCATGTATGCATATGCATGCATGTATGCATATGCATGCATGTATGCATATGCATTCATGTATATGCATATGTATACATGCATTCATGTATGCATATGCATGCTTGTATGCATATGTATACATGCATTCATGTATGCATATGCTTGATGCATATGCATGCTTGTATGCATATGCATGCATGTATGCATATGTATACATGCATTCATGTATTCATATATATGCATTCATGTATTCATATATATGCATTCATGTATGCATATGCATGCATGTATGCATATGCATGCATTCATGTGTATACATGCATTCATGTATACATATACATGCATTCATGTATACATATATATCTGCATTCATGTATGCATATGCATTCATGTATGCATATGCATTCATGTATGCATATGCATTCATGTATGCATATGCATGCATGTATGCATATGCATGCTTGTATATATGCATATGCATGTATGTGTATACATATATATGCATGCATGTAAGCATATGCATGTATATGTATACATATATATACATTCATGTATGCATATGCATGCATGTATGCATATGTATGCTTGTATATATGCATACGCATGTATGTGTATACATATATATGCATGCATGTATGCATATGCATTCATGTATGAATATGCATGCATGTGTATGTGTATGCATATTTATGTATGTGTATGTGTATGTGTATGCATATTCATGTATGTGTATGTGTATGTGTATGCATATTCATGTATGCATATGCATGCATGTATGCATTTAAGCTGATCCTCACATAGGATTAATCCCTAGTCAAGTGGTTTAGAAGTAACCTTTCTAACTATCCATCTATGGTCTATTCTAGAGCTCATGTGACCTCTAAGTCAGGAACCTCGCAATTTCCAGCACTCTCACATGGCTTCTCCTCATAATGGGGGCCTTACAGAATAGATTATTATGGAAGAGTGGTGGTATTACATAAGGTGAGGCATTGAGCATATCTAACACCCCCCTCAATGTCCACATAAAGCTTGCATAATTCACACTTTCGAAAAATATAACTATTAAGAAATATATAGTACTTAAATTAAACCATAATAAGTAAATGATTTCTTAAAAAATTAACATCAAAGAAAAATTAAAACATAATATTATAAATAAGAAAATTATTATTTCTTTTATGCATGTATATTTGTAAAGTATGAATAAGTGTTGTGAGTCTAAGTTGTGAGTGAGTTAACTGAGTGAGAAGGTGAGTGAGTGAGAAAGAGAGAGACCTCATCACCTTAAGAGATCAATGACCACGGCCTACCACAACAAAGCATGGAGAGAGAGAGAGAAATAGAGAGAGAGAGAGAGAGAGAGAGAGAGAGAGAGAGAGAGAGAGAGAGAATGAGCTATTGCATAGAGATTAGATGAAGGCTATGACAGATTCAGTTTTCTAGGTAGCAGAGATTAGGAGCAAAGACAGAGATAGATAGAGAGAGAGAGAGAGAGAGAGAGAGAGAGAGAGAGCCAAAGAGATAGAGAAACAGTGTGAGGAGCATTGCTTGATAGATCATCAAAGAGAGAGAGAGAGAAAGAGAGAGAAAGAGAGAGAGAGAGAGAGAGAGAGAGAGAGAGAGAGAGAGAGAGAGAGAGACGGAGAGAGAGATAGAGAGAGAGAGAGAGATTTCACAAGAAGAAAAAGGAGATGGCGGACTCAATAATTGAGGTAGCAAAGATTAGGGGTGATGGAGAGAGAGAGAGAGAGAGAGGGTCGGAGAGAGAGAAACACTATGATGAGCATTGCGTGATAGATGGTGAGAGAGAGATAGAGACCAAGAGCTAGCAGAGGCTAGGAAATTGACCACTTAGTAGATTGCACTAAGATAGAGAGAGAGGGAGGGGGAGAGAGAGAGGGAGAGAGAGAGAGAGAGAGAGAGAGAGAGAGAGAGAGAGAGAGAGAGAGAGAGAGAGAGAGAGAGAGTGAGAGAGAGAGAGAGAGAAAGAGAGAGAGAGAGAGAGAGACAGAGAGAGAGAGAGAAAGGAGAGAGAGAGAGAGGGAGAGAGAGACAGAGAGAGAGAGAGACCAAGAGATAGCAGAGGCTATGAAATTGATCACATATCAGATCCTAGTGTGTGTGTCTGTGAGACACAGAGAGAGAGAGATAGAGAGGGATGACTTCTTTTGAGCTACTATGATGAACCATGTCAGGAAGGCACACTTGAAAATGGGCTTCAATCCAAGGCCTTCTTTTTTTTCAGGCCCTATAGCAGAATAGAAATGCAACCTTCAATTATCAGGTGGCCGGGGATTTAGGAAGCTTTTTGTGGCCTTACTTCCAAGAAATTTGATGGAGAATGCGTTATTGGGATCCATGTTGCTATGCATGCCCAAAAGAGATAGACAGGGAGAGAGAGAGACAGAGAGAGAGAGAGAGAGAGATAGAGACAGAGAGAGAGAGAGAGAGATTATGAGAGATGAACAAAGCCAATGATGATGAATGAACACACAACAAGAGAGAGGGGCGAGAGAGAGACAGAGAGAGAATATGGTTGATTCAAAGGTGAACGTTTTTATATGATGACTACTTTATACTTGCTCTATCATGAAGACTATGTGATTTGGATACATTTTTCGATGGGATTGTTTTCCAAATGATTGTCTCCAATCTTCTATGCCACTTTAACTCTCTTTTCATGATGCGTTGTTTCTTCTAGTTAACCTTCTTTCATTTGCATTGACTGAAATATACACATGTGATTTTCAAAGATGAAAAGTTCATTCTCGAGTGCCAAGGGATTTGAATAGATTTTATTTCTATGAAGCTTTTCTTCATTGACATATGTATTTATGTGTTTGTGTGTGTGATCAAAGAATGCTTGTAGAATCTAGATATCATGTGTGCATGCGGTTCTGCTTGTGTGTGATACACATTTATCCACACATGAGCACGTAATATTTGATGGATTGCATATCTAATTGAAGAGCTAGGGTATGCGTATGCATGCATGCAATTGTAGTTGAACATTTATGTATGTGGTTTTGTATTTGTTATGCATCTTTGCTTTAGGAAAACTTTTAGTTTCAAACTATTCTTTTATTACTTTACACATCAGCCATCATTCTTGTAAAAAGCTCATCCAAAAGTTGACCACTCTTTTTAGTGCTTTAAAATATCATCCATTATTTTTGTGGAAATGTTGTTGAGCAACTTTTTAGTTATTATCCATTCTTTTAGTGTTTTAATTATCCTTCACTATTTTTGTGAAAGAAAATCATTGGTACATATTTATTTCCAAAACTCTATATAAAGAGCTTTGGAATTTATTCTTGTAAAGAGCAGTTGATACTCGATCATTGTGATTATACAGACATGTTTGTAGAGAGAACTTCTCTTCTTTTTATCTAATCTTGTTTGTCTACTCTGCTCTACCATCTTCATAGTCTATGCTATTTTCTATTGCCCTTCATGTTGCCATTTCTTGCTATTTCTTTAACTTTCTATATTCTACATTGCTATGAGAGTCACTTGATGCATTGAGTTACTATACATGAGGTATATGCATAAGATGAAACACCAATAAGGTGATACTTCACACGTACCTTCTTTTAGGATGGCCGACAGAAATAGCCAAATAGAAAAATTAAGCAAAACCAATTATCAAGTGTAGCATTAAGTTCTCCGTACAAAAATGTTTCTATAATCACAATGATTGACTATCAATTACTGTCTACAAAGCTGAATTTCTAAGGTCTTTATATAGAATTTTGGAAATGAATATGTACCAATGCTTTTCTTTCATAAAAACAGTGAAGGATAATTAAAGCACTAAAGGAATCAATAATAACTAAAAAGCTCTAAAGTTCAGCTTAAAGTTTTCCTTGTCATGGGGCATGACCTCAACAAGAAGTGGTGCCTATCGTGGATGTGGTTGCGGTGGGACATGAAGTTCATGGTTATCTAGCACCCTCTCATAGAAATCAAAAGGCTCCCTACAAGTGGTCCCAACTCCAAGAGGCTCTTCCAAATTGTCAGAAACAAAATTAGACTTCAGCAACACATTAGTTGGAAACAAGATCTGTTGGGAGAAGGGGTCAGATGCTCCATGATTATTTGGAATGCCACCAGAGGGGAGGTGCTATGGAGGATCTAGCAAGAAAGATGTGCTTATAACTTTGTTGACTCCCCCAAAGAGTGGTTGATTGAGAAATCACTATTCCTCCTCTATAAAAGAAATGCTAACTGCAAGAGTTCTCCCCCCTTCAGACATCATGAAGTGCTCTTTTTGATCAACAACAAGCTTAAACCCAAGTGGGCCCCTCATGTTGTTGGTGCAATTCACAAGCCTACACATTTGGCTTAAAGACCATACACATATGGAGAAGCATGGTAACCAATGCTAGACGATAATTACCCACTAACTCTTTTGTAAAAGTCACATTTGACTTAGAATCTTTGTAAACACCTACCAAAAGGAAGTCGTGGAAAAGTTAGCTTTGATTGATGTAATATCTCCTAGGATGTAGGAGCATGATTATAGCGAGCCAAAGTTTGAATTCAAATTCAAACTTTGAACTCAACCTCTATAAAAGATCAACTCAAAAAGTCGTGTGTAGAAGAGTCACTTTTTGAGCTTCTCATTCTCATTCCTGAGTGTTTGTGATGCCTACACTCTAGCCCACACCTATCTACACAATAAGGCAATGATCTTCATGCCTATGGCATTGTACAACATTGTTCATTAATACATATATCTACATTGTTCATTTCTGAGTTCTCGGTCATAGTCTATGAGAGTCAATCAACATGTGCAGCTCATATCTCACTCATTTCTCCACCAACTTCAAACATCGATAGCTTATTGGAACCATCTCAAAGTAGTCTACATTCTATCAAAATTGGAAGGATTTCTATTCAGCATTCCAAAGAAAATCACATCGAAGTGATCACTGGTCCAAGTCTGCAATAGTCCTAAAATATGGGGGGTAAAGGTTTACTTGCTAAATTAATTTCTCTAAGCATAGTTAATCTTTTTTAGTGATTCCACTTGGAATATTTAGCTTACTAAGCTAATTAGATAGCCCTAAAAGGAATTTTTCCAATTCCTACTGTGCTGGTCATACTTAGCAAAAGATACAGCATGTGTCTAATAAAAAATAGAAGGTTTTCTTGAAGACTTGAAGTTCAAAGTTGTCTGTTTTGATTCAATCCTTTCATACATCATTTCCAAAGTACATAGGCCATTTTATGGTATCATTGGATAGCTATGAAGGTCCAGTTATCAACTCTGAAGCATCAAAGGGCTGGTACAAAGCAGGAATTGGTAGTACCTACTCATTCTCTTGAAGTGTCCATCCATCATTCCCAACAGTGGTATCAGAGCAAGTTAAGGTAAAATGGGAGATCGTTTTTCTTCATTTATTGATAAATTGGACAGGAAAAACTATCAGGCATGGTCTCTAAGGATGAAGACATACCTACAAGGAAGGAGTCTGTATGGATACATCTCAGGAGATGAGGAATCGCCCTCATTCAAAACCAGAGGATTACCAACAAAGGAAGAACATGAAAAGCTCAACACATGGTGTGCCAAGGATGCATTAGCAAGGTCTTACTAATTCAACTCAGTCTCTAATTTTCTTTTGCCACATATTAGAAACTGTAAGACATCCCAAGAGACTTGGGAAACCTTGTCATCCTATTTTTCTTCCAACACAGGGGCCAGAAAAAACCAATTGTGGATTGAATTCACCACAGTGCTAAGGAAACGACCTAAGCAGGCTATTTCAAAGTATGTGACTAAGATTAAAGATGAAGCAGATAAGTTAGCAAACATAGGAGAAGAGATTGAAGAAGAGCAAATAGTAAGGCAAGTGATCAATGGGATTAAAGTTGATGACAAATGGGAAAGCTTCACCACTGCCATGGACCTATACATGGACATGCAAATTCCAGATCTTATAACTCTCATGGGGCAATTGTTCACACATGAAGCCAAGCTCAACAAGAATGGAGACTCATCCAAACGTAATATCTCTTTTGCCCTATACACTGATAAAAGTAAGTCAAAAGATAAAGGCAAGAACAAGAAGATAGAAGATGAAGGCACTACCTCCCAAGCCAACTATGCCCGGAGAGGTAGATCATCAAGAGGAAGGGGAAGAGGAGGTAAGCCAGGTAGGGGGAGACCTTATAGCTCCTCACCATGCAACATTTGTGGTTTATCAAATCATACTACAGATGAGTGTTTCAAGAACTACAAGAATCAGAGAGGAAGAGGATATCAAAGAGGTGGATACTCACAGTCAAGAGGTAGATTCAACTATCATCAAGGGTACAACAACAACTACCATAACAGCTACAATAACAACTACAACAACAACTACAATGGCAACTACCAAGGAGGATTCAAATCCAGAAAGGATTACAACAACTATACAAAAGAGCAAGATGATTCTCTTCTGATCATGAACATGACTTCAAAACTAGGTACAAATGATGACCATCTCTTCTACATTGACTCAGGATGCTCAAATCATGTGGCTGGCAATGTAGCTCTACTCTCTCACCTTGAAGAACCAAGAGGTAAGCATCAAGTACAAACAGGTGATGACACCAAGCACTCTATAGTTAAAGTTGGAAATATTAAGACTAGTGATGGAAATCAGAACTTGTTGAGTAGGGTACTATATGTACCAACCATTACAGAAAACTTGATGAGTGTTGGACAGATTGTGGAAAAAGGTTTGCAGGCTAGATTCAACCAATTTGGAGCATTTGTGGAGGATCCCAAGCATGGGTTCAAGAGAATTGCTAAAGGAGAAAAGACAGGTAGACTTTTACTGTTGAGCTAGAAGATACAAAGAATATTGCACTCTACAATTATAAAGATCAAACACTTTTAAAGCTTGAGATTTGGCATAAAAGGTTAGGGCATGTAGGAGAAAGAACCTGGAAACAGATATGCATGGATCAATGTGTAATTGGAATACCCAATGTTTCCAAAGAGCACATGATATATAAATGTGGTGCTTATCAGTTTGGGAAGTCTCACAGGTTAGCCTTCTCAAGGAAAGGCTACATGCATGAGGACTACCTAGAACTTGTCCATACAGATGTATGGGGACTAAGCAAAGACCCCTCAATATCAGGATCAAGGTACTATGTATCTTTTATTGATGATTATAGCATGTGGACTGTATTGTATTTTATGAAGCAAAAGATGAAGTGTCTGATTGTTTTAAAAAATATCTTGCACTTGTTGAGAATCAGATAGGAAGAAATCTAAAGAGGCTAAGGTCAGATGGAGGAGGTGAGTACTTATCCAATGAGTTTGAAGCCTTCTTGCAGGACACAAGAATCAAGAGAGAAATCAGCACAAGGTATACTCCTGAATAGAATGGGGTAGCTGAGAGAAGAAATAGGTTGATTGTTGAAACAGCTAGGTCAATGCTAAATGAAAAGAAATTACCTAACTACCTATGGGCAGAGAGTATTTCTACTGCCACTTATCTCATAAACAAGTTGCCATCTCAATCCATTGATGGGATTACCCCTTATGAAGCATGGCATGAGAAGAGACCCTCACTTGATCATTGCAGGATTTTTGGATGTGTAGCATATGTACACATTCCTTCTCAGATAAGAGGTAAGCTAGACCCTAAGGCTGAGAAGTGTATCTTTATTGGATATGATCTAAATCAGAAAGGGTACAGGTTCTACAACCCTTCAAATAAGGGATTTATGGTTAGTAGAGATGTTGTCTTTGATGAAAATGATTCTTGGTATCAGAATGAATGCAGGAAATTTAAACTACCCTATGACTTAGAGGAGGAATTTCCAAGTCTTGCTAAGGAGGAAACTACTCAGAATGAAGACACCAGTTCAGATGATGAAGAAATTATCAATCTTGAAGAATTCAAGGCATGGAAGTCCAAAGGCAAACTCATGATGAAGAAACTTGAAGACATACCTGAATCTTCAAATCAATCAATCAAAAGATCACAAAGGGAGACCAAAAAACCTATCAGATATGGGTATGATACATCTCTTGTTACTAAACATTCTATTTATCTTGCCAAAGACTTGTCAATTGAAGAACCAGGATCATATGAAGAAGCAAAAACTCAGATAGAATGGAAAGAAGCTATGGATGAGGAGATTGAAGCACTCAAAGAAAGTGACACATGGGAACTAGTACCAAAGAAAGAGTCCATGAAGGTAATTGGATCTAGATGGATCTATAAACTCAAAAGAAATTTTGATGGGTCAATAAACAGGTATAAAGCCAGATTGGTGTCCAAAGGTTTTGCACAAACCCAAGGCATCGACTATGAAGAAACATTTTCACCTGTAGCCAAGATGCCAACCATGAGGGTATTGGTAAGTGTGGCTCCATCTAAGAATTGGAACATGTATAAGGTAGATGTCAAAAATGCTTCCTTGAATGGATGGATTTCAAAGGAGGTATATCTGTCACAACCTCCTGGCTATGAGGATCCTAACAAGGTAACACATGTGTGCAAATTAAAAAAGGCTCTTTATGGATTGAAGCAGGCAAGGCATGGAATCATAGGTTAACCATATACCTTCAAGACCAAGGTTTTGTCATGAGCAAGGCAGACACTTCTCTATTCATCAAGAGAAGTAATTCAGAGGTAATATACCTATGTGTATATGTTGATCATATCATACTTACAGGCAATGATGTCAATAGAATCAAACAAATCAAGAACCAGATGATGAAGGAATTCAAGATCAGTGATCTTGGTCTATTAAAGTATTTTCTTGGACTTGAGTTAGTCTATACTAACTCTAAAATTTTTATTACTCAGAAAAAATACATACAGGATATGTTGAAGAAGTTTCATTTGTAGGATGCCAAAGTTGCAAGTACTCCAGTGGAGGTAAACCTAAAACTAAGTGCCCATGAAGGTGATGTAATTAATAATATTACAGGTTACCAAAGCATAGTGGGAAGCTTGAACTATGCTACCTTGATAAGAATAGATATTGCTTATGGAGTTAGTGTGCTAAGTCAGTTTATGCACAAGCCTAGGGTACCTCACTTGGAGGCTTCCAAAAGGATATTAAAATACCTCAAGGGTACTCAACATCATGGTTTGTATTTCCCTTACACTTCAAACTTGGATATCAAGATCTATTGAGATGCAGATTGGGCAGGATGCAAGGATGATAGGAGGAGCACTTCTGGATACATTTCATTTGCAGGTAATAAACCAATATCATGGTCTTCAAAGAAGCAACCTACTATTGCTTTATCTTCTACTGAGGCACAGTATAGAGGATTGGCAAATGCCACCCAAGAAGCCATACGGATCAAGCTATTGTATATAGAATTGGGTTTATATACTAGGGCACCATTGATATTTGGAGATAATACAAGCTCACTTCACCTTGCATCTAATCCTATTTATCATACTAGGACCAAACATATAGAGGTCCATTACCATTATGTGAGAGAGAAGTTATTAAGCAAGGACATTCAACTAACTTATGTATCAACCAACATGCAATGTGCAGATTTGTTAACTAAAGCTTTGGATGGAACCAAACTTTGCAGGTTCAAATCAATTATTGGATTGTAGGATATACATGAAGATTGAAGATGAAGACCAAACCAAAATGTTTGGCTTGAGGGGGAGCTGTTGGTGCAATTCACAAGCCTACACATTTTGCATAAAGACCATACACATATGGAGAAGCATGGGAGCCAATGCTAGAAGATAATTACCCAGTTACTCTTTTGTAAAAGTCACATTTCACTTAGAATCTTTATAAACACCTACCAAATAGAACTCATGGAAAAGTTAGCTTTGATTGATGGAATATCTCCTAGGATGTAGGAGCATGATTATAGAGAGCCAAAGTTTGAATTCAAATTCAAACTTTGAACTCAACCTCTATAAAAGATCAACTGAAAAAGTCGTGGGTACAAGAGTCACTTTTCGAACTTCTCATTCTCATTCCTGAGTGTGTTTGAGGCCTACACTCTAGCCCACACCTATCTACACCATTAGGAAATGATCTTCATGCCTATGGCATTGTACAACATTGTTCATTAATACATATATCTACATTGTTCATTTCTGAGTTCTCTGTCATAGTCTATGAACGTCAGTCAACTTTTGCAGCTCATATCTCACTCATTTCTCCACCAAATTCAAAGATCTATGGAACCAACTCAAAGTATTCTACATGCTCTCAAGATTTTAAGGATTTCTTTTCAGCCATTTCAGAGAAAAGTCCGTCGAAGTGATCACTGGTCGAAGTCTGCAACAATCCTAAATTATCGCGGGTAAAGGTTTACTTGCTAAATAAATTATCCCGAGATCTTAAATCTTAAACTCCTTACCAAGTTTCTTATTAATTTCATATATCTCATCAATACCACTTCTTGGGTAATGATAATATCATTAAGATAAATGCAAATATACATACATGGATCTGTTACAAACTTAACATATAAAGGAAGGATTTGCAACACTTGGTTTGTAACCTTGAGCTTCCAAATAGCTTACTAATTGATGATTCCGACCTCTAGGTGCCTAATTCAAACCATATTGCTTTTGTTAGCTTGCCAAAAAAGGGTACTTTTTATCTTTAAATCCTTCTAGCTGCTCCATCTAAACTTGTTCTTGTAATTGACCATTTAGAAATGCATTTTTAACATCAAGTTCAAATATAGTCTAATATTTACTTACTGCAACACTTAAAATTGTTTGTATAGTTGACATTCTTGCAACAGGGTAAATGTATCTTCGTAATCAAATTCCATATGTTTGCGCAAAAACTTTTGCAACTAACCTTGCCTTGTACCTAGAAATGCAACCATAACTATTTCTTTTAATATGAAATACCCACTTATTTCCTATTACCTTCATATTATCATCTCGCGGTACAAGCTGCCATGTGTTGTTATCCTACAATGCATCTATCTCTTCTAGCATCGCATTGGACTAATTTACATTTGAATTTGCATCTTCGAAACATGTAGGGTTTTGTTCTTCAATAACTTTTGACATAAAAGCTGAATGTGAAACACAATAAGACTCAATATACATTTGTGTTGGCTTTCTTTCTCTTGAACTTCTCCTAAGTTGATGATCATGTTTTATCAAATCAGATTTAGAACTTTAATCAATTTCTACATCATCACTTATCTCAACAATCTTTGCTTTACCTTTTCCTTTCTCTTTTGATGTAGGTGATAATTTTTCTTCATTATGACCATTCTCATCTTCTAAGATTACTCTTGTAGCATCATGTAAACCATCCTCAAGTTCTTCTTGCATTTCTTATTGAGCCTCTAAAATAGGATCTATATACAAGGACAATAACGCATCAAAGCATAAATCATGGCTAATAATCATTTCCTTACTTATTGGATTATAATACTTATATCGTTTTTTATTATCTGCATAACCCATGAAAATACATTTCTCTATTTTTGGTTCTAGTTTAGTTCTCAATGCATATGGAACCATAGAAAAACAAACACAACCAAACACATGCAAGTGATCAATAAAAGGTTTTCTATTATACCAAACCTCAAAAGGTGTTACATTATGTCTTGTAGATGATGGCATATGATTCATCAAATATACTGCTATATTTAGTGCTTCAACCCAAAACTTCAATGGCATATGTTTTTCATTTAGCATTGCTCTTGCTATTTCTACATTAATCCTATTCTGTCTTTTTGCTACTCCGTTTTTCTCAGAAGGACACCGACAAGTGAATTCTCTCTTTATACCTTCATTCCAAAGCAAATCATTAAACATTCTTGCCAAATATTCACTACCACAATGAGATCTTAACCTTTTTCTTATCTTTCCCATTTATTTTTTGGCCATTGCTTTGAATTTTACAAAGCAATCAAACACATCACTCTTATGCTTTAGAAAATACACAAAAGACATTCGGCTAAAGTCATGCACAAAAGTAACATAATACTTACTACTTAGAAGTGATGGTTCCTTCATAGGACCCCAAACATCAGTATGCACCAATTCTAATAAATCCCTACTTTGCAATACACACGTCTCCAACTTGTGCTATTTTGTGTATTGAAGTGTCACCTGTTTCAACTTTACCATCAAACAAAGGTGCTATGATTACTACATCCACTGTCAACATACCATACATCATTTCTATGAGTTGCATCTATGTTCAGATTCATCATTAGTACAATTTTATTATTTTTGTTCCTGAAAAAAATTACTCTGTGCATGATTTTGCCCTGCATATCCATCTCGACCTTGATTATGCAAACAATCATGAGATATATGACCAACTTTACCACAATTATAACATGTTATACTTGGATTAACTTAATATGCATTACGTCCCTTACCACGATAGAAATATCTCCCCCTACCATGCATATTCATATATGAGCTGCTATCATCATAATTGTTGTTTATCTCATTTCAACCTCCAAGACCTCTAAAATTTCCTTTTCTACCACCTCTGTGACCATGCTGATTTGCTACATAAAGTGCATGACCTACACTACCTTTTTGCATAGACTATCCACCATTTATATTGATTTCTTTTGTTATCATAAGTGAAATTAACTCATCAAAATCAGGCAACTGGTTTCTCACAAACACAAAAGTTGTAAAAGCTTTCCATTTTTCATCTTTTTTTAAACCATTTACAACAAATACCACTAAATCATCATCTTCAACTATGCATGAAATTGAAGAAAGTGCATCCACAATCTACTTAATTTTAAAAACATAATCATTTGCTGACTGTTGTACATCCTTTCTTAAATTATTTAATTCATTTTTCAATTGAATTCATTGTGTCTTTGTGGTTGTTGAGAAGAGTCGCTCTCATGCTTCCCAAATCTCCTTGCTTGTTCTCAAGTCCTCTATGTGGCCTATCATGCTTGACTCAATATTTTGTGACAATACAAAGATTACCTTCTTGTCACACTCATTCCACCTCTGATATTCTCGGATTTGTTCCGATGTCATATTTTGGTCAGGCAAGTGCAGTTGAGGCTCTATCCCATTAATTAATCCATGGAGATTCCTACTCATAAGATATGCATGTAAGAATGCTAGTCTTGATAATTGGTTTTGCTCATTTTTTCTATTTGGCTATTTCCGTCAGCCATCCTAAAAGAAGGTATGTGTGAAGTATCACCTTATTGGTGTTGCATCTTATGCATATACCTCATGTATAGCAACTTGATGCATCAACTAGCTCTGATAGCAATGTAGAATATAAGAAGTTAATGAAGTAGCAAAAAATGGAAGCATGAAGGGAAGTAGAAAACAGCATAGACTATGAAGATGATAGAGCAGGTTAGATAAAAAGAAGAGAAGTTCTATGTACAAAAATGTTTGTATAATCACAATGAGCGAGTATCAATTGCTCTTTACAAAAATAAATTCCTAAGCTCTTTATAAAGAGTTTTGGAAATGAATATATACCAATGATTTTCTTTCACAAAAATAGTGAAGGATAATTTAAACACTAAAGGAATGGATAGTAACTAAAAAGTTGCTCAACAACAATTTCACAAAAATAAGGTCAACTTTTGGATGAACTTTTTACAAAAATGAATGGTTTGAAAATAAAAGTTTTCCTAAAGCAAAGATGTGCAACAAATACAAAACCACATACATGAATGTTCAACTACAATTGCATGCATGCATACGCATACCCTAGCTCTTCAATTAGATATGCAATCCATCAAATATTATGTGCTCATGTGTGGATAAATGTGTATCACACACAAGCAGAACCGCACGCACACATACAAACACATAAATACATATGTCTCACATTAAAACGTTGCATATAAAATCAGATTTATGAAATTGCAGAGAGTCAATGAAGAAAAGCTTCAAAGAAATAAAATGTATTCAAATCCCTTGGCGCTCGAGAATGAACTTTTCATCTTTGAAAATCACATGTGTATATTTCAATCAATGCAAATGCAAGGTTAACTAGAAGAAATAACGCATCATAGAAGATTGGAGACAATCATTTGGAAAAGAATACCATCAAAAAAATTATCCAAATCACATAGTCTTCATGATAGGACAAGTATAAAGTAGTCATCATATAAAAACGTTCACCTTTCAATCAACCATATTCTCTCTCTCTCTCTGGCCCCTCTCTCTTGTTGCATGTTCATTTGTTGTCATCGGCTTTGTTCATCTCTCTCTCTCTCTCTCTCTCTCTCTCTGTGGACATGTGTAGCAACATCGATCCCACTAATGCATCGTCCGTTATATTTCCTGGAAGTGAGGCGACAAAAAGCTTCGTAAATCCTCGGCCACTTGAGAATCGAAGGTTGGATTTCTATCCTGCTATAGGGCCTGAAAAAAAAGAAGGCCTTGGATTGAAGCACATTTTCAGGTGTGCCTTCCTGACGTGGTTCATAATAGTAGCACAAAAGAAGTCATCCTTCTCTCTCTCTCTCTCTCTCTCTCTCTCTCTCTCTCTCTTTCTCTCTCTCTCTCTCTCTCTCTCCTACACACACACTAGGATCTACTACGTAATCAATTTCATAGCCTCTGCTATCTCTCTCTCTCTCTCTCTCTCTCTACCTCCCTATCTCTCTATCTCAGTGCAATCTACTACGTGGTCAATTTCCTAGCCTCTATTATCTCTTGCTCTCTCTCTCTCTCTGTCTCTCTCTCTCTCTCACCATATGTCACGCAATGCTCATCATAGTTTTTCTCTCTCTCCGGCCCTCTCTCTCTCCATCACTCCTAATCTTTGCTACCTCAATTATTGAGTCCGCCATAGCCTTTTTCTCTCCGTGAAAAATCTCTCTCTCTCTCTCTCTCTATGTCTCATCTTCTGTCTCTCTCCCTCTCTCTGACGATCTATCAAGCAATGCTCATCACACTCTTTCTCTATCTCTTTGGCTCTCTCTCTCACTCTCTCTCTCTCTCTCTCTCTCTCTCTCTCTCTCTCTCTCTCTCTCTCTCTCTCTCTCTCTGCCCCTTCGCTCCTAATCTTTGCTACCTGGATAACTGAATCCGCCATAGCATTCATCTAATCTCTATGCAATAGCTCATTCTCTCTCTCTCTCTCTCTCTCTCTCTCTCTCTCTCTCCCTCTCTCTCTCTCTCCCCCCTCTCTCTCTCTCTCCATCTCTCTCTCTCCATGCTCAGTTGCGATAGCCCGTGATCATTGATCTCTTAAGGTGATGAGGTCTCTCTCTCTCACTCACTCACTCTCTCACTCAGTTAACTCACTCACAACTTAGACTCACAACACTTATTCATACTTTACAAATATACATGCATACAAGAAATAATAATTTTCTTATTTATAAGATTATGTTTCAATTTTTCTTTGATGGTTTTTTAAGAAATCATTTAATTATTATGGTTTGATTTAGGTACTATATATTTCCTAATAGCTATATTTGTTGAAAGTGTGAATTATGCAAGCTTTAGGTGGACATTGAGGGGGGTGTTAGATATGCTCAATGCCTCATCTTATGTAATACCACCATTCTTCCATAATAATCTATTTTGTAAGGCCCCCATTTTGAGGCGAAGCCATGTGAGAGTGCTGGAAATTGGTAGGTTCCTGACTTGGAGGTCACATGAGATCTAGAATAGACCATAGATGGATAGTTATAAAGGTTACTTCTAAGCCATTCAATTAGGGATCTATCCTATGTGAGGATCAGCTTAAATCAGGGGATAAAAACAAAAGTAGCTTTCTTGACTTGGGAAAGGGCATATTTGATGTGGACCATTGGATCTAGACTTGATCCTAAGTGAGGATTAAGCAAGATCAAGGGCTACAAACAAATGGTTGTTGATCCTACCTTTCTATTGTTGGATTTACCTTAGAGATCAATGGTGTAGATTATTTTGGGCATGGATCAACCTATCACAAGCCTAGAACATGGGTAGGCCTACTTAGGCTTGGACAACCTTATAAGGATGGTCCCATCCCCATGGAAGTGATCAAAGTCTTATAGGTGATTGAAAACGAAGAGACATATACTCAAGGAGGCTCAAGGAGAGAGTGATCCAAAGATCAAAGAGCTTAAGTAGAGCTATCCAAGCTAGGAAAACAAAGAGTAGGGCATTATAAACATAGAGGAGGAGTAATGAGGAGCTATATAGCCAACACTCCCTCTAGTCTCTTGTAGGTATAAACATAGTCTACAAGAATTATAGGAGAAGGTCACAAAAGCTTGGACATCAAGGATAAAAGGTACATTTCAGTGTAACCCTGATTTCCCATTCATTATGGTTGATCTAGGTCAAAAAGTGGAGTTGCTTGACAAAGACAACTATAAGCCATGGAGTTTCATAGTCATTAACTACCTCATGAGCAAAGGCTTATGGCCTATTGTGTGTGGAGTTGAAGGTAAGTGTGATGTGGATCCTAAAGATCAGAACGTCACCAATCAAGAATTGGAGATGTTGAAGGATTAGGAGGAAAGGATTAGGAGAGCTATCGTTTACATATCACAGGTAATTTCTAACACTATGATTGGTCATATATCAGAGTTTGATCATGCTAGAGATGTTTGGGAGGCCTTAGAGAAGATATATGACACTTTCACAAGAAGCAGAAAGATGCGCCTCAAGAACGAACTCCATTCTTTGAAGAAGGGTAGTCATCAATCTATTGTTGACTACACCTTGAGGGTAAAACTTTTGAGGGAGCAATTGGAATCCGTTGGCTATAAAGTAGATGAGTACAACCTTGTGGAGATTACTCTCAATGGGCTGAGAGGGGAAGACCGGTGGAAACCACTCATTAGTATCATCTGTATAGAGATGATCTAGCAACTCTTGAGGAGTTGATCCCTCACCTAGTGGCAAAAGAAGTTACCATAGGAGACACATCCAAGAGGGATGGTCACTCATAGGTCGTATATGCTAGCAAACGCAAAGAAAATAATGGCAACAATGGGAAAGGAGGAAAAAGCAAGTCGAATTGGTTCAAGGAAGAAGACTAAGATTCAGAAGGTGATAGCGAGGCATCATCTTCAAGGAAGGACACGAATGGCAAAGGGAAGAACAACCATCATCAAGGTAAAATGTGTTTTATATGTGGTAAGCACAATCAATTTCTTCAAATTTCTGGTTCAAGAATGAAAAAGGCAAGAAGAAGGAGGAAGGGAATTCTTCTAACAAATCCAAGAAAGATGATGAGAAGGAGACCCTCCTAGCCATGAGACATGGCTACACTAGTGATCCTAAGGAGACAAAGTGGTACAAATACTCTAGATGCTCTAGTCACATGTCATGTGCGGAGGAATTGTTTTGTTCATATGCAGGTCCCAAGCTCAAAAGGTTGTCTGGAGACAAGATACAACATTGAGCCTCCCATTACATGTGGGAGATTTGAAGCTAGGTGAAGGTAAATCTTTCTAAACTATTAAAGATGTGCTCCATGTTCAATCTATTTCCAAGAACCTTATCTTTGTAGGACACTTGGTACAGAGAGGTATGCAGGCTATGCGAAAGGATGCATGGTGAACCAAGGAGGCAAGGTAATTTCCAAGGCAGGGAAGCAAGGTAGATTGTTCACACTAGATGTTGCTCCTACACACAACAAGGTATGTTATGTGATGATTGGAAACAGAAGGATTACATAGATTGATCTTCGGCACAATAGTAGCACATATCAATATTAGCAAGTAAAAAAGCATGTGAAAATCAGGTTTTGTGTAGGGACTACCAAATCTTGAAGGCAAAGATCTACATGAGTTTTGTGATGCTTGTCAGGTAGGTAATGAAGCAAGGAAGCCATCTCCAAGGATTGATTAGAGAACCTCCAATCTTTTGGAGCTTATATAGTGAGATGTATGGGGCCCTTGGAGAGAGGCTTCATTGGGAGGATCTAGGTACTTTTTCACTTTCATTCATGCCTAGTCAAGAAATGTATGGCTATAGGTTGTCAAGGAAAAATTAGAAGTGTTTCCATGCTTTCAAAGGTTTAGGTTCCTTATTGAGAAAGAATGTGTTGTAGACATCAAGCCATTGAGGTCAGACGGATGGGTAGAGTATTTCTCCAAGGACTTCACAAAGTACTTACAGGACATTGACATAAAGAGGCACAAAATGATGTTGTAGATAGGAAGAATAGGCATTTGGTTTAGATATCTAGATGCCTCATAAATGAAGGTAATCTACCATTCTCTTATTGGGCCGAGGCTATGAAAACAGCTTGGTAGTTGATAAAAAGGTTTCCAACACGTGGTATGCACAACTCACTCCACATGAAGTCTATTATGGCAAGAAACCAACCATGGAGAACCTTACGGTATTTGGATGTGTATTCTCTGTTCATGTTCCTAGTGAAGTGAGAACAAAGTTAGAGCCCCAAATTGAGAAATGTGTGTTCATTGGCTACTCAAATGAGCAAAAAGTCTACAAGTGCTATAAACCTTTCTCAAAGAAGCTATATGTCTCAAGGGATGTTGTGTCTGATGAGTCATGGTCATGGTATGGAGACATGTGCAAGAGAAAGTTAGATGAAGAGTATCAAGAGGAGTATGTAGACTTTGATGTATAGATTCAACCTCAAGAGTCAATCAAAATCAGTGGAGGAGAGGCATCTACATCTAGTGTACACTCATATGATCACTCTTACACTTATGACTGTGAAAGATCATCCCCTACTTCAAAGTATAAAAGGCTACAAGAGACAGAATATGACACTAGGGAAGCTCAAGAGGAGTTTGAAGAGGAAGAGCTTGAGGAGGTCAGTACTCCTAATGTAAATCCCAAAAGACTCAAGGTGTAATATCCCAAACCTCAAGGAAGGTCTACAAGGAAGGCACCCAACAAAGGTGTACATATGATTCTTTCATGGCAAAGCACTACGCATACATGATGAATGTCATAGCAAATCAAGAGCCACATTCTTATGAGGAGGAAAGATCAAACTAGAGTGGAGGAAGGCTATGTATGAAGCGTTCAAAGATCTCAAGGAGAACAAAACTTGGTAACTAGTACCCAAGAAGGAAGGCATGAAAAATCACTTCCCAAAAAATACAAAATCCAAGTAATGTTTAGTAGATCAACTAAAGAAAACCCGTTGTCAAACGTATCATTTCATCAAGATATGTAGGGAAGCAATTCTTCATTGTTCTTCTTTCTCATCATCATTCAATTTCACTCGTTTTCTTGAGATGTATGGAGAAGTTTAGATTCCTCATAAAAATACTCTCATTTGATTGAAATGATGTCAACTTCTAGAAGCTCGAATTTTAAAGCTTCAAATATCATTAAGTATGGGGTAACCAACTTATATGTTGTAGGAAGGGGAAACATCCAATTTGTAGGATCATGTATTTCAAATGTTTTAGCTGATTTTATGGAAAAGCATGAAAGGTTTATAAGCAAATGAACAACTTCGCATGAGATTTACGTATGCCTTACAAAGAATTCTTTAATATAAAAATCTACAACAATAATTATTTCAGGCCGCATGGATCGAAATCAAGTTAAACTTCATGGCTCATACTTTATACATTCGCTTCATGTTGTGTTCTATGGAATATATCAATTTTTGATATAGCTTTCAAAGGAAGAAAGCATAAGGTTGTTCTTTTGTTTCCACTATATTACTTGGCTATCAAGTCTCAAGACCAACCTACATATAAGGTGGCACCACAAGCTTATAAAATTGTCCTACATCATACTTCTCATGGCAATGAGTCATTGGCTAACACCGAGGAACACACTTGAGTATGCTAAGAGTGGTTGCGATAAGATTTGTACTTTTCAAGAACAAAAAGATCAACTATTGCTTTGTGTTCTCGATAAACATGATATATGTTCTCTGATATAGGTAGTACATTTCTAAGGTAATTTGAAAGAGACTAGGAAAAGTTTGAAACTATAGATCAGAGCAATGTAAATATGAAATCATCATTCTAAGATATGGTAGCTCTAGTTGCACAAAGTTTTCAAAGTGATTAAATCATATAATAGAGTTAAAAACTTACAATTTTCATGATGTGTATTGCACAGATAGTCTTCACATAATGGATCGCATGCTAACAAGACAATGTATCCATGGAATCACCAAAATAAGCAACCTTTTGAACTATTGTGTACCAAAATATTGAGCACCCAAGTCACTAGCTTCTCTCCTTCTCTTTGTCTCTCACTCATCTACCACCTTTTTTGTTTGTGAGTTTCTAGAGAGGAGTAATTCCGCCAATTCGATCAAATTGATCTCTTTGGTGCTAAGATTACAAATGCCAATATGAATCCAAAAGTTCACTAGTGCATCAATCTCACCAATGGCCAACATGAACCACTAGAAGTGATTGCATATTGTTGCTATTATTCTTGGCATTCATGCACACACAGAGAAGCTGCCTTCCATGATTAGTCTCATTTGAGACCTCACCAGCGTATCAATGCAGAGAGGAATGCCCAAGAAAAGGACCGAATGTAGATATTTGGTGTGATAGAATAGACCATAGATGGATAGTTAGAAAGGTTACTTCTAAGCCATTGGATTAGGGATCAATCCTATGTGAGGATCAGCTCAAATCAAGGGATAAAAAAAAAGTAGATCTTGACTTGGGGAAGTGCATATTTGATGTGGACCATTGGATGTAGACCTAATCCTAAGTGTGGATTAAGCAAGATCAAGGGCTACAAACAAATGGTTGTTGATCCTACCTTTCTATTGTTGGATTTATCCCAGAGATCAATGGTGCAGATTTTTTTTGGGCATGGATCAACCTATCACAAGCCTAGAACATGGGTAGGGACTAAGGCTTGGAGGACCTTATAAGGATGGCCCCATCCCCATTGAAGTGATCGAAGTCTTATAGGTCATTGAAGAAGAAAAGACATATACTCAAGGAGGCTCAAGGAGAGAGTGATCCAAAGATCAAAGAGCTTACGAATAGCTATCCAAGATAGGAAAACAAAGAGTAGGGCATTATAAACATAGAGGAGGAGTAATGAGAAGCTATATAGCCAACACTCCCAGGTCACCAATCAAGAATTGAAGACATTGAAGGATTAGGAGGAAAGGATTAGGAGGGCTATCTTTTACATATCACAGGTAATTTCTAAGACTATGATTGGTCATATATCAGAGTTTGAACATGCTAGAGATGTTTGGGAGGCATTAGAGAAGATATATGACACTTTCACAAGAAGCAAAAAGATGCACCTCAAGAATGAACTCCATTCTTTGAAGAAGGGTAGTCATCAATCTATTGTTGACTACACCTTGAGGGTAAAGGACTTCAAGGAGCAATTGGAATCCATTGGATATAAAGTAGATGAGTACGACCTTGTGGAGATTACTCTCAATCGGCTTAGAGGGGAAGACTGGTGGAGACCTCTCATTATTATCATCCGTATAGAGATGATCTACCAACTCTTAAGGAGTTGATCCCTCACCTAGTGGCAGAAGAGGTTACCATAGAAGACACATCCAAGAAGGATGGTAACTAATAGGTGTTATATGCTAGGAAATGCAAAGGAAAGAATGGCAACAAGGGGAAAGGAGGAAAAAGCAAGTGGAATCAGTCCAAGGAAGAAGAGTAAGATTCAAAAGGTGATAGCAAGTCATCATCTCCAAGGAAGGATAGGAATGGCAAAGGGAAGAAAAACCATCATCAGGTAAAACGTTTTTATATGAGGTAAGCACAATCATATTTCTTCAAATTCCTAGTTCAAGAATGAAAAAGGCAAGAAGAAGTACGAGCAATGGAATTAAGCTAACAAATCCAAGAAGGATGTTGAGAAGGAGGTGCTCCTAGCCATGAGACATGGCTACAGGACACAAAGTGGTACATAGACTCTAGGTGCTCTAATCACATGCCATGTGTGGAGGAATTGTTTGTTCATATGCAGGGCCCAAGCTCAAAAGGTTGTGTGGAGACAAGAGACAACATTGAGCCTCCCATTATACATGTGGGAGATGTGAAGCTAGGTGAAGGTAAATCTTTCAAAACTCTTAAAGATGTGCTCCATGTTCCATCTATTTTGAAGAACGTATTCTTTGTAGGACTGATGCTGGAGAGAGGTATGTAGGCTATATTTGATGCAAAAGGATGCATGGTGAACCAAGGAGGCAAGGTAATTTCCAAGGGAGGGAAGCAAGGTAGATTGTTTACACTAGATGTTGCTCCAACACACAACAAGGTATGTAATGTGATGATTGGAAATAGAAGCGTTACATAGATTGATCTTTGGCACAATAGGATAGGACATATCAATATTCCCAAGTTAAAAAGCATGTTCAAAGCAGGTTTTGTGCATGGACTACAAAAACTTGAAGTCGAAGATCTACATGAGTTTTGTGATTGTTAGGTAGGTAAGGAAGGAAGGAAGCCATTTCCGAGGAGTGTTTAGAGAACCTCTAAGTTTTTGGAGCTTATACACGGAGATATATGGGGCCCTCATAAATAGGCTTCATTGGGAGGATCTAGGTACTTTGTCACTTTCATTGATGACCAATCAAGAAACGTATGTCTATATGTTATCAAGGAAAAATCAATTTGTTTCCATGCTTTCAAAAGTTTAGGTGCCTTATTGAGAAAGAATGTGGTGCACACATCAAGACATTGAGTTTAGATGGATGGGTAGAGTATTTCTCCAAGGACTTCACAAAGTACTTACAGGACATTGGCATAAAGAGGCACAAAATGATGTTGTAGAGAGAAAGAATATGCATTTGCTTGAGATAACTAGATGCCTCATAAATGAAGGTAAGCTACCATTCTCTTATTATGTTGAAGGTTCCAACATGTGGTCTGCACAACTTCACTCCACCATTTATATTGATTTCTTTTGTTATCATAAGTGAAATCAACTCATCAAAATCAGCCAACTCGTCTCTCATAAATAGAGAAGTTGTAAAAGCTTTCCATTTTTCATCTTTTTTGAAACCATTTACAACAAATGAAACTTAATCATCATCTTCAACTATGCACGAAATTGAAGCAAGTGCATTGACAATCTACTTAATTTTTAAAGCATAATCATTTGCTAACTCTCAAACATCCTTTCTCAAACTATTTAATTCATTTTTCAATTGAATTCGTTGTGCCTTTGTGGTTTTTGAGAAGAGTTGCTCTAATGCTTCCCAAATCTCCTTGCTTGTTCTCAAGTCCTGTATGTGCCCTATCATGCTTGACTCAATATATTGTCACACTCATTCCACCTCTAGTATTCTCCGAGTTGTTATCGTGTCGTATTTTGGTCAAGCAAGTGCAGTTGAGGTTCTGCCCCATTAATTAATCCATGGAGATTCCTACTTATAAGATATGCAGACATGTAAAAACGCTACGCTTGATAATTGGTTTTGCTTAATTTTTCTATTCGGCTATTTCCATCGGCCATCCTAAAAGAAGGTACAGGTGAAGTATCACCTTATTGGTGTTTCATCTTATGCATATACCTCATGTATAGCAACTCAACGCATCAAATAGCTCTAATAGCAATGTAGAATATAGGAAGTTAAAGAAGCAGCAAGAAATGGAAGCACGAAGGGAAGTACAAAATAGCATAGACTATGAAGATGATAGAGCAAAGTAGACAAACAAGATTAGATAAAAAGAAGAGAAGTTCTCTCTACAAAAATGTATGTATAATCACAATGATCGAGTATCAACTGCTCTTTACAAAAATAAATTCTAAAGCTCTTTATATAGAGTTTTGAAATGAATATGTACCAACGATTTTCTCTCACAAAAATAGTGAAGGATAATTAAAACACTAAAGGAATGGATAATAACTAAAAAGTTGGTGATAATAACTAAAAATTTGCTCAACAACATTTTCACAAAAATAATGGATGCTATTTTAAAGCACTAAAAAGAGTGGTCAACTTTTGGATGATCTTTTTACAGAAATGATGGCTGATGTGTAAAGTAATAAAAGAATAGTTTGAAACTAAAAGTTTTCCTAAAGCAAAGATGCGCAACAAGTACAAAACCACATACATAAATGTTCAACTACAATTGCATGCATGCATACGGATACCCTGGCTCTTCAATTAGATATGCAATCGATAAAAAATTACGTGCTCATGTGTGGATAAATGTGTATCACACACAAGCAGAACCGCATGCACACATGATATCTAGATTCTACAAGCATTCTTCAATCACACACAAAAACACATAAATACATATGTCTCACATTAAAATGTTGCATATAAAATCAGATTTATGAAATTGCAGAGAGTCAATGAAGAAAGCTTCATAGAAATAAAATCTATTCAAATCCCTTGGCGCTCAAGAATGAACTTTTCATCTTTGAAAATCACATGTGTATATTTCAATCAATGCAAATGAAACAAGGTTGGTTAACTAGAAGAAACAACCCATCATGAAAAGAGAGTTAAAGTGGCATAGAAGATTGGAGACAATCATTTGGAAAAGAATCCCATAAAAAAATGTATCCAAATCACATAGTCTTCATGATAGAACAAGGATAAAGTAGTCATCATATAAAAACGTTCATCTTTGAATCAACCATATTCTCTCTCTCTCTCTCGCCCCTCTCTCTTGTTGCATGTTCATTCATCATCATCGATTATGTTCATCTCTCATAATCTCTCTCTCTCTGTTTGTCTCTCTCTGTCTATCTCTTTTTGGGCATGCGCAGCAACATCGATCCCAATAATACATCCTCCATTATATTTCTTGGAAGTGAGGCCACAAAAAGCTTCGTAAATCCTCAACCACCTGATAATTGAAGGTTTCATTCTATTCTCCTATAGGGCCTGAAAAAGAAGAGGGCCTTGGATTGAAGCCCAGTTTCACGTGTGCCTTCTTGACATGGTTCATAATAGTAGCACAAAAGAAGTCATCCCTCTCTATCTCTCTCTCTCTCTCTCCCTCTCTCTCTCTCTCTCCCTCTCTCTCCCCCTCCCTCTCTCTCTATCTATGTGCAATCTACTACGTGGAATTTCCTAGCCTCTACTATCTCTTGGTCTCTCTCTCTCTCTCACCATCTATCACACAATGCTCATCATAGTGTTTCTCTCTCTCTGACCCTGTCTCGCTCTCCATCACTCCTAATCTTTGCTACCTCAATTATTGAGTCCGCCATAGCCTTTTTCTTCTTGTGAAAAATCTATCTCTCTCTCTCAGCTTCTCTCTCTATCTCTCTCTCTCTCTTGCTCTCTCTCTCTCTCTAGCTTTCTCTCTCTCTTTGATGATCTATCAAGCAATGCTCATCACACTGTTTCTCTATCTCTTTCTCTCTCTCTCTCTCTCTCTCTCTCTCTCTCTCTCTCCCTGCTCCTTATCTGTGCTACCTAGATAACTGAATCCACCATAGCCTTCATCAAATCTCTATGCAATAGCTCATTCTCTCTCTCTCTCTCTCTCTCTCTCCATGCTCAGTCGTGGTAGCCCGTGATCATCGATCTCTTAAGGTGATGAGGTCTCTCTCCTTCTCACTCACTCACCTTCTCACTCAGTTAACTCACTCACAACTTAGACTCACAACACTTCATACATTACAAATATACACGCATAAAAGAAATAATAATTTTCTTATTTATGATATTATAATTTAATTTTTCTTTGATGTTCTTTTTTTAAGAAATCATTTATTTATTATGGTTCAATTTAAGTACTATATATTTCTTAATAGTTATATTTGTCAAAAGTGTGAATTATGCAAGCTCTAGGTGGACATTGAGGGGGTTGTTAGATATGCTCAATGCCTCACCTTATGTAATACCACCACTCTTCCATAATAATCTATTTTGTAAGGCCCCCATTACGAGGAGAAGCCATGTGAGAGTGATGGAAAGTGCTTGGTTCTTGACTTAGAAGCCACATGAGGTCTAGAATAGACCATAGATAGATAGTTAGAAAGGTTACTTCTAAGCCATTGGATTAGGGATTGATCCTATGTGAGGATCAGCTTAAATCAAGAAATAAAAACAAAAGTAGCTTTCATGACTCGGGGAAGGGCATATTTCATGTGGACCATTGGATCTAGACTTGATCCTACCTTTCTATTGTCGGATTTACCCTAGAGATCAATGGTGCAAATTATTTTGGGCATGGATCAACCTATCACAAGCCTAGAACATGGGTAGGCCGACTTAGGCTTGGAGGACCTTATAAGGATGGTCCCATCCCCATGGAAGTGATCGAAGTCTTATAGATCATTCAAGATGAATAGACATATACTCAAGGAGGCTGAAGGAGACAGTGATCCAAAGATCAAAGAGCTTAAGTAGAGCTATCCAAGCTAGGAAAACAGAGAGTAGGGCATTACAAACATAGAGGAGTAATGAGGAGCTATATAGCCAACACTCCCTCTAGTCTCTTGTAGGTATAAACATACTCTACCATAATTATAGGAGAAGGACACAAAAGCTTGGACATCAAGGATAAGAGCTACATTTCACTATAACCCTGATTTCCCATTCATTATGGTAGATCTAGGTCAAAAAGTGGAGTTTCTTGACAAAGACAACTATAAGCCATGGAGTTTCATAGTCATTAACTACCTCATGAGCAAAGGCTTATGGCCTATTGTGTGTGGAGTCGAAGATAAGTGTGATGTGGATTCTAAAGATCGGAAGGTCACCAATCAAGAATTGAAGACGTTGACGGATTAGGAGGAAAGTATTAGGAGAGCTATCTTTTACATATCACAAGTAATTTTTAACACTTTGATTGGTAATATATTAGAGTTTGATCATGCGATGTTTGGGAGGCCTTAGAGAAGAAATATGACACTTTCACAAGAAGCAGAAAGATGCACCTCAAGAATGAACTCCATTCTTTGAAGAAGGGTAGTCATCAATCTATTGTTGACTACACTTTGAGGGTAAAGGTGTTGAGGGAGCAATCGGAATCCATACGCTATAAACTAGATGAGTACGACCTTGTGGAGATTACTCTCAATGGGCTGAGAGGGGAAGACGGGTGCAAACCACTCATTATTATCATCTTTATAGAGATGATCTACCAACTCTTGAGGAGTTGATCCCTCACCTAGTGGTAGAAGAGGTTACCATATGAGACACATCCAAGAAGGATGGTCAGTCATAGGTCGCATATGCTAGCAAAGGCAAAGGAAAGAACAAGGGGAAATGAGGAAAAAGCAAGTGGAAATAGTCCAAGGAAGAAGACTAAGATTCAGAACGTGATAGCAAGGCATCATCTTCAAGGAAGGACAAGAATGGCAAAGAAAAGAACAAGTGTTATCAAGGTAAAACATGTTTTATATGTGGTAAGCACAGTCATATTTCTTCAAATTGTTCCTTCAAGAATGAAAAGGGCAAGAAGAAGAAGGAGGAAGGGAATTATGCTAACAAATCCAAGAAGGATGATGAGAAGGAGACCCTCCTAGCCATGAGACATGGCTACATTAGTGATCCCAAGGACATAGAGTGGTTATGAGACTCTAGATGCTCTAATCACATGTCATGTGTGGAGGAATTGTTTGTTCATATGAAGGTCCCAAGCTCAAAAGGTTGTGTGGAGACAAGAGACAACAGTTATCCTCCCATTACACATGTGGGAGATGTGAAGCTAGCGAAGGTAAATCTTTCAAAACTCTCAAACATATGCTCCATGTTCCATCAATTTCCAAGAACCTTATCTTTGTAGGACACATGGTAGAGAGAGGTATGCAAGCTATATTTGATGCAAAAAGATGCATGGTGAACCAAGGAGGCAAGGTAATTTCCAAGGGAGGGAAGCAAGGTAGATTGTTCACACTAGATGTTGCTCCTACACACAACAAGGTATGTTATGTGATGATTGGGAACAGAAGGATTACATAGATTGATCTTTGGCACAATAGGATAGGACATATCAATATTCTCAAGTTAAAAAGCATGTGCATAGCAAGTTTTGTGTAGGGACTACTAAATCTTGAAGGCCAAGATCCACATGAGTTTTGTGATGTATGGGGCCCTCACAAACAGGCTTCATTGGTAGGATCTAGGTACTTTGTCACTTTCATTGATGACTAGTCAAGAAACATATGGCTATATGTTGTAAAGGAAAAATCAAAAGTGTTTCCATGCTTTCAAAAGTTTAGGTCCCTTATTGAGAAAGAATGTGGTGCAGACATCAAGACATTGAAGTCAGATGGATGGGTAGAGTATTTCTCCAAGGACTTCACAAAGTACTTGCAGGACATTGGCATAAAGAGGCACAAAATGATGTTGTAGAGAGGAAAAATAGGCATTTGGTTGAGATAATTAGATGCCTCATAACTGAAGGTAAGCTACCATTCTCTTATTGGGCTGAGGCTTTGAATACAACTTGTTACTTGATAAAAAGGGTTCCAACACATGGTATGCACAACTTCACTCCACATGAAGTCTATTATGGCAAGAAACCAACCATGGAGCACCTTAAAATATTTGGATGTGTATTCGTTGTTCATGTTCCTAGTGAAGTGAGAGTGGAAGAATTTTCTCATATATCTATAAATTGCGTTAGCTCATGCTTATCTTATGTATGTGGGAATATGCATAATGTGTGTGCGCATGTATTATGTCATTTTGTTTATGTGGGATGTTATACATATCGTGATGGTATTAGACAATGAAATGAAATATCAAGCTCAATGCATGATCATGTATGGTAACTCTATATCTCTTTTCGTTTGCCTATAAGGTTTCAGGTGGTTACATGGATGTGCATGCTTATGTCCCATCAAAGGACTCGTCCTCGTAGTTCTAAATAATAACAATGAAACAAAAGCCTTGATGGTTTGAGAAATGCACTTCATGTCTGTGGAGGAGACTTCTGCAAGGCTATAGATATAATGATGCATGGTAAAATAATGATATAATGTGGAGGAGACTTCTTCACGGCTATAGATATAATGATGCATGGTAGAATAATCAGTACATCCAAGTCACATTGTACAGCTACACATACTTCTGTTATAACTCACATCTCTCTCTTTGCAAGAGATGTGATTGAGTTAAGAAACGCATTTGTCGCAATGTTGTGCTGCAAGAGTAAGCTCCGGCATTCTTTTGCTGCAAGAGTAAAGCCTTTCTTCATGTCGATCTAATCGATAGATCAAGGGTTAGTAATGTCAAGATTTTCGTTGTACAACGTTTCATGACCGCAAATGTACTACTCACATTTTTGTCATTTGCGGCCAATGTATATCTTACCTTCTTCCTTGAGTTTGCAAACATATGTTCAAATAGAGATAAACTAATAAGCATGATGGTTGTCTTGAGCCATATGCATATGTATCCACACACACACACATATGTTCAATGTATAAACTAATAAGCACGATGGTTGTCTTGAGCCATATGCATATGTATCCACACACACACGTACTCATGATAAGCCATGACACACGTATCCTTCTTCTTTGTGTGGTCCTAAAATGGACTTTGTCTTCTGTAAGGAGACATCGTGATGCAATACACGTGATCTTCTTTGTGCATGTGAAGATAAGGTGGCGTGAGAGATAGTAATTCCACCATCTACCTCTATGTTTTACAAGTACACATCAAACTGCACGTCTCTCTCTCACACTCTCTCTCTCTCTCTCTCTCTCTCTCTCTCTCTCTCTGCGCACTTGGCGACATTGCGATATCTTCTTAACGACCGTGCGACGAGGAGGCCAACTTTATTATATTCAATGGTACTACCAAACTAGGTACAAAGAGAAGCAGGAGCTGAATTCATGAAAGAAAATGCAGAGAGCGATATGGAAGAGAACGAGGAGAAGAGGTGCACTCTCCTCAGCAAACGCAAGGCTAGATAGCAAACTAAATCATTGGAAAGGTATGCAAGTCAACTTGGCAGTGCGTGCTATGGTTGTTAACACATTTTTGCTGTCTACAACTATTTACTTTATCTCCTGTTGGAGACCTAAGGAGAAAGACTTGGCCAAAATGGAAAGAATCTGTAGAAACTTCCTTTGGATTGGGGACCCCAACAGGAGGGGGATTCCCAAAATCAAATGGGAAACTTGCCTTAGCCCGAAAGACTCAAGGGGCTTGGGAATTTTGGATATCGTTAGATTGGCTAACAAGCTGGCGGCAAAGTGGCTTATCAAGGCTTGGAGCAATAGTGAGGCCTCTTGGGCTAAACTGATCTTCAGAAACATGGAAGACCTTACCCTGGTTGGCCATCCTGGTTGGAAGGACATAGGGATTCTCATGCTTTTGTTCTCCCCCCACCCGATGTCCCCTAAAGGCTCTAGCCTCCTATGTTCTTTATGGAAGAGTTGGAACAAGGCCAAACAATTCATCAAAATTAGTGTTGGTGCAAACAAGCCTTCACACTTGGCTTTGATTTGTACCTTGAAGACTCAACATAAGGCTTGGACAATTGGAACCTTGAAAGGCTGGACCCTTGAAGGATACATTTGAAGCATAGAAATCAATGCTTATTGATTATTACCATTTATCTCATGTAAAAAGTCTATATGACTTTACCAATCATGTAATCACACCTACTAGACTAGAGTCGTGGAAAAATTAGATGAATCAGTTGAGGGAATATCTCCCTAAGTCTAGTGGAGAGAATCAAGGGAACTTTAGTTTGAATTCAAATTCAAACACTCTTCAAAACTCCTATAAAAAGGCTATGTAAAAGTCGCGGGTCAGCTTCACTCTTTCCGAGGCAATTCCAAGCAAATCATTGAGTGTGTGTGAGCTATACTTTAGCCTACACCCCTGAGTACCATTGAGCATCACATTACATGCCAATGGGAATGTACAATCATTATAGTTAATAAATATACATACATTCATAGTCTCTGTTTTCTCTGAGTGACCATCTTCAAGTCTGTCAACTTCAACAGGGCATATCTCAAGATCCACTGAACCAAATTGGATGATTCAAAGCTCATTGGAACCAGCTCAAAGCATTCTACAACACTACAAAATTTCAAGTCATTCTATTCAGTCAATTGGGAGAAATCTCAGTCGAGGCAGTCACTGGTATTTTTCTGTGTTGTTCCTAAAAAGTCGGGGGTGTCTCTGATTTTGCTAAAGATCATTCTCAGTGCATAGTTTGTTAATTGGAGTGATTTAACTTGCTAATGGTAGCTTGTTAAGTTAATTTAATACTCCCAGAAGGAATTAATCCAATTGCAAGTGTGCTGGTCACACTGAGCTTAGGACTAAGCAGGTATCATTACAGGAATAGAAAGTTTTTGGAGTTGTGAAGGTTCAAAATCATCTGTTTTGATTTGATCATTACTCAATCATTTTGTAAAGCACATATATAGTTTCTTGGTGTCATTTGGAAGCTCAAGGAGTCTCCTAACCATATCTGAAGAGAAAAGAGGGCAGGTGTGAAGCAGGTCTAGCAGCACCAACTTGATCTTCTGATTGTACCCAGCCATCACTTCCAACAGTGGTATCAGAGCAAATAAGGTAATCATGGGTGATGGTTTCCCTTCCTTCATTGACAAATTGGATAGAAATAACTACGAGGCATGGTCATTGAGAATGAAGACCTATCTACAAGGGAGAAGCTTGTATGGATACATATCAGGAGATGAGGAGTTGCCCTCATTCAAAACCAGAGGCCTACCTACAAAGGATGAACATGAGAGACTCAACCAATGGTGTGCTAAAGATGCTTTGGTAAGGTCATATCTTCTAAACTCTATCTCTGATTTCCTTCTACCTCATGTAAGGAACTGTAAGACTTCCCAAGAGACTTGGGAAACCTTGTCAACATACTTCTCATCAAGCACAAGGGCCAGAAAGAATCAGCTATGGATTGAGTTTACAACTCTTAGGAAGCAATCAAAACAATGTGTCTCAGATTTTGTCACCAAAGTCAAAGACATTGCAGATCAACTTGCAAGTGTTGGAGAAGAAATTGAGGAAGAGCAAATAGTCAGACAAGTGATCAATGGACTAAAGGCAGATGATAAGTGGGAGAGCTTCACCACTGCAATGGACTTGTACATGGACATCCAAGCACCTGATCTAACAACTCTTATTGGACAACTATTCACACATGAAGCAAAGATCACAAAGAATGGAGAGCAATCAAAAGGTAACAATCCCTCTGCCCTATATACTGATAAGAAGTCTAAAGACAAGGGTAAAAGAAAGAAGGTTGATGAAGAAGGATCCACCTCCCAAGCAAACTATGCAGGGAGAGGTAGATCATCTAGAGGTAGGGGCAGAGGAGGTAAGTCAGGTAGGGGGAGACCCTATAACCAATCTCCATGCAATATTTGTGGCTTGTCTAACCATACTACAGATGAATGCTACAAGAACTACAAGAACCAAAGAGGAAGAGGTCACCAAAGAGGAGGATACCCCCAAGGCAGAGGCAGATTCAATCAATCTCAAGACTACCATGGCTACAACAATAATTACAACAACAACTACAACAATAACAATGGCAATTATCGAGGTGGATACAGGAACAGGAAGGATTACAATAATTATGCAGAGGATCAAGATGATTCCTTGTTGATTATGAACATGACATCTAAATCAGGTATCAATGATGATCATTTGTTCTATATTGATTCAGGTTGCTCTAACCATGTAGCTGGAAATGTTGCCTTACTCTCTGATTTGGAAGAACCCAAAGGCAAGCACCAAGTGCAGACAGGTGATGACACTAAACATTCAGTTGTTAAAGTAGGCAATGTAAAAACAAGTGATGGTAATCAGAATTTACTAAGCAGAGTGTTGTATGTTCCAACAATCACCAAGAATCTGATGAGTGTAGGTCAGATTGTTGAAAAAGGTCTACAGGTCAGGTTCACTCAACATGGTGCATATGTGGAGGATCCAAGACATGGATTCAGAAGGATAGCCAAGGGAGAGAAATCAGGTAGACTGTTTACCTTTGAACTTGAGGATACTAAGAATATTGCATTGTACAACTATAAGGACCAAACCCTATCAGAATTGGAGATGTGGCACAAGAGATTAGGTCACATTGGAGAGAGGACCATAAAGCAAATGAGTAGAGATCAATGTGTGCTTGGGATACCTAATGTATCCAAGCAACACATGATATACAAGTGTGGGGCTTGTCAATTTGGTAAGTCACACAGATTGCCATATACAAAAAAGGGTTTTATGCATGAAGACTACTTGGAATTGGTGCATACAGATGTTTGGGGACCAAGCAAGGAGCCATCCATATCTGGATCAAGGTACTATGTATCTTTTATTGATGACTATAGCAGATGGACTGTTTTGTACTTCATGAAACATAAAGATGAAGTATTTAATTGTTTCAAAAGGTATCTTGCATTAGTTGAGAATCAAACAGGTAGACATTTGAAGAGACTAAGGTCTGATGGTGGTGGAGAATACTTCTCCAATGACTTTGAAGAATTCTTGCAGGAAAGAGGCATCAAGAGGGAGATTACCACAAGGTACTCACCTGAACAACATGGGGTAGCTGAAAGAAGGAATAGACTTATTGTGGAGACAACTAGGTCTATGCTTAATGAGAAAAAACTACCAAATTACCTTTGGGCAGAGAGTGTATCTACTGCCACATACTTAATCAACAGGTTGCCATCAAAGACACTTGATGGAATGACACCCTATGAGGCTTGGCATGGTAAGAGACCATCTCTGGATCATTGCAAGATCTTTGGGTGTGTTGCATATGTGCATATTCCCTCACAGGTAAGGGGAAAGCTAGACCCTAAGGCTGAAAAGTGTATCTTCATTGGTTATGATTTGAATCAGAAAGGATACAGGTTCTATAACCCCTCAAACAAAGGCTTCAAGGTAAGCAAAGATGTCATCTTTGATGAAAATGATTCATGGTATGAAAATGAGTGCAGGAAAGTTAACCTACCTTATGATATGGAAGAAGACTTTCCAAAACTTATCAGACAAGAACCAACTCAGAATGAGGACACAAGCTCAGATGATGAAGACACCATCAACATTGAAGAGTTCAAGGCTTGGAAATCCAAAGGGAAGATGAAGATGAAGCAACTTGAAGACAATCCAGAATCCTCAACTCAAGCTATGAGGAGATCTTCAAGAGAAAAGAAGAAACCAATTAGGTATGGGTATGATACTTCACTTGTAACCAAGCACTCTGTATATCTTGCAAAGGATATCTTGAATGAAGAACCAGGTACATTTGAGGAAGCTATTACTAAACCAGAATGGAAGGAAGCAATGGATGAAGAAATGGAGGCTCTCAAGGAGAGTGATACTTGGGACTTGGTACCCAAGAAGGACTCCATGAAGGTGATAGGATCCAGATGGATCTACAAACTCAAGAGGAACTCAGATGGTACAATAAACAGGTATAAAGCTAGGTTGGTAGCCAAAGGTTTTGCACAAACCCAAGGCATTGATTATGAGGAGACATTTTCTCCTGTGGCCAAGATGCCAACTATCAGAATTATGGTGAGTGTAGCTGCATCCAAGAATTGGAACATGTACCAATTGGATGTGAAGAATGCATTCTTAAATGGATGGATATCTGAAGAGGTCTACATGTCACAACCACCTGGCTATGAAGATCCCAATAAGGTAAATCATGTTTGTAAATTGAAGAAGGCTCTGTATGGATTAAAGCAGGCACCTAGAGCATGGAATTACAGATTGACAACCTATCTCTTGGATCAAGGATTTGTGATGAGTAAAGCAGATACTTCATTGTTTATAAAGAAGAACAATTCAGAGGTAATATACTTGTGTGTCTATGTTGATGACATCATTATTACAGGAAATGATGTTCAAGGAATTAGACACATCAAAGGTCAAATGATGAAGGAATTCAAGATCAATGATCTTGGATTATTGAAGTACTTCCTAGGGCTTGAATTGGTCTACACAAATTCAGGTATATTCATTACTCAGAAGAAGTACATTCAGGACATGGTCAAGAAGTTAAATTTGCAGGAAGCTAAGATCTCAAACATTCCTATGGAGGTCAACCACAAACTTAGTGCACATGAAGGAGAAGAGCTTAAGGATATTACAGGTTACCAAAGTTTGGTAGGTAGTCTTAATTATGCTACCTTAACCAGGATTGACATATCATATGGTGTTAGTGTACTTAGCCAATTTATGCATAAGCCAAGGGTACCACATTTGGAGGCAGCTAAGAAGATAGTAAAGTATCTAAAGGGAACACAAAATCATGGCTTGTACTTTCCATATTCATCAGATATTGACATCAAGGTATACTCAGATGCAGATTGGGCAGGTTGCAAAGATGACAGGAGGAGTACATCTGGTTACATATGCTTTGCAGGTGATAAACCAATTTCTTGGTCATCCAAGAAACAACCCACAGTGGCTCTATCATCTACTGAGGCAGAATACAGAGGGCTAGCCAATGCCACTCAAGAAGCCATATGGTTGAAGCTACTATATTCAGAATTGGGCTTATACACAAGGCCACCTATCATATTTGGTGATAACACAAGTTCACTACATCTAGCAGCTAATCCTGTGTATCATGCTAGGACAAAACACATAGAGGTTCATTACCACTATGTGAGGGAGAAATTACTTAGTAAGGAAATCCAATTATCATATGTGTCTACTAATATACAATGTGCAGATTTGCTTACAAAAGCTCTGGATGGAAGCAAGCTATGCAGGTTTAAATCCATGATTGGATTACAGGATATCATTGAAGATTAAAGATGAAGACTCAAGCAAGTGTTTGGCTTGAGGGGGAGCTGTTGGTGCAAACAAGCCTTCACACTTGGCTTTGATTTGTACCTTGAAGACTCAGCATAAGGCTTGGACAATTGGAACCTTGAAAGGATGGACCCTTGAAGGATACATTTGAAGCATAGAAATCAATGCTTATTGATTATTACCATTTATCTCATGTAAAAAGTCTATATGACTTTACCAATCATGTAATCACACCTACTAGACTAGAGTCGTGGAAAAATTAGATGAATCAGTTGAGGGAATATCTCCCTAAGTCTAGTGGAGAGAATCAAGGGAACTTTAGTTTGAATTCAAATTCAAACACTCTTCAAAACTCCTATAAAAAGGCTATGTAAAAGTCGTGGGTCAGCTTCACTCTTTCCGAGGCAATTCCAAGCAAATCATTGAGTGTGTGTGAGCTATACTTTAGCCTACACCCCTGAGTACCATTGAGCATCACATTACATGCCAATGGGAATGTACAATCATTATAGTTAATCAATATACATACATTCATAGTCTCTGTTTTCTCTGAGTGACCATCTTCAAGTCTGTCAACTTCAACAGGGCATATCTCAAGATCCACTGAACCAAATTGGATGATTCAAAGCTCATTGGAACCAGCTCAAAGCATTCTACAACACTACAAAATTTCAAGTCATTCTATTCAGTCAATTGGGAGAAATCTCAGTCGAGGCAGTCACTGGTATTTTTCTGTGTTGTTCCTAAAAAGTCGGGGGTGTCTCTGATTTTGCTAAAGATCATTCTCAGTGCATAGTTTGTTAATTGGAGTGATTTAACTTGCTAATGGTAGCTTGATAAGTTAATTTAATACTCCCAGAAGGAATTAATCCAATTGCAAGTGTGCTGGTCACACTGAGCTTAGGACTAAGCAGGTATCATTACAGGAATAGAAAGTTTTTGGAGTTGTGAAGGTTCAAAATCATCTGTTTTGATTTGATCATTACTCAATCATTTTGTAAAGCACATATATAGTTTCTTGGTGTCATTTGGAAGCTCAAGGAGTCTCCTAACCATATCTGAAGAGAAAAGAGGGCAGGTGTGAAGCAGGTCTAGCAGCACCAACTTGATCTTCTGATTGTACCCAGCCATCACTTCCAACAATTAGTGATGCGGGGAATTGGGCGGTTGGGATAAGAAAAAATGACTCTATCTGGTTCCCGATCGACGGCATTAGGGGGGTGGAGTCTTAGAACCTCCAAACTACAAAGCGGCTATGGAACAAGGGGTTCAAATAGTGGAAACAACTCTGGAAACAAGAGACCAGCCAGTGGATTAGGTTCAAAGACTTGGACCCGAGACTTAGAGTTACCCTAGAGGAATGGACTCTTCTTCAAGGAAGATGTTTAGCATGGGACCACCCAACTACCGGCCTTCTCTGCGGTCAGGATCTTCCTTGCCTAGAGGGCCTCAAATGGAGCAATGAAAAGAAACTATCGAGAATCCCTAACTTCAAAGAGAACTTAGATATTCATCACACTCTTAACAAGAGATGGTGCCTTTCTTGGACCAAACTTCCATGGGAACTAAAATTCATGTCTATTTGGCACCCCCTAATTGAGATCAAGAAGTCCGTTCTCATCTGGCTGATCTTGCATAAAGGTATCTGGTCCAATGCAAGGGCTAACAAAATCTGTGGTGTTCCGCCATGGTGCAAGTGTTGCCATCGATGCATTGAAGATATAGCTCACCTATTCTTCGATTGCCCCAAGTCCCGAGTTATATGGCATCACATGACCCAGGTATTAAGACTCACGAACCAAATCAATTGGCAATAGGTGTTGTTGGGTGAGGCGGTCGGCTGCTCATCAAGGCTGTGGAATGCCATCAAGAGTGAGACTCTTTGGAAACCCTTGTCGATCAAGAAATGGTCGATCAAGAAACCCTTATTTCTTCTAGGTAAAATAATCCCCCGAGATAAGAGATCTCCACCGTTTAGACATCACTGTATTTGTCTCGTCGAAAAACAACAAGTTCAAACCCAAATGGGTCCCATATGAGGGTGATGCTAGATTTATCCACCTAATTTGTAATGCCCTCTAGCTTGCCATACTCCTCCCCTGCATTGTGGGATTTGGGGGGTCCCATGGGCACTAGCCCCATTCACTTGTAATTTTTCTTCTTTATTTTAATTAAATTCTGGGAGAATAGGCTAAGGCCGAACTTCCTTTTATTAAAAACGAGGAGAAGAGGTGGGCGAATCGTTGATGCAATTGTTTAGCAGTGTGGGAGCACTAATTGGGGTTTCCAGAATCATAGCAACTGCCGCAGTAATTGAGGGTAGCCTCACAGTTGCCATTGAAGGCATGGCAGCCGCATTTTTGGCACGGTTGGTTCTGGTAGATGTGAAGGAACTGCTGGTTGAGGACGGCATCGTTGATGGATGGATAGCTGCCATCGCATTGGAATGTCCCGATACAATGCCCAGAAACACGGGAGGTGTAGCTCGAGTAGACCATCTGTGTAGCGGGCAATAGGGTTTCGACAGTTGTTCTAACTAACTTAGCAGCCGCAGAGTCCTGATCCATCACAATTGTCGTTGTATGATTCCCCCTCTACCGCCATTAATACCAACAATGCCGCCACCATCCAGAATAAAGCGTGCATGGCCTCTGTAGCACGACAGAATTTGCTCTCTCTCTCTCTCTCTCTCTCTCTCTCTCTCTCTCTCTTTGTCTCTCTCTCTCTCTCCCCTCGCAGCCCCTCCACACCCACAACCCCCGCACTCCCCTCCCAAACCAACCCGCGGCCACCCCCATCTCTCTCTCTCTCTCTCTCTCTCTCTCTCTCTCTCTCTCTCTCTCTCTCTCTCTCTCTCTCTCTCTCTCTCTCTCTCTCTCTCTCTCTGTGTGTGTGTGCAGCCCCTCCACACCCACAACCCCCGCTCTCCCCTCCTATACCCACCCACGAGCCCCACCCTTGGACCAATTCTGCTCACCCCGCCCACTCCGTCCCCATCCTCCCTCCACCCCCAGCTCCATGCTTGTTGAAGTTCGGTCTGTAGAAGGTGGCTCTCCCAAGAGAATTCATTTGGCTCCTCATATGTTTAAACCAAGTTTTGATTCAAGTCGTAAAAATGTTAGTGGATAATTGACTGTTGCCGCTACCCATTCGTGACGACTGCTTGTTTTTGAGGATCCAATTCAAAACTGGTGGCATATTTGATCTACCCCTCCAATTTTGGGGCAATCAATCAGCACATTTTGAGTGGACATGAGGAATCGGCAAGGCCCTCTTGGCCTATTGGAGTCTATAAAAGAAATGGATTGGTACTCATTGGGGATCGATACACGTATGCGTACAGGGCTTATCTCCGGCATCTGTTTGGGTCCTCTCTTTGCACTGTGTGGCTACAAGCCTACTATAGGAAGTCATTCTATGGTGAGGATATAGAGCATGGACTTCCCAGTGGAGGGCTAATAGCACTGCAGTGTAAGGAAGTGGCTTGGTTTTGTCATTCAGTTTGAGTCAGTGGTGTTTCCATGCTCTTCCATTAGAGCAAGTCTACTTTTGTACTTAGCAGTGCAAGTCTTCATCTAGTTGTTTTCATTATATTAGATGAATATCTTGTATTGATTTTGTTTTGTTCTGGATTGACGTGTCAGCACAGAGCATCAGCTTTTGGAGCATTTCCTTTGCCTACATTGTAATCGTCTGTTCGAACTAAGGAGTGGTTTAGTCTTCCACTATTGTCATTTTTCATTAATCTTCTCCCTGAGTATTTACAATTCTATGCGATTATTATGATCTGCCTGCTCACATAAATGTTAAAGGGTATACTTCCCTAAGGAGAACCTCCCTTGAGTAGGCAAAGTACTAGAAGTAAATATTGCATGATCTTGCAAAAAGTAGATACCCCAGTACCTCCTCTACTATTTGGCACGCCCAATGGGACCCTTGGATTTCTATGAGAGGCCCTGAGCATAGTAAATACTCCTTTTCCATTATTTTTTGCCCTATTGCATTTTGCAAGTAGGTACAGGATCCATACGCGAGCAGATAAGCAGCCTCTTTGTGCATGAAGGAGCCTTAAAAAGTCAGCTATATCTTCAACTAGTTAACCAACATCGCCTCTACCTCCTTTGAATTTATGCATTGATCTCGGTGCGACTCCACTATCAAAAGAAAAGCATAGGAGAACATTAGACTTCTCCTCAGATAGGTTAGAGGAAACACTAGTGCAAATGGAGAATCTCTCTCATTTACTCTCCAAACTCAATATCAAGTTCCCTACCTTCAAGGGACATCCTTTCATGAACTTCACACTAGGACAAAAGCACTTGTTGCATGTCTGCCACATGATCCAGGTGACTTCTTGGTTAAAAAAGGGATAGAAAAAGTTGTGCCCAGGTCATCTCAGTAGAAGCTACGTGAGTCTCTTAGATTGGATGCAACCCTTAATGATTTTGATGCAACAACATCATGCATTGAAGAATCTAGGCAACATTTTGAAGGAGAGACACAACCAAATTATGCAATAGAAATAGACCCTATTGGGCAATTGAGGAAAGAACTGGAGGCATTGAGAATGCACCAAAATCACCAAGACGAGAAGGTATTGCCACCACCGTCGCATCGCACTAATGATGAAGTAGCCCAACTTCGTCGCGAATTAGAAGATTTGCGGACCACTCAAGATATAAGAAGGTAGATTTGGTTTACAATATGTAACAACAATGGACATTCCAATGCTATTTGTCCTAATAGGGTAAGTTGTCAATTTTGTGGAAAGGACGGCCATGAAGCTAGAGACTGTTACTACGTCAAGGGTACACAGCAACGAGGTAATCCTCAAGCTCTGGATTCATAATATGCTAGTACTTCAAATGCAACTAATAGAGAGGAGAATCGTACAACGAAGCCTAGATATAATAGGCCATTGATATGTTATCACTGTGGTGAGTATGGCCATATGCAAAATAGGTGTTCCCTTCCAAAAGATGCACCTCCTTGTCAGCATTGTCAAGAGGCCAAGGATCACTATACCAAAGATTACCCAAGAAGCTGCCCCGCTCCAATTCACATGATTGTGGTCTCCTCACGAGTAGAAGGTATGACCACTCAATCTTATGTTGTTTCATCTTCTTCAATACCCATGATGACTAGAACCAGACAAAGGGCAGCAACCTGTAGAGAGGAACAACAAGGACCCCAGGATAGGGAGGAGGAAAAGAAGATGGGATGGAAGGGCCAAGTAGATATTGAAGGAGCTTATGAAAGGATGGCTATTTCACTAAGAGACCGACCAACAAGTCTGCAAGAAGACACACATGAGGTAAACATTGAGCAGATCTTGAAAGGTATTCATCACAAGGTTAGTTTGTACGAACTCATAAAGATGGATTCAAAAATAAGAAGTGACGTATTAAAGATATTACACTTTGCTTACTTGAGCCAACCACCTAGCATATATAGTTTCATGGTTGATTCTCCCCCTGCACCCCTGGTAGACTACCAAAGCTCAAGGTTATCTGTTCTTATAAAGGATGAAGCTCTCATAGATGTGATTATAGATGGAGGCTCTGGCATTAATTTGAAGCCAGATTTCACAATGAGGAAACTAAATTTGAACCCCACCAAGATGGCATCAGTCATAGTTACACTAGCAGATCAACATCGGGTTGCACCACTTGACATTATTGAAAAGGTACTGAAGGTAGTACAGGGTTGTCATTTTGTTCTGGATTTTGTTGTTATTGCACTTCCACAGGAGACTTCTTATCCTTTACTCCTGGGGAGGCCTTGGCTAAAACAAGAAAAAGCTTTGCAAGATGGGGGGAAAAACAAACTATGGATTTCAACAAACACCAATAGTCAACTACAAATACATTTGGAAGAAGGATTCGACTCACGGAAAGCTAATGGGTATACTGTGGACACTCAGGTAATGCCCTCTTTACCGCAAGAAGAAGATACATTATTGAATTAGATGATGGAAAGTGGAGAGTGTTGCACGGTGGAAATCAATGAAATAGAAGAAGAAGTTGCAGATGAGGAAGTTGCAGAAAAACGCCATGAAGCTCACAAGGAGTTAGAGGATGAGAATTTGCACTTGAATGCAAACATTAAAGGGGCAACAAATATAGAAATATCAGGGAAGGAAAGATATGAGCCTGAATGCAGAGAAGATCTTCCCTTTTCAGATATACCTCAAGGATGGATCAGAGAACATATTGCAGAGTATAAACTAAGTTCCACTCCTCCATATAGTGGGGATGATTTCTCAAGTAAGACTAGTCTTGAAAAAGTTGTTCAAGAAGTAAATCTAGGAGATGAAGAGAACCCTCAAGTATTCCACTTTGCCTCTTGGCTATGGCATTATCCCGCTTTATTGCAGAAGGCAACTTCTCTACTTTTTGCTTATAAAAATGTCTTCGCATGGTCCTACAAAGATCTAACAGGGATACCAGAGGAGCTCGAATTACACCGAATACCCTTAGTTGAGGGAGCTGCGCCTGCAAGAAGTGGGCCATACCGACTCAATCCAAAGTAAGCAGAGGTGGTAAAGTTGGAAATTACAAAACTAGAAGAAGCAAGTATAATTGTTCCAGTAGAAGATTCTGGGTGGCTTTCTTCTATGATTATTGTACCCAAGAATAATAGTGCCTGCATTCATTCTCATACCAAGAATCATTTTCATCAAAGACAACATCTCTACTAACCATGAATCCCTTATTTGAAGGGTTGTAGAACATGTACCCTTTCTAATTTAGATCATATCCAATAAAGATACACTTCTCAGCCTTAGGGTCTAGCTTACCTCTTATCTGAGAAGAAACCTTAGGTTTCTTCCTGTCTGATTCTCAACAAGTGCAAGATATTTTTTAAAACAATTTAACACTTCATTTTTGTGCTTCATAAAGTACAATACAGTCCACCTGCTATAATCATCAATAAAAGATACATAGTACCTTGATCGTGAGATTGAGGGGTCTTTGCTTGGTCCCCATACATCTGTATGGACAAGCTCTAGGTAGTCCTCATGCATGTAGCCTTTCCTTGAGAATGGTAACCTATGAGACTTTCCAAGCTGACAAGCACCACACTTGTAGATCATATGTTGCTTGGATACATTAGGTATCCCAAGCACACATTGGTCCCTGCATATTTGCTTCAAGGTTCTTTCACCTACATGCCCTAATCTTTTATGCCAAATCTCAAGCTCTGAAAGTGTTTGATCCTTGTAGTTGTAGAGTGCAATATTCTTTGTATCTTCTAGCTCAAAAGTAAAAAGTCTACCTGATTTTTCTCCTTTAGCTATTCTCTTGAACCCATGCTTGGGATCCTCCACAATTGCTCCATATTGGTTGAACGTTGTCGCGGAGATCATGGGAAGGAGGAAGACGTAGAAGAAGTGTAGAAACTTCTATGCATCGTGCTCAGGTATGGGTTGTAAGAGTTAGTATAGAATATGAACAAAGCAAATGATACTTATCATTTCAAAGATCCAATCTTAGATGCTCGATATACAATCAGAATGAAAACATTCTTAGTGTTCTCTTAAGCTGACACACTCTTCCAACAGCTATTACCTCACAGAACTCATCTTTTCATACAACGCATACGTTTTTCTCGATTACGTATTGTTTCTCTTATTGATTACGGCGATGGGGTTACTAAACATTTTCTACTTAGTGAACTAAATCACTTGTCAAATTCATGCATAATAAACTCACTATGATGCGGAACAACGCTTATCTGGAACGTTTTTGTCATGAGCACAAACAGAAACCAAGAGAAGTTAAACTAAACTTTCAACATTATTAAAGTGACTCCCTATAACCATAAGAGACTTCCCAAGATTGAGTCATTAAATAGGAATGGCGCTAACAATGAATATTGAACCTTTCAATGATCATCAAGGAAAAGAGTTGGCAGGCCATTTTCACAATTAAACCAAGATCAATGTTTTAGCGCATACTTTTTATGTTCTCGCAGTTTACATAAGAACATTAAAATTCATCATTCTTAATATCTGTTTTGATATCGGCCTCGGGTCAGGTTAAGGATATCCGGCGCTGATATTTAAGGCACGAAGTCTGTCATGCTATGTTAAGCGATATATATTAAAGTGATTCGTCCATGATCATCAGGAGCAAGCACAGATCGATCAGTTTAACCCTGTGGACTATTCTCTCGACTAGCTGAACAAATTAGTTCTACGCAGCATTTGATCTTGAAGTTATTATAATAAAAGAAGTGCGTACAGTTCAACTGTAACATTAGTTGACCGAATTGCAGTGTGAACGACTTCTTTTAAACTGCCATGCTTCTTAGCTCTGGCAAGCACATCTAGATAGACACTTGAATCTCTCTACGTCGTACCACAGTGAGGATTAGTGCAAGGAAAACTTTGATTAAATGGTCCGTTGTTTTTAACCACTTCTCGAGAGGAACATAATAGACAACAGACATTTATTCCTGATGTTTCGCATGAGTTCTGTATTTTGTTTGTATGATCTCTCACACATAATCCCACCCGTTGTCTCATGTTTGCAATAACATGTAACCAACATCACCCATGTCCCTAAGGTTGCGTATGTCTTTCGTTCACGATGCAATACAATGATGAGATACTAACATAAGTTTCTCTCGGCATCTTTTACACTCATTCTCTGAGATAAGTTTAGTCCATATCTGTAGTGATTAGCTACACCAGAGTTTATTTCATTTCCTGCTGACGTTGTTTCCTGAATGGCGAAGTCACTGCAAAGAGAAATAGAACAACTTCTTGAAGAGATGTGAATTAATTAAGCAGATCTATTCCTTTGTTCTTTTTCCTGTTAATTCCTCACGGAGTTCTGTATATCAAATCCATTTCCTTCTCGTGCATTGAGTACCTTTTTTCTCCGAAATCTTCCACGAAATGATTACGAGTGCAGAATAAACATCGCTTTATAGGTCAAATCAGCAAACGAAAGTACCGTAAACAATTAGTTTTCATCAAACTTATATAAAAGATTCAGCATAAGAAAGGAATTCGTCAATTTCGTCACATGAGATTCACTGTAGCAGCAGCTTATAAACTCATAGTCTGCAATTCTCTCTTCAACTCTGAGATTATACAAGCATTTATTTCTTAGTGAAGTGCACAAGCTGAGGCACTCACCTTGTGAGATCACGTGAAATCCAAACTTCACTGCAACTTTGGCTTATAGCACAAGAATGGGTCACGAGCACTCCTCCTGTCTGCTACAAGCGATCCTTCATTTTCCTCGAGCTCCAAACTTCCTTGTAGCCCTCAAAGAGCAACCGATAGCAATATGTGCGCTAAAAAAAAAAACCCTCCCTGCAGGTCCATCGATTGGTTTCTTCAAAGCGGCCCCAGGTTTGCCATGTTTTTCATGTTGTAGCCTGTCTGCATCTGGCCCTTAAGAGCTGCAAATGACGCTGAATACAGCACTTGTTTGCATTCAACACTGTTGAATCATCTCCAGCTATCTTCAGACTTGCACCTTTAACAACTACGAAATCATATTTCGCTTTTCAAGCTTTATAAGCCTTCTATTACCCAGAAAGAGTTGAGATCACTCTTCCAATACCCATGAATGTCTGCCTCGCTCTGATTTGCGTAAGTGATGATATGCTTCCGTGTTTGGAAACAGGTTTCTTAAATCATAGAATTGGCCATGAATCTCCCCACAAAATAGTTACGGAACTCTTCACAGGTTGAACGTTCCTTACTTCAGTATATGCGAGGGCTAGTCCTCTCCTCGTTTCCGTTTTTCTCCAACAAAAGTAGTCAGAACATTCTTCGAATTCTGCCTTATTCCCCCCTTTTGGAGCCTGTCCCTTCTCGAAAAATTAGCCATGGTAGAAGCTCCGCGCGGCCAGACATTCCTCTCCTTCCCGTGTCTTTTCACGTGCTGCTGCCTCCTTCTCCCTACTCGGACACTCCCTTCCATAGTGGTCCACCAAACCCACGTTGCTTTCCTTTTTACCTCTTTATTTTCTCTTTTATTTTACACAACATCGTTACCTTAAAGTTTTATTCAAAAGGGTTTTGAAACACACACACACATTTATAAATTTACGTGCACACAAAATTCAGTACACACTTGTAGAGTTTTATACATACAAACTCACACATTTATCTTCGATGCTCACATTAACATTCTTTGGAAGTGCAAGCAAATTTTAAAACTAAGGAATGTGATTCAATCATATGTATGCAAAAAGGTGGATTAAAATCTTGATCAAGGATAGGTATCACCTGATTATCCCTTTGAAGACCTCTTTCCATTTAAATTGGATATTACCTTTATATTTACCTTCAATGGAGCTTTAAAACGGTGTTCCCTACTTGACTATCAAGCTTTAAATTCGAATCTTGACCACATCCACCCCCTCTGAACCTGTGCATCCTCCGGATGTGCCAATCTTGCATACATAACATCAAACACAAGCAAGGATCAAGTAGTCATAGCATATAAACAAGACTTAAAGAAAATTTTAACTTGATGCGTGAAATCTGAAAACACATTGAACTTGGCATACATTAAGAGAAGAGGGTAGACAAAAACATCTCATACAACATATCAGAATACACTAATGCACTTAGACTAGAAATCATATGAGTAAATCGAAAACTTCTTAGCTCTCTCGTTAACTCGACCCGGTCAGATCTAGTAGCCTATCCGAAGCATTTGCATATACCAGTCTTCACTAACTCGATTTATGAAACTCGCTTCTAGCTTCCCTATTGATCTTCCATCATCTGAACCCCATCAGACCTTTTCTTATTTTTCTCTTATTTTTGTTCTATTTTTCTTTATTTTCATTCTTTGACCCAGCTCAACCTTCATTTTTTTTGTTTATATTTTTATTTATTCTTTTTCTACATGTCGGCCTATGCCGAAATCGGATGCGACTCGTGGACCTGACCACCAGGACAGGTTTAGCCCACCCATCTACCAACCCGATATAGCGCACGATGCACAATGTCAGCCTCATACGAAATCAACGTCAGCTCGTGGCTCTAACCACCCGGTCAGAGTGACTCCACCCGCCTATCAACCCGTATGAGCGCGTAACTACATGTAGGTCAGGCCATACGACACAACTAGCGTCAGCTCGTGGCCCTGATCACCCGACTAGGGTAGTCCCACCCGCCTGCTAGCTTATCGCAGCGCCCAACGGCACATACACGTACACATAAATAGCTGGCTGGTATAAGAATTCTTTTCTCAAGACATAATCTGTCTGAAGATTAGGTCAGGTGAGAGATCAAGAGTAGAAGTCGAAGTGTCTCACTCATCAAGTGCTCGTAAACACTACTATATACAGATACTTAGTCTAGGTCTTCCCTTCACCTTCCTAGGTCTTGTTCTCGAAAGTTCTAGTCCATCTTCTAATCTTACTCATATAATCCTGGCCCTTATACATTACATGTAATCTAGTTAGTGGCACGAGATTTTTTTGTTCTACTTAATTTTTCTTAATTATGCATTTATTTACATGTTATATGCCCAACCCATGTAGTCTTTTCATATGGATATATATATACATACATACACATATATGCATGAGAGAAAAAGAAACTGAAACAATAACATCTCACCAGTATAAAATCAGAAGCCGCTCGAGCTTGTCGCCTTTAATCATTCTTTCTGTAGAAAAAAAACTTGAACTTGGTCATCCTGCATAAATCAGAGGCTTATTTCACACGAATTTATATAAAAATAGTTATTCAAAAGGAAAATATTACCTGGATTTATTTATATACATTGGTATTCGTTTTCTTGCCAATCTCCGAGGATCTTTCCTGACTTTATTCTTCATAAAAAAAAACCCTAACTTGATTCAAAATAAACATTATTTACACATATCTTTAATACAACATTTTAATCTATCTTTAAGACGTCTCACCCCCTTCACGTTCCCTACGGAACAAGGCAAGCTGTTGTAAAAGTTCTGCATATTCTGCTAAGTCACGACTATATACAAGAAGTGCTGTTGGGTCCACTTCCATATATGACTCACGGTCATCTAAAGTGTCATCTTCTCCATATGTTCGTGCCCTTCGATACCTGAGCACACTTCCTTCATTTGATGATGAGATCAAGGTCTCCCTAGTGATACGATCTTTAACAAACTCTTCTATAGGAATTCTTTCTTCATTTTCAGGTGTAGGGAGCAAGTAAGTTGATATGAAAGAACTATCTAAGGTTCTCCCTTCAGGCACACTCCTTGACGTCTCTCTAAATCTTTCACGAATGCTACCCTCAGGAATGGATGTATCATTGGAATCTTCACTGTCCATTCCAGATCCTAAGATAGTTAAACAGTCCAATCAAACCTAAAAGACTTCCTATTAATAACCTGATCAGAAATCTCTGTCAGTATCCTGCAAGGAACAAAAATTAATATTAATAGAAGGTCATTAATAAGTAAAACACATACATTTAATTTATTTGCTGCTTTACTTATTTATTACATCTAGACGGATTCATATCTTGTTATTTGTCTACATGGTTTTATTATATACATATATATATATATATACGTGTTTTTATATATATATACATCATCTTACGATATAATTTATTTTAATCATTTTCCTTATTGATGTCTTCATCTTCATCATCTCCACTTCCTTCCTCTTCACTTCCCTCTTCTTCATCTTCATTTATTATCGTCTCATAATTCTCATTCTCTCTTCTTTTAAAGAGCTTAACTCTCTTTCCAGCGATTAAATCCTTTAACTTGGTCCCATCTAATTCTCTAAGTGAGTATGTTCCATTATCGAAAACTTTACATACCACATAGGGACCAAACCATCTCTTAACCAGTTTTCTTCGAGCTTCATATTGAGTATTCAATGAGCTATCATAGACAAGTACCCAGTCTCCTTCCTTCAACCTTTTAGGCCTTAACCTGTGGGACTTGTCAAATGCAACTTTATTTTTCTCTCTAGAAGCTCTAAGCTTAAATGCAGCTTCTTCTACCAGTTTTCTTCCTCTCTCTAGTTGAAGAATCTGCACTGCTAGAAGATCTTCTCTTGACACCTCGTCTTCCCAAGGCAAGGAAGTCCACGCTAAAGCATGTGACTCCGTCGGCAAAATAGGTTTTTGACAATACATCAGTTCTGCTGGCATATATCCAGTAGTTCTAGTGTATGTCATCCTGTCTGCCCAAAGGGCAAAGGGAAGGTAATTTGGCCAATTCTTTATTTTCCCCTCACAAGCCTTAGCCAAAGCTTTAATAATTGGTGGATGACCACGCTCAATTTTTCCATTAGCTTCGGGATTGTAAGCAGTGGTGAGCGATAATCGAATTCCATATTTTTTAAAGAAGTCTTTGGCTTCCTGAGCATCAAGCTCACCTTTATCGGTAACTATTTTCTCCACATAACCAAATCTACTAAACACATCTTCTAATAGAAACTTGCATACATTGCTTGTAGTTTTCGTCCTTAGAGCTCTTCCTTCAACATGATTTGTTAGATCTTCTCTTGCTAACACAATATACCTCATCTGATGCACCCCTAATGGCATTGTAACTAAATCAACAACCCACTTATAATGAATATTAAGAGGATATGTTGGATGTAATTCATCTCTGTGTCTAACATTGGAGTACATCTGGCAAGGTTTACAAGTGGCTACGTAATTTTGGGTATCCACATACATCCCAGGCCACCAGTATCTTTCCCTTATCTTTTCATAAGTTCCTTGAAAGCCTTTATGACCGGCCCATAGTGAGCTATGCATTTCACACATAATCCTTCCTCTCGATTCTTCACAACCTACAACTCGCTGGGGCATCTTACCTATTCCAATCTTTTGCTTCCAGAGTAATCCATCTTTCAGGAAATAATTGCTTGACTTTCTTCGAATGGTACGAAATTTTTCTTTGCTCCAACTAAGATCAGGACACTTCATACTTAAATATCTCCCGATTTCCTTCCACTCATTTTCATATTCGTCTTCATTAAATCTTTCTGTTATTCCTATTTGAATCTTGTAAGGTTCTTCTTCTGTCCATCTGTTATCTTCCCCGCTTCCTAAGCTTCTTTGAACTTCTCTTGAAGACTCAGTACAAGTCCCAAGCCTTTCATTTTGACGCTTAGGCTCTTTTCTATTTAGTCCAGTAGATGCTTCATTTAGGCTCAAATTATGTACATGTGAAGCATAAAAGTCCAGACCTATCTCTTCATCATTAGAAGTCATCGAATCTTCATTTTCATATATAGCTCGTGATAGCATATCAGCCACCACATTATTCCTTCCAGCTATATGAACAAACTCAGGGTTTAGTGACTTAATGTATGCTATCCATCTTAACATGGCAATGTCTGCAGTGGAACAATTCACGATCATTCCCAACAATGGTAAACAATCTGTTTCCACTACCACATTTGCCCCAATCAGATATTATTTATCATTCTTTAGTGCAGTCACTATTCCCCAAAGCTCTCGCTTAATTTGAGGGTAACCTCTCTGGCGAACATTTAGAACTTTAGCTCCGAAACGAATTGCATATCTTTTTCCTTCATCATCCTCTTGGCCAATCGCCCAACTTATACCTGTCGGACTCGTATCTATGGTGATATAAATTTCTTTATTATCAGTGTAATCAGCCTTTCTAAGCAGTGGAGCTTCTGCAAGTGCCTTCTTTAATTTTCTCACAGCTTGAGTATGGATTTCTTTCCATTGAAATCTTTGCCCTTTCCTAAGCAATTGATAGAGTGGGTCCGCAACATGGGCAAAATGAGGAATCCATACAACATAGAAAACACATGCCCCAAGAAACCTCCTCACTTCAGTGATCGAGGAGCAGACCTCTTTCATGTGTTGAATGGCATCTACTTTCTTTGGACATGGCTTCCTTCCTTTAGGTCCACACAAACTTCCTACAATTAAAACCTCTTGCACTCCAAATACTGATTTTTCAGCAGACAATGTCAAATGAACCTCTTCCAGCCGACTGAGAATGGATTCACAATCAGTTATGTGCTTTTTAACAAAATTCCTACATCCATCCTCATCAAGAGTCTCGTCTCTATCTCTTTCTTCACAGCCTTTAATAGGGACATCGTCAATGAATGGCATAGTCAGATGTGGAATAAAATCCCTAAGAATTTTATGCATACCATTCATCATATGTGCCACCGAGTTCGTGGCACCTTGCGGCAAAGTGCACATGTGCACAAGCCCAAGTGGCGTCCTCATAGTCGTCAAATCACGGCTTTCGAGAGCTAGCTGGAATTGATCATATCCAGAGTGTAAATCTCCCATTGAATAAATAGATCTTCCTGCAAAGGCTTCTGCATACTTGTCTACAATAGGCCCAGTTCCCATATTTCTAATTGTCACTTTATTCACTGGCTGTAGATCTTGGATAAATCTTAATGACCCATTCTTCTTTGGTACAGTAAACCAACGGTTAGAATAAGGAGCACTTGATGGCTCAAGAATCCCCATTCTAATCTTATCATTCAACAGATCAATTAGCTTTGAAATATGAGCTTTTGGTACCGGAATTGGTCTGAGATTCCAAGGTACATGTGGTATCGTGAAAATTATCATAGGTGTCACCACAGATGGATCTACACATCCAATTTCTTGGGCATTGAAAGAAAAAGCCTTTCCATGCTTGAATAACATCCGAGAGAATACATTCTTCTCTTCTTCACTGAGGAAACCATCTTTCCCCAATTGAATTTGCTCGAGCGTTTCTTTAGTGAATTCATGTCCTATTTTTCTTTTATCTCTGAGAGGTGGCTGAGATTTTGCACCATCCATAAGTTTATTACTATCTTCAGGAAGCGGAACTGTGACTGGCTTTATCTTTTTATCAATTGTTTTTTGTATTTTGTTTCAACGAAGACTTCTTTACCTGTTTCATCTTGCTCAAACTTTGCTATTTCCTTATACATGGAAATAGAGTGCGTTTGAATCACATAATCACTCCTTTTTCCTTGAATTAACTCTTGCAGATCAAACAGTGTGTCTGCAAAAGATATCTCATCAAAGACTCCGGAGATTTCCTCGTCGAAGTCAAGTACTCTACATCCATAAAAGTTTCTTTGAAGATCTGCTATGTATTGTTTTTCCCACTTTTTTAACTCAGAAAAAACACGAAACTGAAATGAATTTGTCGAAGAAAGTGCTATGAAACTTGACATAAACATATTTACATTCGGGATCTGTTCACTTTCCAAGCTTTCATAGTCCCGACTTATGAAAGCTTCCTTTAAAAACTTTGATCCTCGAATTCTTCAGGAATAGGTCTTGTCCGAAGAGAAGTTCTATTCGTGATATGGTCTACACAAACCATCATAAATTGGACTGCCTTTTTTCCATCCTTACTACGGATTCGCGCATAGGCCGATCCATCTTCCAAGACTCTTGTTTCTATTCTTAAGGCACTAATATATGGCTGCCCTAAAATCAAGGAGTAATTAGAATGATCTTGCACGAAAAAATTTTGATAATCACTAACATCTCCAATTGTAACTAGAACCTGCGGGCATGCACCAAACAACTCACCTGGCATCGAGTTCGCAGCCTTAATTCTCCAACCAGGCTGCATGTCTATTGGCCATTTCCCCTTCATGTAGAGATCTTTGGACATCAAGTTAACTTCAGATCCGTGATCAATAAGAGCGACAACTCGAGTGCTAATTTTCTCTAATCTCACCAACGTCTCAGTTGTGGCTCGAGCCCAATGATCTCTAGTATAATAACTCGAAGGAGTTATTTCTGAAGGATTCCGCTCCAAGAATATTTCCTCATGTACGCATGGTTGAACATTAGTCTCAATTGGTTCAAGTACATTTTTTAGCTCTTGTACTTGTGCTTGCACAGTATGAACAGGAGTCTCTTCATCCATTCTTTCAGTCTCTTGCATGTCAGCTATTGGTTGCCGTTTTCTTCTTAAGAGGTCAATTATTACTTCTAAAAATTCTCTTTTTGCTATCCCCAATAACTCACCGAGTGTAAATTCGATTACACTATCGAGCACTCTTTTCTCGAGAACTTGTTTTAGATTTGTGGCTTGCTCTATGTGCGATTTTAGCATATATGAGGGATTTCTCACTCTTCCTTGTCCTTTTCTCACAGGTTGCATTTCTTGACCTTGAGGAGGAATATTATCGTGGGTAGGAACTGGCATCTCAGCAGAAGTAGGAATTTGAACTTGAGTCGGAATTTGATTTGGTTGGATTATTGTCGGTTGTGATGGTGGATCTACTTGAGTGGGTTGGTTTGTTTGTTTTGGTTGATTTTGGTTTGGTATTTGAGGTTGTTCATGTGAAGCTTCTACTTGACGCCTAGTTCTTCTTTTCTCCTCTTCACCCTCATTGGTTCTCCTTCGTTTCTCTTCCACTACTACTTCATGCTCTACCGAAGAGCATAGATATGTAACAACCGAGAGAGTATCTACAGGATCATTCCATCCACTTACCCCTCGGATTTCATCGCTGGCTGTTTTTAAAATTTCATGATGCATCTTTCCGCGATCTAAGGACTTTATCACTTTAGACCACGGTTCTATATCATTATTTTTGTCAATTACCTGACATGCATACGTATGCGATGTTGAAGCAACGTTTTCACATGTGCCAGGGAAGAATATTCTCATGCCCCCCCCGACCAAAGTTAATGTTCACCTTTTCTCCAGTCTTAGAGTCATATATCATTTTTTCCTTAACGAATACCAAATTCTTTGCTAATGCTTCTTTGAAGCTCTCACACGAGTATCTGTTATGCTCCAAAGAGTCACACCAAATACATCTTTTAATTTCAGGAGCTTTTGGGTTTTTAGGTGCCGGTGCTTGTAAAGATTGAGATTCAATCATCTGCTTCATACTTTGAATCGTAAGGTCACTAAATTTTTTGAACATATCTTCCATTGTATTAGTGGGCACAACATCCTTTGGTGTTGGTAGGTTTACCTGAGGGTTCTGTACAGGTTGCTGAACAGCCTGAGCTTGTTCTTCTTGCATATCATCATGCCAGCTCTGCATGAACTTAGACAAAGTTCTTTGCTTTTCAACGTATCCTCTAACAGCTTCGTCCACATTACCCCAGTCTTCGGTAAGACCAGACTCAGTTCCTACCTGTTGTAATTGTGGAAAAATTTCTTCTCGGGCTTTCGAATCTATAGCCCGGAGAAACAGGGATACCTTTTCTTGATCTATAGCCCTCCTATCATAATCAGATAAGTCCGCAAATTGCTGATCAAACTCCCTTTTTATATCTAGAATGGATTGATCTTTTGGTTTATGTATCCACTTTAGAAATGTGGATCTAGTCACTTTATCTTCGTCATCCAGTGCAAACATCCTTGTGAGTATCATCTTGTATTGTGACCATCTTATTTGCCCTTCTACAACTAGTCGAGGTGCATCCACAACTAGTCGGTCACGCAAATGCAATTCTGAAACGTATACAAAATTGTCTATTAATTCTTGGTCACTTAATGGTGTTAGACCCGTACCAAGGTATCGTGCCTCCAATTCATATTCCTTACAAAAACGAGTAACATTTTTACCACTGAAATATCCACTTCTTCTGATTACTCGCTCATGAAATGCCTGGATGGCACTCCGTCTTTTCTCGTCCTGCTGAAAGCGCAGAAGTTGGGTTATAACATCCATCGTTGCGTCGCCCATAAATGATTAAGCACAATGAGCTCACTCAACCGCACCACTCTTTAAACTAGGATCAGGATCTCTACACTCTCCTCCTTTCACGTCGGGCTCACCAGGTATGTCGCGGAGATCATGGGAAGGAGGAAGACATAGAAGAAGTGTAGAAACTTCTATGCATCGTGCTCAGGTATGGGTTGTAAGAGTTAGTATAGAATATGAACAAAGCAAATGATACTTATCATTTCAAAGATCCAATCTTAGATGCTCGATATACAATCAGAATGAAAACATTCTTAGTGTTCTCTTAAGCTAACACACTCTTCCAACAGCTATTACCTCACAGAACTCATCTTTTCATACAACGCATACGTTTTTCTCGATTATGTATTGTTTCTCTTATTGATTACGGCAATGGGGTTACTAAACATTTTCTACTTAGTGAACTAAATCACTTGTCAAATTCATGCATAATAAACTCACTATGATGCGGAACAACGCTTATCTGGAACGTTTTTGTCATGAGCACAAACAGAAACCAAGAGAAGTTAAACTAAACTTTCAACATTATTAAAGTGACTCCCTATAACCATAAGAGACTTCCCAAGATTGATTCATTAAATAGGAATGGCGCTAATAGTGAATATTGAACCTTTCAATGATCATCAAGGAAAAGAGTTGGCAGGCCATTTTCACAATTAAACCAAGATCAATGTTTTAGCGCATACTTTTTATGTTCTCGCAGTTTACATAAGAACATTAAAATTCATCATTCTTAATATCTGTTTTGATATCGGCCTCGGGTCGGGTTAAGGACATCCGGCGCTGATATTTAAGGCACGAAGTCTGTCATGCTATGTTAAGCGATATATATTAAAGTGATTCGTCCATGATCATCAGGAGCAAGCACAGATCGATCAATTTCACCCTGTGGACTAGTCTCTCGACTAGCTGAACAAATTAGTTCTACGCAGCATTTGATCTTGAAGTTATTATAATAAAACAAGTGCGTACAGTTCAACTGTAACATTAGTTGACCGAATTGCAGTGTGAACGACTTCTTTTAAACTGCCATGCTTCTTAGCTCTGGCAAGCACATCTAGATAGACACTTGAATCTCTCTACGTCGTACCACAGTGAGGATTAGTGCAAGGAAAACTTTGATTAAATGGTCCGTTGTTTTTAACCACTTCTCGAGAGGAACATAATAGACAACAAACATTTATTCCTGATGTTTCGCATGAGTTCTGTATTTTGTTTGTATGATCTCTCACACATAATCCCACCCGTTGTCTCATGTTTGCAATAACGTGTAACCAACATCACCCATGTCCCTAAGGTTGCGTATGTCTTTCGTTCACGATGCAATACAATGATGAGATACTAACATAAGTTTCTCTCGGCATCTTTTACACTCATTCTCTGAGATAAGTTTAGTCCATATCTGTAGTGATTAGCTACACCAGAGTTTATTTCATTTCCTGCTGACGTTGTTTCCTGAATGGCGAAGTCACTACAAAGAGAAACAGAACAACTTCTTGAAGAGATGTGAATTAATGAAGCAGATCTATTCCATTGTTCTTTTTCCTGTTAATTCCTCACGGAGTTCTGTATATCAAATCCATTTCCTTCTCGTGCATTGAGTACCTTTTTTTTCCGAAATCTTCCACGAAATGATTACGAGTGCAGAACAAACATCGCTTTATAGGTCAAATCAGCAAACGACAGTACCGTAAACAATTAGTTTTCATCCAACTTATATAAAAGATTCAGCATAAGGAAGGAATTTGTCAATGTCGTCACATGAGATTCACTGTAGCAACAACTTATAAAATCATAGTCTGCAATTCTCTCTTCAACTCTGAGATTATACAAGCATTTATTTCTTAGTGAAGTGCACAAGCTGAGGCACTCACCTTGTGAGATCACGTGAAATCCAAACTTCACTGCAACTTTGGCTTATAGCACAGGAATGGGTCACGAGCACTCCAGCGATCCTTCATTTTCCTCGAGCTCCAAACTTCCTTGTAGCCCTCAAAGAGCAACCGATAGAAATATGTGCGCTGAAAAAAAAACCCCTCCCTGCAGGTCCATCGATTGGTTTCTTCAAAGTGGCCCCAGGTTTGCCATGTTTTTCATCTTGCAGCCTGTCTGCATCTGGCCCTTAAGAGCTGCAAATGACGCTGAATACAGCACTTGTTTGCATTCAACACTTTTGAATCATCTCCAGCTATCTTGAGACTTGCACCTTTAACAACTACGAAATCATATTTCGCTTTTCAAGCTTTATAAGCCTTCTATTTCCCAGAAAGAGTTGAGATCACTCTTCCAATACCCATGAATGTCTGCCTCGCTCTGATCTGCGTAAGTGATGATATGCTTCCGTGTTTGGAAACAGGTTTCTTAAATCATAGAATTGGCCATGAATCTCCCCACAAAACAGTTACGGAACTCTTCACAGGTTGAACGTTCCTTACTTCAGTATATGCGAGGGCTAGTCCTCTCCTCGTTTCCGTTTTTCTCCAACAAAAGTAGTCAGAACATTCTTCGAATTCTGCCTTATTCCCCCTTTTGGAGCCTGTCCCTTCTCGAAAAATTAGCCATGGTAGAAGCTCCGCGCGGCCAGACATTCCTCTCCTTCCTGTGTCTTTTCACGTGCTGCTGCCTCCTTCTCCCTACTCGGACACTTCCTTCCATAGTGGTCCACCAAACCCACGTTGCTTTCCTTTTTACCTCTTTATTTTCTCTTTTATTTTACACAACATCGTTACCTTAAAGTTTTATTCAAAAGGGTTTTGAAACACACACACACATTTATAAATTTACGTGCACACAAAATTCAGTACACATTTGTAGAGTTTTATACATACAAACTCACACATTTATCTTCGATGCTCACATTAACATTCTTTGGAAGTGCAAGCAAATTTTAAAACTAAGGAATGTGATTCAACCATATGTATGCAAAAAGGTGGATTAAAATCTTGATCAAGGATAGGTTTCACCTGATTATCCCTTTGAAGACCTCTTTCCATTTAAAGTGGATATTACCTTTATATTTACCTTCAATGGAGCTTTAAAACGGTGTTCTCTACTTGACTATCAAGCTTTAAATTCGAATCTTGACCACAACGTGACCTACAAACCTTTTTCCACAATCTGTCCAACACTTATCAAATTTTTTGTAATGGTTGGTACATATAGTACCCTACTCAACAAGTTTTGATTCCCATCAGAAGTCTTAACATTTCCAACTTTAACTACTGAGTGCTTGGTGTCATCACCTGTTTGTACTTGATGTTTACCTTGTTGGAGACCTCTTAATCTCCAAAGGTTTGATCTATACTGACTTAAGAACACTTCTATATCAGCTATTAACCAAACTTTACACAAATATTGTTCTTCTTTACCAAAACTTCCATTAACACTTCTCTGAGTGAAGAAGTTTCTACTTCAGAAAGTCTGATTCAGAAATCGACTTCATTACCTGCACATAACTTCAAATTTCCTCAAATAAATGATGCACAAGTATTCGCAATACCTTTGCGCAATCATACCAGTCATTAGTTCTCCAAAATAATAATCAAAGTATTAATTTGATTCTTAAGATCAAAGATATGTCATAACTGTTTTCCAGAGATAGTGCCTTCGACATAGTCAACTTCTTAAGTTGATTTCTCACAACACAAATCTCATTTTGCTAAATGATTTTAGCCATAGCTTCCTTATCTCCTAACTTAGATTTTGAGTGCTCACTCATTAAAAACTTTACAGTATACACTGAGATCTAAGCAAAACACTGAGACGGAAAAGTGCGCTACTCTGAAACTTCTGTTTTCACATTCTACATACAAATGTTCCTATTGATCATTCTCATAGTAGGAAAAGAATCAAATCATGAAACTCTGAACATAGCTTCATTAGCTTCCTAATTAGATGTGTACAAAAGGATTCTTGATCCACATGATCAGACTGAGAGAACTCAGAGAAAAATCTGTCGCTATTTTCTGAGAGAAAACTCTCTACACATCTCTAAGACACTTGTCATCTACAAAATGACTCTCTCTTATTTCTTATCATCATTAACTTATATATACATAGTTTTTGACTTCTCTCACGTCTATGACATTGCTCCTTATCATCCTAAGGATTATATCTATACTCAGATTACAAGAGTTTCCATTTCTAATGTACATATGTATACAAGCTTTACTTCTGAAATCTCTTCATTCTCTCAAGTGATTTCTTCCACTTCATTCTGACCATAAACTTTTCTTCAAGGTCTTTATAATCACCAATTTGTGATTGGTTTGTTCCAACAGCTCCCCCTCAATCACTAATTGTGATTATTCCATTCTTCTTCACTCCTGCCATCTCTTTGAATCTCTGTAGCTTAGGTCCATCCAAGCTTTTTGTCATCATATCTACCACTTGTTCTTTTGTTGGAGTATACATCACTTCAATCTCTTTATCAAGTACCTTTTCCCTCAAGAAATGATACTGAATCTCTATATGCTTAGTCCTGGCATGAAAAACAGGGTTAGCTGCCAAATACAAAGAACTCATATTATCTCCAAAAATAATTGGAGTACTCTGATCAGTTTCAAAACTCTTCATCAAGGTCTTCAACCATATCACTTCTTTTGTAGCTTCTACCATTCCTTTATACTCAGCTTCTGTGGATGACAAAGCAACTGTATGTTGCTTCTTTGAACACCAAGAAACTAATTTATCTCCAATATAACAGAGATATCCATGAGTAGACCTTCTATCATCTGAGTCACCTGCCCAATCTGCATCACTAAACACTTTGATTCTTGTGTCAGAAGTAAACCCATAATACAAACCTTCACTTAGGGTTCCTTTGATATATCTCAGTACCCTTTGAGCTGCAATCCAATGAGTCTTCTTTGGACAATGCATAAATTGTGACAACACACCTACTGCATATGATAAATCTGGCATTGTCAAGGTAGCATAGATTAAACTACCTACCAAACTCTAATATTTCTTCATATCATTGAACTCTTCACCTCCATACCTGCTCAATTTATGATTTACCTCCAATGGTGTAGTTGAAGTCTTGCAATCCTCCATGTTAAACTTAACTAGAAGATTCTTCAAATACCTCTCTTGTGAAACATATACTCCATGTTGAGTATATACAATCTGCATTCCTAAGAAATAAGATAAGTTTCCCAAATCACTTATCTTAAACTCCTTCTCTATTTGCCTTTTAAGTTCATTGATTCCTTGAGCATCTGTTCCTGTGACAATAATATCATCAACATAAATACACATGTATGTGTACCCATTTTCACTTGCCTTCACTAACAAGCTACTATCTGCCTTTGATGCTTGAAATCCACATTCATTCAAGAACTTGACAAGTCTGTAATTCCAAGCTCTTGGGGCCTGCTTCAACCCATACAAAGCTCTCTTGAGCTTACACACATAATCTGATCCAATTGAATTTATAAAACCTTCTGGTTGCTCCATGTATACTTCATCTGCAATGTATCCATTTAGAAATGCATTTTTCACATCTAATTGTGATAACCTCCATCCTTTACAAGCAGCAATAGCAATCAATGTTCTAATTGTAGACATCTTAGCAACGGGACTAAAGGTTTCATCATAATCTACCCCATAAGTTTGGGCATAATCTTTGACCACAAGTCTAGCCTTGTATCTAGACACCTTACCATCTGCAAACCTTTTTGTTTTATATACCCACTTACATCCAATGACTTTCTGATTCTTTGGTCGTGGTACTAATTCCCAAGTTTCATTTTCAAGTAGAGCATCATACTCTTCCTGCATTGCCTTCTCCCAATTCTGTTTACCTTTGGCTTCTTCATAAGTGATTGGATCTTCTTCTGTCTTCACAATGTAAGCATAATCTTTTGTTGTTAAAAAAGATGTATCATAACTATACCTTATAGGCTCTTTCCTTTCCCTTGAAGATCTTCTGATCTCTGCACTTCTTGAAGTCTCAGCCTCATTTGATTCTGGATCAAATCTTGGCCCATCTTCTACATGATCCTGCAATCTACTTTTAGAGTCAACATCATCAATACTTTCTTCATACATATTTACTTTTGCCTTCCCTTTTCTTTGTATCTCTTCAACACCTGCATAATCATTTGTTGATCCTGTATACCATGTATTTTGCTCATCAAATGTAACATCTTTGGTAACAAGAAATTGCTTTGTGGATGGACTCCACAACCTGTAACCCATCTGTCTATCATCATATCCAATAAACACATACTTCTCTGCTTTGGGTTCTAGCTTATGTCTTAATTGTGAAGGAACATAAGCATATGCTACACATACAAATACCTTACAATGATCAAGAGTAGGTTTCTTACCCCACCATGCTTCATAAGGAGTTCCTCCATCCAAAGCTTTACAAGGTAACCTATTTACAAGGTATGTTGTAGTATTAATAGCTTCAGCCCATAAGTAATTTGGACAATTATTTTCCTTCATCATTGCTCTTGCAAATTCTACAAGAGTCCTATTTCTCCTTTCTGCTACTCCATTCTGTTGAGGAGAGTACCTGCAAGTTACTTCTCTTCTTATACCTGCATTCCACAAAATAATCATCAAACTCTTTAGAGAAATACTCTCCCCCTCCATCTGACCTTAACCTTTTAAGCTTTTGCCCTGTGATCCTTTCTGCATAAGCATGATAATGTTTGAATGTCTTGAAGACTTCTGATTTATCCTTGATTACATATAAAGTAATCCATCTGGTTGCATCATCAACAAACAACACATAATATCTGGATCCATTTATTCTATAGTCCCTTGAGGGACCCCATACATCTGTATGAACCAATTCAAGCATATTTGAATGCTTGTACCCTGATTTGTTGTAAGAGCCTTTGTGTGCTTTACCTAATTGACAAGCTTCACACTTGTACACCATATGTTGCCCTTCAACATTTGGCAACCCAAGCACCACCTGATTCTTTGACATTTCCTTTATAGCTCTCTCATTGAAATGACCTAGCCTTTTATGCCATAAGTCTAATTCAAACATCTTTTGACTTCCATAAGTAAATAATGCATGTCCCACATTACCTTGGACTTTGAGAGTAAACAATCTTCCTTCCTTTTTCCGTGCAATTATGTTTCTATATCCCTGATTTGGATCTTGCACATAAACACCATCATTTGTGAATCTTACTTCATATCCTTTCTCCACAATCTTCCCTACACTTATCAAATTTTTAGGAATAGTAGGAACATAAAGTACCTTGCTCAAAAGTGTACTTCCACTCTTTGTCTTCACTGATCCAATGCTCTCCACTTTATGTTTGGTATTATCACCTGTTTGAACTGTATGTCCATTCACCTTTGCTTCCATATCAGTCATCAAGGATAGATTCCCACTCAGATGGTTGCTACATCCTGAGTCAATATAAAACACTCTTTGATCTTCTCCCACTGATTCATGAGTTGCATTCAAGATAAGAGTCATATCATCCTTCTGATCTGATGCATAGTTATAATAATTGTTGTTGTAGGACTGAGATTGGAAGTTTCTTCCACCTCCTCTAGCATATGATGTCCTACCACCTCTTCCTCTGAAGTTGCCTCTTTGGTTTTTGCCTCCTCTACCTCTTTGATTAAAACTCTGATTATTGCTTCCACCATTTTGATTGTTATACCAACAATCATTTGCCAAATGATTGGTTCTGCCACAAATCCAACAAGCTTTAGCATTATCTTTGTTCTTACCTCCTCTTCCTTTACCTCTGAAATTCATCTTTCCTTTGATAAAGTTAGCTTGGCTTGAAGTCCCTTCATCATCAATTGACTGCTTTCCCTTTCCATTCTTTTTCTTGTCCTTAGAGTACATAGCTTGACTTGCACTTCTATCATTGTCTCCTTTAATGTCCTGCTCAAAGGTTAGCATGTGTCCTAGCATTTGATTAAGATCAAGAGTAAAGTGATCAAGTGACAATTCTATGGACAATATGAAAGGCTTCCACTTCTCATCTCCTCTCAGACCTGTAAGTATTTGCCTTACCAACTTATCCTCTTCAATGTCTTCATCCACTGCTCCCAAGCTATCTGCTATATCCTTCATCCTTGCCACATAATCAGAAATTGATTGTGAGCTCTTCTTCTTGAAAGTTGTGAACTCAGCCCATAGTGAGGACTTCCTTGACTTGGTTGTATTTTGGAAATGCTCTTCCAAAGCATTCCAAACATCTGTTGCACTTTCCAATCCTCTAATGTGAGGTAGAAGATAATCATTTACAGCCATGTAAATGATACTCCTTGCTTGAGCATCCTTTCTCATCCAAGTCTTCAAAACTGCAAGCTCTTCCCTAGTTGGAATACTAGGATCTGCAAATTCAGGCTTTTCGTCTTCTCCTGTAATGAATGCCATCAAATCTTTACTCATGAGGTGTGCCTCCATCCTCATGGACCAAGCTGGATAGTTGTCCCTATCTAGCTTATCAATCTGCAAGCTTTCTCTCATCCTTGACCTTCTGTATCTGCAATTACTATGGTTTATAAGGATAAAGTGTACCTTTGATATGAAGCTTTGATCCTTCTTGATTTTTTTCGAACTCGTGCTTTGAATTTCTGTAGGTTTTCTTCAATAATTTGTCCTTGTCCTCCTTTAATTAGGAAGAACTTCAATATCTGCACCAATCGAAACTTCAATTGTCTTTTCTTCTCTTGTATTGCACCTTCAGCTCTGATACCATTGTTGGAGACCTCTTAATCTCCAAAGGTTTGATCTATACTGACTTAAGAACACTTCTATATCAGCTATAAACCAAACTTTACACAAATATTGTTCTTCTTTACCAAAACTTCCATTAACACTTCTCTAAGTGAAGAAGTTTCTACTTCAGAAAGTCTCCTTCAGAAATCGACTTCATTACCTGCACATAACTTCAAATTTCCTCAAATAAATGATGCACAAGTATTCGCAATACCTTTGCGCAATCATACCAGTCATTAGTTCTCCAAAATAATCATCAAAGTATTAATTTGATTCTTAAGATCAAAGATATATCATAACTGTTTTCCAGAGATAGCGCCTTCGGCATAGTCAACTTCTTAAGTTGATTTCTCACAGCACAAATCCCGTTTTGCTAAATGCTTTTAGCCATAGCTTCCTTATCTCCTAACTTAGATTTTGAGTGCTCACTCATTAAAAACTTTACAGTATACACTGAGATCTAAGCAAAACACTGAGACGGAAAAGTGCGCTACTCTGAAACTTCTGTTTTCACATTCTACATACAAATGTTCCTATTGATCATTCTCACAGTAGGAAAAGAATCAGATCATGAAACTCTGAACATAGCTTCATTAGCTTCCTAATTAGATGTGTACAAAAGGATTCTTGATCCACATGATCAGACTGAGAGAACTCAGAGAAAAATCCGTCGCTATTTTCTGAGAGAAAACTCTCTACACATCTCTAAGACACTTGTCATCTACAAAATGACTCTCTCTTATTTCTTATCATCATTAACTTATATATACATAGTTTTTGACTTCTCTCACGTCTATGACATTACTCCTTATTATCCTAAGGATTATATCTATACTCAGATTACAAGAGTTTCCATTTCTAATGTACATATGTATACAAGCTTTACTTCTGAAATCTCTTCATTCTCTCAAGTGATTTCTTCCACTTCATTCTGACCATAAACTTTTCTTCAAGGTCTTTATAATCACCAATTTGTGATTGGTTTGTTCTTCAAGGTCAGAAAGTAGAGCTACATTGCCTGCCACATGATTTGAGCAACCTAAGTCAATGTAGAAGAGATGGTCATCATTTGTACCAAGTTTTGAAGTAATTTTCATGATCAGAAGAGAATCATCTTGCTCTTCTGTGTAGTTGTTGTAATGCTTTCTAGACTCGTATCCTCCTTGGTAGTTGCCATTGTAGTTGTTGTTGTAGTTATTGTTGTAGTTGTTGTTGTATCCTTGATGATGGTTGAATCTGCCTCTTTACTGTGAGTATCCACCTCTTTGATATCCTCTACCTCTCTGATTCTTGTAGTTCCTGAAACACTCATCTGTAGTGTCATAGACAAGGAAACCATATAAACCTTAGATTCCATGTCAATTTCTATATCTCATGATTGGCTTAGAGTTTTGAGAAACTAATGCTTCCATTGCGTCTGAAACGTGCCAAAACCCCAAGATCGACTGTCTATTTGCTGAATTTTGACACCCAGAGGTCCTGATTCAAGTCGATGATATCATGATGACATCATCAAGTCGCAACCGCCCTTGGGAACCGCCCTTGAAAACCTATATAAGGAGGGGTTGGCCACATTCATAATCAGTCTTGCCAATACCAGTCTTGGGAGCTCAAGGAGTCGTGACCACCAAGTAAGTAGTCTCTAAGTTCTAGTTCCTGTTCTTGTCTTGTTCCTTGTTCCAGTCCTGTCTAGTCTTGTATCACGGACATCTAGTCTTGTCCTCTTGTAATCTCATAGTACAAAATCTTGTCAAGTTCTTTCTTGTATCTAGTCCATCTCCTAGAGAGGAGTTCTTGTAATCTAGAGATCTTGTTTCATACTTACAATCCTGGGTTGTGGGATCTCCTATATCATCTCTAGCTGAGTTATCTACACCTATTGGTCCTGGGTTGTGGGACGTCTTGTATCAGTTACGTATTCTTGTATTATTTTCCCTTCGTGGTGATCTTGTAATCAGAAGTGTATTTCCGAAATCTTGTCTACTGTAGTCAGAGAGCACAATTTAGTGCTCCCTTGACATTTTGGCAAGATTACCTTCATCAAGACGAAGAACCATGGAGATTATTCGAGAAGAATTTTTCTCTGCACTTAAAGTAATTCAACAACAAGTCCAAGAGATATGAGAGAATCAACAAAGGATTCAACAAGAGAGTATTCAAGATGTAATCACAAAACTTTAGAGGCAAATCCAAGAGCTGCAGATCATTGTTAGTCAATCTTCTTCAAGTACCTCCATGACAACTAACATGAAGAAAAGTCCAAAAGTGATCATGCTTGAGAAATTTGATGGGACGAGATCAAAGTTTTGAGGATTTGTGCAACAAGTGAAGCTATTCATAAGGATGCAATTAGATAGGTACCCAGATGATGCTTCTCAAGTAGGACTCATAGGAACTCTATTATGTGGTCTTGCTCTTTCATGGTTTGCACCTATCCTTAAGAAGGACATGAATATTTTGCATGATTTCAAGGCCTTTATTCAAGAGTTCACATCCTCATTTGGAGATACCAATTGTTCACGTGTTGCCGAAACAAAGCTAAGTAAGCTACATCAAGGAAATAGGCGTGCATCTACCTATGCATCGGAATTCAGACAAATCATTTGTGACCTCACATGGCATGAGGATTATTTTATCAACCAATTTCGATGGGGCTTACGTGATGATGTTAAGGACCTCATGCTAACCATGCCCAAGGTAAATACTTTGAATGAATTCATGAGTCAAGCAATTGAATGTGATAATAGGTTGTTTGAGAGAAAGCAAGAGAAGAAGACTTCTATTAGAGATCGAGAATACAACTTTACTTCTTTTCCACAAAAACATATGCTCGAGGAAATGCAAGCAGAACCCATGCAATTGGATCACATCATGGTCAGACGACTTACAACAAAGGAAAGACAATATCGAAAGGATAATGGAGTATGCTTTTATTGTGGAGAGCATGATCATATGGTATTCAAATGCCCTAAGAAAAAGAAACAAGTTGGGATTAGAACTTCCACAATCATCATCCCACATCAGAAGGACCATCATCAGAGTCAAAAGAATAATATAGTTTATCATGAGAATCATACCCTTGATTGTGTACCTCGATATACTACAAACCATTTCCAGTTTCATCATGGATATCCATCATTCGCTTGTTCCAGTACCATATATCAGGAACTCTACAAAGACCAAGAATTATGAAGATTCAAGTCGTAGAAGATCTCAGAGTCACATAACCACTCCTCCTAGAACTTGTTGCTTGAGGGGGAGGTGATATCATGGACAGGGAAACCATCTAAACCTTAGATTCCATTGCATCCGGAACGTGCCAAAACCCCAAGATCGACTGTCTATTTGCTGAATAGTGATAGACAGTCGATCTTTTATCTTTTAGGTTTATACCATCATGATTCTAGAGGTATAGTGGCATTGCGGTGTATATCTTACTTATGCCACTTGGATATGGTTTAGCTTACCGATTGCACATAATTTATATGAGTTGACTTGGAATCTTGGTTAGTACTTGTATTCTTGTTTTCTTTGTAGATACATGATCTAGATTGGAGCCTTAATTGCATATCCGTTTGTCACCTTGATTGGCTATTCTATTAGCATATGGTCATTGATTTGATATCATTTTGCTAGTTTCATTCTTGGCATTAGTGGATGCTAAATTCCAACATGGTTATTTTGATTCAAAATTCATTTTACCGAGGAGGTGCAGTCAAAATTTCATCCGCTTTTATGCTAAAAGAGTACTCTAGTAGAACCTTTATGCTTGTGTGATAGCTTTGGATCATTTTTTATCTTCATTTACTTGGACTTCATGAAAGATTGGACCATCGTGAAGAATTTATTCTTGAGTGGGAGGTGTATAGCTATTGTATTCACGTGTAATGTCATCAGTTTGTGGCATGTGTATTTTTCACTATCTTTCATTTGAGAATTGATAGGTGGTGATAAGTTACTCATTGTTCTTTTGATATTGGTTATCTCATTTTGTTTGCTCAGTTTGAAGGGGATACTTTGCGGATTTTTTTCTAGGATTCTTTCATATGTACCTGGTGAGTTTGGAGACTTGGTGACAATGCTTATGCTCATGGTTTTATGTGCATGCTAGATGCATGGTTATGTGATAGGTGGTTCAGATAGTTGCTTTTTAGTGAGACATTTGTGATATGAGTTATCCAACTGTGATCCTATTGAGGATGGAGTATTGTTTCTAGTCTCTTAGACTATCATCATGCTCTCCTCTTGGTTTGATGGCACTGAATTTTTGAGATGGAAAGATTAGATATGGCATGCATTGGTTCATAGAGTGTTACACATTGTCGATATGAAATCCCTCACAAAAGTGTACCTCCAAAATCTCTCTGAAACTCTATTTGATTATTTTTCTAATCATGAGATGTTGTTTTAATTGTAAGAAGATGATAAGTTTCATGAAATGTTCATGTTATGGTTGATTTGATTGTCTATGCAATAAGGAACCTTATCATTTCTATACATTAGGACTGTATATTTGTACATAGTCAACAAACCTATCTCTAAACCCTTGAAATCCCTTGAAAACATGAGTTTAACCCATGGAAACCTAAACCAAACCCTAGGACACCCTAGGATTGTAGCCCATAAATGTGAATAAATGCTTTACTTGATGTGCTTGACCTTAATCGTAGGCACACCCTAACTTTCCCCGATTTAAACCCTCATGTTGAGCCTTAGAATTGGCATTTACCCTAAGTCTAACCCTTTAGTTTCATTTAATTTGGTTACAAGTGTGAAACCAAACCTTAGACAAAAAATAGAAAGAGAAAAAGAAAAGAAACAAATTAAAAGAAAGAAGAATTGGAAAAATAAAAAGAGAAAAACCCAACAATAGAAATAAAGATGAGATTCTCCAAAAATAGCAAAAGAAGATGCAAGAAGATTTTGGAAATAGAAAGTTTAGATAAGGAGGTTAGAAGATTCTAGAGAGAGGTCCTAGTGGAGGCAACCTATATATAGGTGTCCAAATCTCATTTGTTTCTCCCCATGGATCTCTTTTGTGGATCTTCTCTCTAGGTACGCTCCTTGTCTTTTCTTGTTCAGTGTTTAATTTTCTTATTCATGCTTTCTTGTTCATGTTTTATGATAACGATGTAGGGATTCTCTCTCCAATCGTCACCTCTCAAGCTCATTGTCTCTGGCCACCATGCCAATAGAGAGAGAGAGGGATAGAGAGAGGTAATGTAAGAACGTGAAAGAGAGAAACGAGAGATAATTAGGAGAATAGTACAAGATTTTCTTCTCTGTTTTAAGAAACCGTTGCATTTTTTGTAGAATCCAAGTAAACCGATATTGAAAAATAAATTCACGTGTATGTTTTAGAAAGCAAAAGGCTGATGTGAGGATTCATTGTAGTTTGCAGAGTAAGAGAGAAAGGGTGTGAGGGAGCAGCGCATGGAGAGGGAGTAAAGTCATGCTGGAGAGAGAGAGGGAGAGAGTCAGAGAGTGGTTCACACAAGACTGAAGAGGGAGTCTAGGGAGGGGGGAGAGAGAGAGAGAGAGAGAGAGAGAGAGAGAGAGAGAAAGAGAGAGAGAGGGAGAGAGAGAGAGAGATCATAGGTAAAGGAATTTTGAAGGAGAGGATGAGAGAGAGAGAGAGGAGAGAGAGATAGAGAGAGGGAGAGAGAGATTGGCAAGCACACAGGAGAGAAAGCTTCAGGTCGGTGATGGAGGATTTGATCGAAAGACATGCATAGAGAGAGAGAGAAGAAGAGATTGAAGGACAACATAGGTCGTTGATGCAAGAGTCTAGGGGCATGGTGAGAGAGAGAGAGAGAGGTCGTACTCATAACTGCGTCAGGTCTCCAATTAGAACGTAACGGTATAATAACCTTGTGGCTCACTTCAGCTCCTGGTATGAACATTTGTATCGAGATTAGTCTCTGCGATTATTATGATCTCTTATTACTTTTGTCGTTGGCTATGCTTTCGTCTCTTAGTATTACAGCGTTCTTCACCAATGGCCGCATATGTCATACACATTTTACATAGATGCAAGCCACATTACACGTGCTGAAGCGGGACCTGATCGGGCAGTTCTATGTGCAAGAAGCCAAATGGAAATACATAGCACAGTGTTGTCCATGGGTTATGAAGAATGTAAGGTAGAAATCGTGACAATTGACTCCTTTGAGTCAATTGGCAGCTCTGTCCTCGTGTTAGTGATTGGGATCATGCACGTGCACAAAACCAATGGACGAAGGAGGCTTGTTCAAACGTTTTTATTAGACCCACTAGAGCGTGGTTACTATGATCTTAATGATGTCTTCAGATACCTTGATGAGGAAGTTCAACCTATTGTACATGTGCAGAAAGTATTTTGCATGAGAGAGAGAGAGAAAGAGAGAGCAATGGAAGAATTCGGCGCATCGATTAGAGAGAGAGAGATAGATAGATAGAGGGAAGGAGAATCATACACAAGAATTGAATGATGGTGTTTGGGCTATTATGTGCAACTCGATCGATGCATAGAGATGGATGCAGTGGCAAGGCTTGGTAGATCCACAAGAGAGAAACTGAAACCATCTCTAATCGGTTCATATAGAGGAAAATAGATTAAGTGACTCAACTATGAACGCATAGAAGCAAGATGTGTGACATGATTATGCAATAGAGAACAGAGAATACACGAAAGAGAAAGAGAGAGAGAGAGAGAGAGAGAGAGAGAGAGAGAGAGAGAGGGGGGGAAGAGAGAGTCGGTGGATGAGATGGCACCGCTGAACTAGAAGAGAAAAAGAGGGAAAAATGCACAGTCCGTGCAGAAGTAGATATGCAGTTCTGGTCAGAAGCGGGATTGATTTGCTATTATAGATCTAAAAAGAGAGAGAAAGAGAGAGAGAGGAATATATCAGAAGTGAATTATTTCAATTCATTATTAAGACATGTTATTACTTTTCCATGCAATGGGCGACCTCATCTTTTTGCATATTTTACGCTTTATTATCATTAATAGTTATTTCCAACACTACAAGTCAATCGCACAAAATAAATATTGTGTATGGGAGCAACGTTCAAAGAACTAGACATGTGACTTGGATGCAATACATATGAAAATTTATTCTGACTAAGAAATCTACTAGTGCATGAAAATTCATAAGAACCTAAAGTATAAGTATTTGATTTCATTTACTGAAGGGAAGAAACAGCCAGAAAGAAACTGTTTGTCCTCAATGTCTAATTGATTCAAAGGTGTGCCTACTTAATAAAATGTATATTATGACTCATGCAATTTTGTTTGTCAAAAACATATATACACATTGACGCTATGCATTACTTTTTTAAGTATAAATTTGAGTATTTCTTGATATTCCCAAAATCAACATTAATGATTTTTTACCCACGGGGATCTTTTCTATGGATCTTCTCTCCAAGTTTTTCATTGCTCTTGGTTTGAAGAATATTATATGCAATGAAGAAAAGTTTGAAGATCCGAAGTGAAGCATTCCCCCCATAGATCTTTTCTGTAGATCTTCTCTCCAGATTTGACCGATTCATCTTTTTCGAGAGATTTTATGAAGCAAAGAGTTGAATTTTTAAGATTAAGGTAAAGAAGCATACCTCCTCGCAGATTTTCTCCAAGTTTGTCTGGTTGATCTTTTTTTAGAGATTATATGAAGTAAAGAGTTGAAGTTTTTGAAGAGGGAAGCAAAGCATTAGCCCCATGGATCTTTTCAGTGGATCTTCTCTCCATGTTTTTCATGGCTCTTGATTTGAAGAATATTATATGAAGTGAAAAATAGTTTGAAGATCCAAACTGAAGCATTCCTCCCATGGATCTTTTCTGTGGATCTTCTCTCCAGGTTTGGCCGGTTGATCTTTGTCTAGAGATTTTATGAAGCAAAGAGTTCAAGTTTTTGAAGACCAAAGTAAAGAAGCATACCTCCCCATGGATTTTCTCCATGTTTGGCTGGTTGATCTTTTTTGAGACATTATAAGAAGTAAAGAGTTGTAGTTTCTGAAGATGGAAGTGAAGCATTACCCCCGTCGATCTTCACTGCAAATCTTCTCTTTAGGCTTTTGCATGGATTTTTGAAGTAAAGAGAAGCAAAGTTATTGCCATGAAGATTTGAAGTAAATCTTTGTCTGAAGACCAAAGAAAAGCAATGGTTTGTCTGCAAAGACCGAAGTCGAAGCTCGTGGGCATCTTCTCGCACTATAGCGGGAAGTGTATCTTGTATTTGGTTGATCCGCACTATAGTGACGTACTGTATCATTGATCCGCACTATAGCGTGAATCATTGTATTATTGAGTTTTATTGCACGACATCAATTGTATCATTGAGCATAGTTTGGTGCATCGATCTAGGGATTTCTGTTTCCTAGCATTGGATTTTGATTTATCATCCATCACACTTACGATCATACACGCATGCTTTTGTCTTTCTCTTCCAAGATGCGGGCCTACGACATACGATTTGATCACCATACCAGGGGCAAGCTACCGAGCATGTAGACACCACTCGCTAAATGGGGAGAATGACCCACAATGGGGCTTGAGCCAGCCTCCTCCTTACCTCCTTCCCGACACTTGAACCCAACATGAAGCGAGGTAGTTGCCCCGTGATCCTTGACATGCCACCCACTCCTTGAGAAAAGAAAACAGAAACCTCGGCATCGATCATATATTTCTAGGTACTAGCATTTTAATTCTTTGAATATTTGCATTGTTCCACACACAGAAAGAGAAAGATTATCTTTGTCTGGTTGAGCCTCGCCATCCACATTTTGCATAAATTTAGATTATAAGGGTGTGCACTTTTCTATTGATGCATAGATTTATAATCTACTTCTTAGGTTAGATCATAAGTACACGAAAATTAAATTGAAGGAAATTATTGAAGAAGAGTTTAGGAAATACAAAGAGCAATTTAAGGAAATGGACATTGACACGAGTGAATCTATAAAATCGAAGTTTGTTATTGTTATTATTTTAATGCAACCGATAGATGCAATATCTGACACTATTCAGCCAATGGGCATAAGTATCAAAGACGTAAGCAAGGGAATGGATTCTAAGATTTTGGAATTGAAACATAAGGTTGAGCTGTTGACCAAACAAGTTAAGGACCTACAAGTATTGAAATGTGATACTAAACATATGGTAAAAGCTCAAAGCATATCTACACATAAAGAGTCATTAAGTCTTAGAAGATCCACGCCTACAATGATACCTAGGAAATCAAGTTGGGTTGAGAAGTGTAGAGGAGGTACTAGGGTGCCTACTTTTAGCAAATGCATGCAGTATACACTTGCAGTACTTCGCCTACTCAAGGGAGCTTCTCCTTAGGGAAGTATACCCTTCGACATTCTTGTGAGCAAGCACGATCCCAATAGACACACCATATTGTAGACACTCAGAAAGAAAATTAATGATAAATGAGAATAGTGAAGGATGGAACCACTCCTTAATTCAAACAGATGATTACAATGTAGGCAAATAAAATGCCCCAACAGACAATGTTGTGTGCTAACACGTCAAACAAGAACTATACAGAATCAATCCAAGAGATTTGTCCAATACAATGAGCACAACTAATGAACACTCGCACTGATCAGTACAAAGAAATGAAGAATTGCTCTAAGGGAAAGAGCATGAAAATATCACTTACTCACATTAAATGACAAAACCAAGCCACTTCTTCCCACTCTAGTGCTATTAGCCCTCCACTGGGAAGCCCACGATATGTATCCTCACCACAGAGTGACTTCCTATAGTAGACTTTGTAGTCACAGAGTGCAAAGAGAGGTCCAAAAGAGATGCCGGATCAGCTCCATATGTTTATCCCCAATGAGTACTAATCCATTGCTTTTATAGGCTCCAATAGGCCAAGAGGGCCTTGCCGATTTCCCACATTCACTGAATATGCACCGATTAATTGCCCCAAAATTGGAGGGGTAGATCAAATATGGTACTGGCCACCAGTTTTGAATTGGATCCTCAAAAATAGGAAGTCATCACGAATGGCGAAAACATTCATTTACCTTTTTACTATTTACGGTCATTTTTAAATACAAGCTGAGGTCTCTCTCTTAACCAAACAAACCACTCACGACTAAGAACGGCCATGCACCATCACCCATAGAATCAAGAAAGAGCTCTCAATCTGTCCACCTTTACTAGCCTTGTTAAGCCAATAAGGCCATTCATTCTTGTCATGACTCCCACTTCTTCCGCATCATCACAAAATATTACAATTTTATAACCTTTGTCATTGTTGATTGTGGGAAGAGGGAGAGAGAAAGAGAAAGAAAAAAAATAGAGAGAGAGAGAGGGAGAGGGATGAAGACGGAGAGTGGGTGGAGTGGAGGGAGGGTGGAGTGGAGGGTGGGTGGAGTTGGGTGTGCCATGGGTGGAGTGGAGTGGAGGGGAGGGTGGGTGGAGTTGAGGGTGGGTGGAGTTGAGGTTGGGTGGATTGGAGGGTGTGTGGAGTTTGGGGTGCCGTGGGTGGAGTGGATTTCAGGGTGGCTAGAGTTGAGGGTGGGTGGAGTGGAGGGTGCGTGGAGTTGACGGTGGGTGCAGTGGAGGGTGGGTGGAGTTGAGGGCGGGTGGAGTGGACAGTGGGTGGAGTTGAGGGTGGGTGGAGTTGCGGTTGTTGTGGGTGGAGTTGCGGTTGTTGTGGGTGGAGTCGAGTTGAGGGTGGGTGGACTGGAGGGTGGGTGGAGTTGAGGGTGGGTGGGGTTGAGGGTGGGTGGAGTGGAGGGTGGGTGGAGTGGTGGGAGGTGGTGGCTGGTGTGGGTTCGTGTGGGCGTAGTGGTGGGAGTGCTTGTGGGTGGAGTGGTAGGGGTGGTGGTGTTTGTGAAGAGATGGATAGGTATGTGTTTGAAGCTGAAGAGGTGTTGCAAAATGTTTGATCTACACCAACCAAATGAACGCCACGAGTATGTGGTGGGCCCCTTTAGCTTTCCAATGGATGTATTAGACACCCTATGTACCTTGGAAGATCACTCTCAAAAAGATAGATCAAAATAGATAAGTTGGAGTTAGCTTAGAGGTGAAGAACTTGCTATTTTGGTTCATACACCTGTGGAGTGTTTTCCATAATTCTCAGAGCACAGCAGCAATTAGCTTAAGTCCTTTTGGGGAAGTCTACTTAACTTAGAGAGCTAAATTTCAAAGTAATCTGATAAAAAATAATGAACCACACACTAAGAATGATGTTTAACAAGTGATGACATCATCCCGATTTTCATCGGTTGCTAGAGTAATGAGACCAGTGAGTAGTAAAATGATTATAACTCAAGGTTTAAGACTCCAATGATTATGAACATTTGTATGCTTATACTATACAGTATGTTGAATCCAAAAAGCTTTAAATCATTAAATTTGGGTAAGTACACATGGAGAAACGGCTCTGACACGATGAGTGAAAAAGTGGGTTACCTAATAGAGAAGTAAAAATGAACAGATGGGGCTGACTTCAATTGAACATAACTGAAGATTGAAACATCCAAATGACATGAAAATTAATGAGTATATATTAGACTTATAGATCTAACTTTACCAAGTTAAATCACTGAAAATGATGGAGCAAGCTCAGAGAAACCATCCCCGCAATCTGATAGAGAAAACTAAGAGATATGGCAGTGAGTAGTACACTTCACAAGAACATGGAAATATGAACTCAAATAATCATGAAAATGAAAGTGTATTGATTTTACAACACAATGGACTTACTGATACATATGTGTGCCTTGAAACCACACCTTGATATGGCATAAAGCTCAGCTCTTCGAGGTTTTCTCTGAGATCTCTCTAACCACGACTAAAGCTTCCATCTATTTATAGTTGAGCTTGGGAGGCTAACTTCCCTCAATCACTCTCCAATCAATTAGTGATTGATTTGAGTCTCTATCTACCACAAATCACGAATTCATGGCTCCTCTTTCCCTTTTTGATCAAGCGGACTCAACCACTTAAGATTCTTTCACTTTTACATTAAGTAAAGTCTTCAAAAGTTACAAGAGGTAGTTCACAAGTGAACTTTACATTGTCTTCATTTTAAGGCTTCTTCTTTGAGTTTGTGGGTCTCAAGCCAATACTTAGGCTTGTCATAGACTTGCTCCAACAGCTCCCCCTCAAGCCGAGTATGCTTGAGGTCTTCAATCTTCCAAGATTCCCTGCAAACCTATCATAGCCTTGAATTTGCAAAGCTTTGTACCATCCAATGCTTTGGTTAGAATATCTGCACATTGTTGATGAGTGGACACATATGATATTTGAATCTCTTGCTTAGAACCTTCTCTCATACATAGTGATAATGAACTTCAATTTGTTTAGACCTTGGATGAAAAATAGGATTAGCAGCCAAATGAATAGAACTCATATTGTCACCAAAAATAGTTGGAGTTCCAAACTCCAATCCAAGATCTGTGAATAATGTCTTCATCCACATAGGTTCCTGAGTAGCTATGGCAATACCTCTGTACTCAGCCTCTATGGAAGAAAGAGAAACTGTAGGTTGCTTCTTTCATGACCATGAAATAAGCTTTGAACTGCAAAAGTAAGATATCTTGAAGTGCTCCTTCTATCTTCCTTGGAACCAGCCCAATCAGCATCAGAAAATAGCTTCAAACCTAAATCAGATACATACAGATAATAAATACCTTCATTTATGGTTTCTTTGAGATACTTGAGAATCCTTTTGGCAGCATCCATATGTGGTTTCCTTGGTGTGTGCATAAATTGACTTAGCACACTCACACTGTAACATATATCTACTCTTGTCAATGTGGCATAGTTGAGACTACCCACTAGAGTTTGATATGATGTGATGTCCTCGATGAGTTCACCTTCATGTGAGCTCAATTTGTGATTGACCTCCATTGGAGTACGTGCAATCTTACAATCTTGCATCTTGAATTTTGCCAACATGTCCTTAATGTACTTTCTTTGAGTGAGAAATAAACCATGATCTTTGTAGACAACTTCCAAACCTAGGAAGTAGGTAAGTGAACCCGAATCACTTATCTTAAACTCTTCTCTCATCCGATCTTTGATAGCCTTCGTACCATCTGCATCATTTCCTGTCAATATAATATCATCTACATATACACATAGGTAGATGATCTCAGAATTACTCTTTTTAATAAAGAGTGAAGGATCTGCCTTGCTTGGTTGAAAGCCATTGTCTTGCAAGAATGAAACAAGCCTGAAATTCCAAGCTCTTGGGGCTTGCTTGAGACCATACAATGCTTTGTTAAGTTTACACACATAATCAGGATAAACTTGATTCTCAAAACCAGGTGGTTGTGTCATACATACCTCTTCTGTTATCCAACTATTCAAGAATGCATTCGTTACATCTAGTTGAAGTATCTTCCAATTCTTGGAAGAAGCAATACTAAGTAACACTCTGATTGTAGGCATCTTAGCTACAGGAGAAAAAGTTTCTTCATAATCAACTCCTTGAGTTTGTGCAAAGCCTTTTGCTACAAGTCTTGCCTTATACCTGTTTATGGAACCATCAGAATTCTTCTTGAGTTGTGGACCCATCTTGAGCCTATTATTACCTTCATAGATGAAGTCTTGGGCACCAAATCCCAAGTGTTGTTTTCCTCAAGTGCTTCAATTTCTTCCTTCATTGCATGCTTCCATTCTGTTTTTGCTTTGGCCTCTTCAAATGATGATGGCTCCTCTTGGTTTATGTCCTGTGCTATGTAGATATAATGTGTAGTTACTAATGAGGTGTCAAACCCATACCTTTCTGGTTTTTTCTTTTGCCTCATAGATCTTCTTAGGCCATGATGTGATGATTCTGCCTCATGTCCAAGCTCTTGCATTTTTGCTTTACCTTTAGACTTCCATGCTTTGATCTTTTCCATTTGAGATTCTTCATCATCCTCTGAGGTGTCTTATTCTTCAATCTTTGGTTGTTCTCTACCAAGCTTTGGAAAATCTTCTTCAAGATCATATGGTAAATTTACCTTCCTGCATGAATCTTCATATCATGAAGTGTTCTCATCAAAAACTATATCTCTGCTTACCAAGAATCCTTTGTTGGTAGGATTGTATAACCTGTAGTCCTTTTGATTGTTGTCATATCCAATGAATATGCACCTTTCTGCCTTTAAATCCATCTTGCCTCTAACTTGTGAAGGAACATGAGCATAAGCAATGCAACCAAAAATTTTACAATGATCTAAGCTTTGTCTTCTTCCATTCCAAGCCTCATATGGAGTCATCCCATCAAGGGATTTTGAAGGCAACCTGTTAATCAAGTAAGTGGTTGCAGATGCAGCCTCAGCCCATAAGTAATTAGGTAAATCCTTTTCATTCAACATAGACCTTGCAGCTTCAACAATTGTCCTATTCCTTCTTTGTGCCACTCAATTTTGCTCAGGAGTGTACCTTGTAGTTACCTCTCTTTTGATTCCTCTTTCTTGAAGAAAAGAATCAAACTCATGGGAGAAGTAATTCTCCCCCTCCATCTGACCTTAGCCTTTTTAGTGATTTACCTGTTTGATTCTCCACAAGAGGCAAATATCTTTTGAAACATGAAAAAAGCTTTATCTTTGTGTTTCATAAAGAATAGGATAGTCCATCTGCTGCAATCATCAATAAAGACACATAATACCTTGATCGAGATATTGAAGCATCCTTGCTAGGTCCCCATACATCTGTATGAACCAACTCCAAGAGATCTCCATGCATATAACCTTTCTTCATGAATGGTAGGTTGTGAGACTTTCCAAATTGACATGCACTACACTTATAAATCATGTGTTGTTTTGACAAGTTAGGGAGTCCAAATACACTTTGGTCCCTGCAAATTTGCTTTAATGACCTTTCACCAATATGTGCCAATCTCTTGTGCCATACCTATAGTTCTCTGAGTGTTTGATTACCATACTTGAAGAGACCTATGTTCCTTGTGTCTTTCAACCCAAAGGTGAATAGTCTACCTATCTTTTCTCCTATTGCTATTCTTCTAAACCCTTGGCTATTCCACATATGCTCCTCCTCTTGTGAACCTGAGTTGCAATCCTTTCTCTACTATCTGCCCAACACTTATCAAATTCTTTGTAGTGGTAGAGACATAGAGTACCTTACTGAGTAGGTTGATGTTTCCATCAGGTGCTTTGACATTGCCTATTTTCTCGACAGGATGTCTTGTGTCATCTCCTGTTTGTACCTCATGCTTATTCCTTGTATCTTCCAAATCTGATAGGAGAGCTACAATTCCTGCCACATGATTGGAGCAACCTGAATCTATGTAGAAAACATGCTCATCAGATTTACCTTATGGCATAGCCATGTTCATGATCATTAATGAATCCTCTTTGTTTGAGTCTTCTGTGTAGTTATTGAAGTCTCTCCTTCCTTTGTAGCCTCCTTGATAGTTTGAAGGATTGTAGTTGTTGTAATTGCCATGGTAGTTGTTGAACCTTCCTCTTGAGTAGCCATAACTTCCTCTATTGTATCCTCTTCCTCTTTGATTCCTGGAATCTAAAGCAATTTTTAGTTGTATGATTAGTTACTCCACAAATCCAACATGGGTTGGAGTCTTGGGATCTCCCCCTACCTTGTCTACCTCCTCTTCCTCTACCTCTGCCATGTCTTCCTCTACCTCCATAGTTAACTTGATATGTACGTGCTTCGTCATCCACTTTCTTTGCCTTTCCTTTGTTATCTTTGGACTTGCTTTTATCAATGTATAAAGCTGAAGATTGATTACCTTTAGAGATTTCTCCATTTTTTATAAGCTTTGCCTCTTGAGTTAGTAATTGTCCAATGAGTGTATTGAGATCAGGTGCATGCATGTCCATGTACAAATCCATAGCTCTGGTGAATGCTTCCCACTTGTCATCTGCTTTCAATCCATTGATGACCTGCCTTACAATTTTCTCTTTGTTTATTACCTCTCCAATGCTTCCCAACTGATCTTCTATGTCCTTGAGCTTTGTGACAAAATCAGTCACATTTTGTTTGGGAGCCTTCTTGAGAGTTGTGAAATCCAGCCATAGTTGATGCTTCCTAGCTTTAGTACTTGAAGAGAAGAAAGTTTCAAGTGCATCCCATTCCTGAGATGCCTTACAATTTCTAATGTGAGGCAAAAAAAATTTGAGATAGAGTTGAGGAGATAGGACCTTGCAAGTGCATCCTTGGAGCACCATGTGCTCAATCTTTCTTGCTCTTCTTGTGTTGGTTGACTTTTGTCCCTAAAACTTGGCATAACTTCATGTCTAGCCACATAACCATATAAACTTCTACCTTGGAGATAAGCCTCCATTCTTAATGACCAAGCTGAGTAGTTACATCTATCCAATTTCTCAATTGATGAAGGAAATCCATCTGCCATCCTTGCTCTGATACCACTGTGAAGAGATGGATAGGTATGTGTTTGAAGATGACGAGGTGTTGCAAAATCCTTGATCTACACCAGCCAAATGAACTCCAGGAGTATGTGGTGGGCCCTTTTAGCTTGCCAATGGATGTATTAGACACCCTATGTACCTTGGAAGATCACTCTCAAAAAGATAGATCAAAACAGATAAGTTGGAGTTAGCTCAGAGGTGAAGAACTTGCTATTTTGGTTCATACACCTGTCCAGTGTTTTGCATACTTCTCTGAGCACAGCAGCAATTAGCTAATTTAAAGAGTAATTTTCAAGAGTAATGTGATAAAAAATAATGAACCACACACTGAGAATGATGTTTAACAAGTGATGATATCATCCCGATTTTCACGGACTGCTACAGTAATGAGACTAGTGAGCAGTAAAATACACATAACTCAAGATTTAAGATTTCAATGATTATGAAACTTTGTACACTTATACTATAGCATATGGTGAATTAAGAAAGTTTTAAATCATGGAATTAGGGTAAGTACACAGGCAGAAACGGCTCTCACAAGATGAGTAAAAACTTTGGGTACTTGACAGAGAAGTGAAAATGAATAGACAGGGCTGACTCCAACTATACATAACTGAAGATTGAAACACCCAAATGAAATGCCAATTGGTGACAATATAGTAGACTTATAGAGCTAACTTTACCAAGTTAAATCACTGAAAAGCATGCACGAAACTTAGAGAGACCATCTCTAGAATCTGCCTAACAAAACTGAGAGATATGGCAGTGAGTAGTACACTTCACAAGAACATGGAAATATGAACTCAAATTATCATGAAAATGAAAGTATATTGATTTTACAACACAATGGACTTACTGATACATATGTGTGCCTTGAAAACACACCTTGGTATGGCATAAAGCTAAGCTCTAAGAGGTCTTCTATAAGGTCTCTCTAACCATGACTAAAGCTGCCATCTATTTATAGTTGAGCTTGAGAGGCTAACTTCCCTCAATCACTCTCCAATCATTTAGTGATTGATTTGGTTCTCTATCTACCACAAATCAAAAATTCGTGGCTGCTCTTTCCCTTATTGATCAAGTGGACTCAACCACTTAAGATTATTTCACTTTTACATTAAGTAAAGTCTTCAAAAGTTACAAGAGGTAGTTCACAAGTGAACTTTATATTTTCTTCATTTTAAGGCTTCTTCTTTGAATTTGTGGGTCTGAGGCCAATACTTAAGCTTTTCATAGACTTGCTCCAACAGCCTTGAGAGTGGGTGGAGTTGAGGGTGGGTGGAGTTGGGGTTACCATGGGTGGAGTGGAGTTGAGGGTAGGTGGAGTGGAGGGTGGGTGGAGTTGAGGGTGGGTGGAGTTGAGGGTGGGTGGGGTTGAGGGTGGGTGGAGTGGAGGGTGGGTGGAGTTGAGGGTGGGTGGAGTGGAGGGTGGGTGGAGTTGAGCGTGGGTGGAGTTGGGGTTGCCGTGGGTGGAGTGGAGTTGAGGGGTGGAGTGGAGGGTGGCTCGAGTCGGTGTTGTGGGTGAAGTTATCGGGGGTGGTGGGTGGTGTGGGTGGTGTGGATAGAGCGGTTGGGGGTGGTGGGCAATGCGGAGGCTGTGGGTGGAGTGGGGAGTGGGTCTCCAAATTCCACAACATCTCCCACATTATCGCCATAAAATTATCACTAAACTTTCCTTTCACTTCCCGAATGCTCAAAAACCTCTGAGTAGAAATATGGTAGGTAGTCATACGGGTCCTGCTGAACTTTTAGCAATGATTCAACATAATGCTGGGCAGATTTTGGTGCATGCTCAATGTGTTCTACCCTTATGATCCAATTATAAATCTTTAATGGAAAAGCAGCTATATCACTGATAGCGCAAACATTTGGAGAACTTGTTCTAAAATGTCCATCTACCTCGATACCTCCTTGAGACATTTTAAGGCCCCCCTCAATGAAAGGACCGACAACACGTTTTGGCCTACAACTACTGTATCAGCATGGAGTACTACTCCATCTGACAATTCAACTACAGAAAGATTTTCATCATGTTCTGAAATAATTTGCTTCAGAGTAACACCCTTAGTGAATCTCAGGCCGGTGGAGTTGCTATTGTGGGCTGCACGTGGGGAAGAGAGGGAATCGCTGCAAGCCGGTGGACTTGTTGTGGGGGGCTGCAGGTGGGGGAGAGAGGGAATGGTGGGGGGGGCTGCAGGCAGGTGGAGTTGCTATGGGGGGCTGCGGGTGGGGGAGAGAGGGAATGGCAGGGTGGGGGAGAGGGGGAATGGGGGGGCGTGGAATTGGACGTCGAGGCTGAGGGTGGGTGGAGTTGGGGGTGTCGTCGGTGGAGTGAAGTGGAGGGTGCGTGGAGTTCAGGTTGGGTGGAGTGGAGGGTGGGTGGAGTGGAGTGGAGGGTGGGTGGAGTTGAGGGTGGGTGGAGTGGAGGGTGGAGTGGAGTGGAGGGTGGGTGGAGTTGGGGTTGTCGTGGGTGGAGTGGAGTTGAGGGTGGGTGGAGTGGAGGGTGGGTGGAGTTGAGGGTGGGTGGGTTTGAGGGTGGGTGGAGTGGAGGGTGGGTGGAGTGGTGGGAGGTGGTGGGTGGTGTGGGTGGAGTGGTGGGAATGCTTGTGGGTGGAGTGGTGGGGGTGGTGGGTTGTGTTGAGGGTGGTTGGAGTGGAGGGTGGGTGGAGCTGAGGGTGGATGGAGTTGGGGTTGTTGTGGGTGGAGTGGAGTTGAGGGTGGGTGGAGTGGAGGGTGGGTGGAGTTGAGGGTTGGTGGGGTTGAGGGTGGGTGGAGTTAAGGGTGGGTGGAGTGGAGGGTGGGTGGAGTTGAGGGTGGGTAGAGTTGGGGTTGCCATGGGTGGAGTGTAGTTGAGGGTGGTTGGAGTGGAGGTTGGGTGAAGTTGAGGGTGGGTGGGGTTGAGGGTGGGTGGAGTGGAGGGTGGGTGGAGTTGTGGGAGGTGGTGGGTGGTGTGGGTGGAGTGGTGGGAGTGCTTGTAGTGCAGTGGTGGGGGTGGTGGGTGGTGTTGAGGGTGGGTGGAGTTCAGGGTGGGTGGAGTTGGGGTTGCCGTGGGTGGAGTGGATTTGAGGGTGGGTGGAGTGCAGGGTGGGTGGGGTTGAGGGTGGGTGGAGTGGAGGGTGGGTGGAGTGGTGGGAGGTGGTGGGTGGTGTGGGTGGTGTGGGTGGAGTGGTGCGAGTGTTTGTGGGTTGAGTGGTGGGGGTGGTGGGTGGTCACGGTGGTGTGGTTGGAGGTGGTCAATGGTGTGGGTGGAGTTGTGGGGGGGTGGTGGGTGGTGTGGGTGGAGTGCTGGGAGGTGGTGGGTTGTGTGGGTGGTGTGGGTGGAGTTGTGGGGGGTGGTGTGCATGGTGTGGATAGAGTGGTTGGAGTGTTGTGGTTGGAGTGGTGGGGGGTGGTGGGTGGTGTGGGTGGTGTGGGTGGAGTGGTGGGTGGGTGGTCTGGGTGGTGTGGGTGGAGTGGTGGGAGGTGGAGTGGTGGGAGGTGGTTGGTGGTGTGGGTGGAGTGGTGGGAGATGGTGGGTGGTGTGGGTGGAGTTGTGGGGGGTGGTGGGTGGTGTGGGTGGTGTGGGTGGAGTGGTTGGGGGTGGTGGCAGTGCGGGTGGTGTGGGTGGAATGGGGAGTGGGTCTACAACTTCCACAACATTTCCCACATTATCACCATAGAACTTTCACCAAAATTTCCTTTCACTTCTTGGATGCTCAAAAACCCATGAGTAGAAATATGGTAGGTAGTCATACAGGTCCTGCCGAACTTTTAGCAATGATTCAACGTAATGGTGGGTAGATTTCGGTGCATGATCAACATGTTCTACCCTTGTGATCCGATTATAAATCTTTAATGGAAAAGTAGCTATATCACCGATAGCCCAAACATTTAGAGAACTTGTTCTAAAATGTCCATCTACCTCGATACCTCCTTCAAACATTTTAAGTCCCCCCTCAATGAAAGGACCGAGAGCAGGTTTTGCACCAATGCCTACAACTATTGTATCAGCATCGAGTACTGCTCCATCTGACAACTCAACTACAGAAACATTTTCATCATGTTCAGATATAATTTGCTTCATGGTCACACCCTTAGTGAATCTCAAGCGGGGGCTGCAGGCGGGTGGAGTTGTTGCAGGGAGCTGTGGGTGGGAGAGAGAGGGAATTGTTGTGGGTGGGTGGAGTTGCTGGGGGGCCTGTCGGTGGGGGAGAGAGGGAATGGTTAGCTTTGTTAAGCCAATAACCCCATTCATTCTTGTCATGAATCGGGCTTCTTTCGCATCATCACAAAATAGTACAATTTCGTAACCTTTGTCATGGCTCATTGTGGCAAGAGGAGAGAGAGAGAGAGAGAGAGAGAGAGAGAGAGAGAGAAATATATAGAGAGAGAGGGAGAGGGAGGAAGACGGAGAGTGGGTGGAGTGGAGGGAGGGTTGAGTGGAGGATGGGTGGAGTTGGGGGTGCCGTGGGTGGAGTGGAGTGGAGGGTGGGTGGATTTGAGGGTGGGTGGAGGGTGGCTAGAGTTGAGGGTGGGTGCAGTGGAGGGTGGGTGAAGTTGGGGGTGTCGTGGGTGGAGTGGAAGTTAGGATGGGTAGAGTTGATGGTGGGTGGAGTGGAGGGTGCGTGGAGTTGAGGGTGGGTGGATTGGAGGGTGCGTGGAGTTGAGGGTGGGTGGAGTGGAGGGTGGGTGGAGTTGAGGGTGGGTGGAGTGGAGGGTGGGTGGAGTTAAGGGTGGGTGGAATTGGGGTTGCTGTGGGTGGAGTGGAGTTGAGGGTGGGTGGAGTGGAGGGTGGGTGGAGTGGAGGGTGGGTGGAGTTGAGGGTGGGTGGGGTTCAGGGTGGGTGGGTGGAGTGGTGGGAGGTGGTGGGTGTTTTGGGTGGAGTGGTGGGAGTGCTTGTGGGTGGAGAGGTGGGGGTGGTGGGTGGTGTTGAGGGTGGGTGGAGTGGAGGGTGGGTGGAGTTGAGGGTGGGTGGAGTTGGGGTTGTCGTGGGTGGAGTGGAGGGTGGGTGGGGTTGAGGGTGGGTGGAGTGGAGGGTGGGTGGAGTGGAGGGTGGGTAGAGTTGAGGGTGGGTGGAGTTGAGGGTGGGTGCAGTTGGGGTTGCCATGGGTGGATTGGAGATGAGGGGTGGAGTGGAGGGTGGGTGGAGTGGTGGGAGGTGGTGCCTGGTGTGGGTGGTGTTGAGGGTGGGTGGATTGTAGGGTGGGTGGAGTTGGCGTTGCCTTGGGTGGAGTGAATTTGAGGGTGGGTGGAGTGGAGGGTGGGTGGAGTGGTGGGAGGTGGTGGGTGGTGTGGGTGGTTTGGGGGGAGTGGTGGGAGTGCTTGTGGGTGGAGTGGTGCGGGTGGTGGGTGGTGTGGTTGGAGGTGGTGAGTGGTGTGGGTGGAGTCGTGGGGGGGTGGTGGGCAGTGGGTGGTGTGGGTGGAATGGTGGGAGGTGGTGGGTGGTGTGGGTGGTGGGTGGTGTGGGTGGAGTGGTGGGAGTGCTGTGGGTGGAGTGGTGGGCGGTGGTGGGTGGTGTGGGTGGAGTGGTGGGAAGTGGTAGGTGGGTGGTGTGGGTGGTGTGGGTGGAGTGGTGGGAGGTGGTGGGTGGTGTGGGTGGAATGGTGGGAGGTGGTGGGTGGTGTTGGTGGTGTGGGTGGAGTTGTGGGTGGTGGTGGGTGGGGTGGGTGGAGTGGTTGGGGGTGATGGGTAGTGCGGGGGATGTGGGTGAAGTGGGGAGTGGGTCTCCAAATTCCACAACATCTCCCACATTATCACAATAAAACTACCACCAAACTTTCCTTTCACTTCCCGGTTGCTCAAAAAGCCGTGAGTAGAAATATGGTAGGTAGTCATATGGGTCCTGCCAAACTTTCAGCAATGATTCAACGTAATGCTGGGTAGATTTTGGTGCATGATCAACGTGTTCTACCCTTGCGATCCGATTATACATCTTTAATGGAAAAGCAGCTATATCACCGATAGCCCAAACATTTGGAGAACTTGTTCTAAACAGTCCATCTACCTCGATACCTCCTTCAGACATTTTAAGGCCCCCCTCAATGAAAGGGCCAATAGTAGGTTTTGCACCAATGCCTACAACTATTGTATCAGCATCGAGTATTGCTCCATCTGACAATTCAACTGTAGAAACCTTTTCATCATGTTCAAAAATAATTCTGTGCACAGTCACACCCTTAGAGAATCTCAGGCGGGTGGAGTTGTTGTGGGGGGCTGTGCGTGGGGGAGAGAGGGAATTGTTGCGGGCGGGTGGAGTTGTTGCAGAGGGTTGCTGGTGGGGTCGAGAGGGAATGGTGGGGCAGGGGTTGCGGGCGGGTGGAGTTGTTGCAAGGGGCTGTGGGTGGGGGAGAGAGGGAATGGCGGGGTGGGGGAGAGAGGGAATGGGGGGCAGGGAATTGGACACGGGGGCTCAGGTGAGGGAGAGAGGGAATGGCAGAGAGAGAGAGAGAGACAACATCGCGCCGCGCTACAAGAAGACACCTATATGATGTTTTTGGTGCGATCAGGATGGATATATGTTTTGGGATTGCATAGCATAGTAAGTGAAGTTGAAGGTAAAATTTGTAAATATCAAGAGCAAATACCTTTAGATTTGAATGTAGGAAAAGGTGGGATGAAGGAATATTTTGAAGAGACCAAAACTAGATCAAAGTCATTTGAAAAGATATGGAAACCAGAAACTAATGAAGATAATAGATCTAAGGAACAAACGACTATGCTATCCATTGAGAGTCAAGAGAAACCTATTGAAGAAACCAAAGGTAGACAAATAAAGGCTGAAAAACAAAATATTGATTAGATATTAAGAGAAGAAATGGAGATTGATAAAAGAGAATCTGATAGATAGATTTGAGAGAAATCAAAGAACGACCAGGATGTATATGTTTCATTTGATCCAAAACTTTTGAATAATGAGGATCTATTTGATCAAGAGAAGCTTATGAAATTACACTCTCAATTAGACTTTGATAAATAGATTGAACAAGAAAAGAATAAGGAAGAAACTCAAGAAGATATAAAATCCAATAAATGAGTTAACAAAGCAAAAAAACAGTTGCTTGGTGATATTATCAAGAAAATTGAGGGAAATGTAAGGACAAATGCAAACCCTTCTAAGTCTTTGAAAAAGAACAAGGGAAGTAAAAATCTAACTCTTCAATATATATTTGCAAATAGTGAAGGATGGTTGAAGAAGAATCATAATGAAAATGTATGAGAATGATCAAGAGTTATTGGATGAAGATGATGATGATTGATGGTTTATGATGATTGATGATGATGAATGATGATGATTGATGGTTTATGATGATTGATGATGATGAATGATAATGATTAATGATGATGGATTGATGATGATGAATGATGATGATTGATGTTATTGGATAATGATGATGAGAATTGATGATGAAGACGATGCTGGAGGATGCTGATGTTGATATATTGATGAAGAACAATAAATCAAGACATTAAAGAAAAGCTAGATCGAACAATGATGAAGAGGAACCAAAAATAAATCACGTGAAATGTTTACAATTTCAAATTCTAATTTCTTTTCGAAAGAGCATATGCATTGCATTGTTGTGTGTGATAGAGATGTGCACAAGTTTAAGAAAATCAAGTAGGGACCAAGATAGAAAACATTTATTATGGCTTTTCATGAAGGATGAACAAATAGAAATTATATGAATCCATTGAGTTAGTGGATTAGAAACCTTTGGGAGTGAAAGCTTGAGAATGTGATAGTATACTTAAATTGAGTGCATGTATATGATGATAGATTTGAATGCTTAGCGAGTGGCATTCTTTGGATCCTACTATTTACTTCTTGTGAGATCTTACCTCCATATAGATCATGATTTAGGAAAACCTTCATACTTAAGCCAAGAGTATGTGTGTGTGCATGTTGTTAGTGCACTAGGATGGGCTATTAGGTTGATGGAGCAACTTTGGTCGTGTGATCAAGGCCATGAGTTTACACTAGTTTTGTCGTAGGCTTGACCTATTTATTTTCATGTGCCTACATGGGTTGGTAAATATCACTCTTATGCTTAAGAAAATACACAAAAGTCATTCAGCTAAAGTCAACCACAAAAGTAACATAATACACAAAAGTCATTCACAAAAGTCATCCCCAAACATCAGTATGCACCAATTCTAATAAATCCCTACTTTGCAATTTTACACTAGAAAAAGGATGCCTTGCTATCTTAGCAAAGTGACAAGCATCACAGAAATATTTCATATTTTGTTTGGAGATATCAGGTAAACCAACAACAATCTTTCTTTTAGCCATGTCCTTCAACTTATGTACATTTACATGTCCTATTCGATTATGCCATAACTCAATTGGAGAAATCTTATTATTACCAACTCAATAATAAGAAACAAAATTAGAAGTTACATCCAATGTAAAAAGTCTTCCTTGGCATTGACCTTTTTCCAAGACCTTATAATTTTGCTTTGGATTTTAAACAAAACATCTAGATTTGTTGAACAGTACTTGATAGTCATGCTCCACCATTTGACCAACTGGAATAATATTTTTACTTATAGAAGGTACATGAAGAACATCTTTTAGAATTTTATTGCCTTTTTGATCTTGAATACACACGTCTCCAACTTGTGCTATTTTGTGCATTGAAATGTCACTTGTGTAAACTTTACCATCAAACAAAGGTGCATGTAGATTAGCAAACCAATCAAGATTATTGCTCATATGATTACTACATCCACTATCAACATACCATACATGATTGCTATGAGTTGCATCTATATTCACATTCATCATTAGTACATTTTCATGATATTGTTCTTGAACAAAATTACCCTATGTATGATTTTGCCCTCCATTTTTAGAATTTTATTGCCTTTTTGATCTTGAATACACACGTCTCCAACTTGTGCTATTTTGTGCATTGAAATGTCACTTGTGTAAACTTTACCATCAAACAAAGATGCATGTAGATTAGCAAACCAATCAAGATTATTGCTCATATGATTACTACATCCACTATCAACATACCATACATGATTGCTATGAGTTGCATCTATATTCACATTCATCATTAGTACATTTTCATGATATTGTTCTTGAACAAAATTACCCTGTGTATGATTTTTCCCTCCATATCCATCTTGACCTTGACTATTGTTGGAGAAACAATCACTAATTGGACATATATTTGAAGGTCAAATCTTAGGAAGAAAACCCCATGCCTATGTGAAGGGAAAAATTCACAAATGTATCATATTTGTAAAGTTCGTTCACTTTAGTTCTAGAAGTTTTTTAAAATCACGAGAATACAAAAATCTATATAAGTTAGTTTGTATCAACTGACGCGGAGAGAGAAAGAGAGAGAGAGAAGAAGTAGAAGAAGGAGTTCATTTTATACGACTGAATATAGTCGGGCTTCTCTGAGTGAGAAAGCATCTGTAAACTTCTGAGTTTTCATAGCTATGAGAAAGAACTGAGTAAAGTTCTGTGTATGAGTCTCTTTCCATCATCTCCATAATTACCTAGTGTGTGATGAGTTAAAAAGATCAAGTTTTCCAAGCAACTTGATGCCTGGCATCGAATCTCTGCTGATAAGTCATATTTTCATTTATATTTTTCATTTAGTACTGAAGTGTTTGAAAAACATGATGTTGTTGGAGCAACTCGATGCCTGGCATCGAATTCCAGTTGATAAGTCATATTCTAAGTGCGCATGAAATCACCTATAGTTTTGGTGTCCAAAAGATCAAGATTTTATGCGGGAAGTCGATGCCCGACATCGAATCCCTGCTGAAAAGTGGCCAAAAACATCCCAAGTCGATGCCCGGCATCGAATTCTTGTTGCAAGTCGATGCTAGGCATCGAATTCTAATTTTAAACAGGCGCTCTTACTATAACAGGAAAGATTTCCAATTGTGGAAGGTCATACATGGTCATCTTGTGAGAGCCATAACATGCGTTCTAGAGATCGGTTTGATGCATATGATAGCTTCTTGGAAAGCTCTACTCTTGTAGTTTTAGCCTATAAAGTTTCATGGAGAAATAATACTTGACCTAGGAGAAATTAGCAAAATACTGAAGGTATGTCATTTCGGTGACTAGGAATTTTTGTAGAAGCAAAGTTCTCACTTTAGGCTATCATTTCTCAAAGTTTGGAGTGGCAATGAGTTAATGGTGACCATAGAGGTGTTCTAGTGTTAGATTAATTCATTTCTTGTGTTGTTTCATACATCAACAAGTGGTATCAGAGCAGAAAGATTCTAGAGAGCAGAAGACGACAAAGGTATGAGAAGTTTTGTAAAGTTTTCCATTAAAGTTTGAAAGGTGAAGCATTTGAAGACACAAGGCATCAAAAGGTTACTTCAAAAGTATCCTCATACACAAAGAACTTCAAAAGGTATTATCCTTTATCCTTTAAGCTCACAGGTTGCAGCAGAAGGAAAGAACTATGGCAGGTCATATCTCCATTGACAAACTGGACAGAGATAATTACCCCGCATGGGTAATGAGAATGGAAGCCTTACTTATGAGTAAGGATCTCATGATATATGTTACAGGTGAAGAAGAGAAGCCAGTATTTGAAGATGAAAGCCGACCAAAGAAAGAAGAACTAGATGCTTTAAAGCATTGGCAGAAGAAGGATGCAAGTGCAAAAGCCTACATCTACAATACAATCTCTGATCATTTACTACCACACATCAGAGGATTGGAATCATCTGAAGATATATGGAATGCATTGAAGTATCATTTCCAAAGCACTACTAAAGCACGGAAAGCAAGTCTATGGTCAGAGTTTACAACATTTAAGAAGAAGCCAAGTCAAACCATTAGTGATTATGTCACTAAGATGAAGGATCTTGCAGATAGTCTTGGATCCATAGATGAAGATGTTGAAGATCACAGATTGATTGCTCAGCTACTTGCAGGTTTGAGAGGGGATGAAAGGTGGAAACCTTTTGTCTTATCAACAAAACTTTCATTAAATCATTATGTTCCAGATTTGAACCAGTTGCTTGGTTTGATGCTCACATATGAGCAAGACTTGAAGGGAGATGGAGATAAAGGACAAAGTTCTGCAATGTACATGAAGAACAAGAAGAAAGGAGATAAAGGTAAAGCAAAGGATGAAGAGGAGTCTAGTTCTCAAGCTTATTATGCAAGAGGTAAAGGCACTGGCAGAGGAAGAGCAAGAGGTTTTGGAAGAGGAAGAGGTAATCAAAATAACAACAAAAAGGCTTGCTGGATCTGTGGATTGAGTAATCATTTGGCTCATGACTGTTGGCACAACCAACAAGGATCAAACCAGAATCAAAACAACAATAGCAGAGGCCGAGGTGGAAGATATCAAAGTAATTTCCAAAGAGGTAGACAAAGTCAAAGAGGAGGCTATGGTAGAGGTGGAGGAAGAAGTTGGGGACAGAATCAATCCTACAACACCACCTACTACAACTATGCAAATGACACACAGAATGAAAGTCATACATCATTGATGATGAACTCAATCAACACATCAGATAAAGCAGATCTAAAGGTATTTTACATTGACTCTGGATGTTCTAATCATTTGTCAGGAAACATAGAATTGATGTCAGAATTGGAAAAAGGCATTTCTAGCCACACAGTTCAAACAGGTGATAATACCAGACATAGTGTACATTCAATTGGAAAGGTGAAATGCAAGAGTGGAGCAGATTTGCTAACCAATGTTTTGTATGTTCCCACAATACCTAAAAACTTGATTAGTGGACAGATAGTTGAAAAAGGTTTTCAAGTCAGGTTTACAAATGAAGGAGTATTTGTTGAAGATCCAGAGAATGGGTATAATCAGATTGTCTCTGGTAAGAAAGAAGGTAGACTCTTTACTTTAAGAGTGCAAGGGAACATTGGTCAAGCTTTGCTCACACATGGTGAAGGAGTGATTACAGAACTTGATCTCTGGCATAAGAGATTAGGTCACTTTAATGAAAGAGGAATTAAAGCTATGGTTGCTAATCAGTCTGTACTAGGATTACCAAATGTGCAAAGTCAACATATGGTTTATAAATGTGAAGCATGTCAAATGGGTAAAGCACACAGGTTACCATTTCAAAAGAAAGGATTCAAACATGATGGATTACTAGAGCTCATTCATACAGATGTATGGGGACCAACAAAAGAAGGATCTATCAGTGGCTCAAGGTACTATGTTCTTTTCATTGATGATGCTGCAAGATGGATAACATTATATGTTTTGAAGGAAAGATCAGAAGTGTTTGGAGCTTTCAAGCATTTTCATGCATATGTAGAGAGAGTCACAAGTCAAAAGCTTAAGAGACTGAGGTCTGATGGAGGGGGAGAATATTTCTCCCAAGAGTTCAATGATTATCTTTGGAATGCAGGTATTAAGAGAGAAATAACTTGCAGGTATACACCACAACAAAACGGTGTAGCAGAAAGAAGGAACAGGACTTTGGTTGAGTTTGCTAGAGCTATGCTAAAGGAGAAGAACTGTCCAAATTATCTTTGGGCTGAGGCTGTAAATACAGCCACATATCTTGTGAATAGATTACCATGTGCAACTCTGAATGGAATGACTCCATATGAAGCTTGGTGGGGTAAGAAACCAACACTAGATCATTGTAGAGTGTTTGGATCAATTGCATATGCTTATGTGCCATCACAGCTTAGGCATAAACTTGAACCAAAGGCAGAAAAATATGTGTTCATTGGTTATGATGAAAAGTAGATGGGTTACAGGTTTTGGAATCCTCTAACAAAACAATTTATTGTTTCTAGAGATGTTACATTTGATGAACAGAAAAGTTGGTATGTAGATCAAAGTCATAGAGCTGAAGAATTTGAAGAAGAGGTAAGAAGATGTGAGAAAGGAAAATCAATTGTGCAGGTAAATAGAGGTTAAGACTATATGCAAGCAAGTACATCCAGAAGTGGATTAACAAGAAGGAATGAAGAAGCTCCTATATTTGATGAGGAGGTGTATCCAGAAACTTATGAAGAATGTGAACCAAGAAGGTCAAGCAGGACTAGAAGACAACCAGAAAGGTATTCTTATGATACTTCTTACATAACTCATAAGAACTATGCATATATGGTCAAAGATGATGAAGAACCTCTGAACTATGATGAAGCTAAAGGTAAGAAGCAATGGGAAGAAGCGATGAAGGAAGAGTTCAATGCACTGGAGGAGAACAAGACATGGGAACTTGTTCCTAAACCAAATGGTAAGAAAGTAATTGGAAATAAATGGGTTTATAAAGTGAAGAAGCTTGCAGATGGAAGTATAGCCAGATACAAAGCTAGATTGGTGGTGAAAGGCTATGCCCAGACCTATGGCATAGATTATGATGAGACATTCAGTCCCGTAGCTAAGATGTCAACTATAAGGACAATCATTGCTATTGCAGCTTCAAAAGGATGGACCCTAAGTCAATTGGATGCCTTCTTGAATGGATACATATCAGATGAGGTATACATGGAACAACCTCAAGGGTTTATAGATTCCAGGTATCCAAATTTTGTTTGCAGGTTGAGAAGAGCATTGTATGGATTGAAGCAAGCTCCAAGAGCTTGGAACTATAGACTGGTGAAGTATCTCAATGATCTTGGATATCAAAGTTCAAAAGCAGACCCAAGTCTACTTATCAGAAGAACAGAGGAAGGTACAATCTACATTTGTATTTATGTAGATGACATTATAATCACAGGTACTTCAGATGAAGGAATCAAGGAGGTAAAGAGATTACTTGAGAAAGAATTCAAGATCAGTGATCTAGGAAAGTTGTCATTCTTTCTTGGAATGGAAGTCACTTATACAGATCATGGCATGGGCTTCTCTGAGTGAGAAAGCATCTGTAAACTTCTGAGTTTTCATAGCTATGAAAAAGAACTAAGTAAAGTTCTGTGTATGAGTCTCTTTCCATCATCTCCATAATTACCTAGTGTGTGATGAGTTAAAAAGATCAAGTTTTCCAAGCAACTCGATGTCTGACATCGAATCTCTACTGATAAGTCATATTTTCATTTATATTTTTCATTCAGTACTGAAGTGTTTGAAAAACATGATGTTGTTGGAGCAACTCGATGCCTGGCATCGAATTCCAGTTGATAAGTCATATTCTAAGTGTGCATGAAATCACCTATAGTTTTGGTGTCCAAAAGATCAAGATTTTATGCGGGAAGTCGATGCCCGACATCAAATCCCTGCTGAAAAGTGGCCAAAAACATCCCAAGTTGATGCTCGGCATCGAATTCTTGTTGCAAGTCGATGCTAGGCATCGAATTCTAATTTTAAACAGGCGCTCTTACTATAACAGGAAAGATTTCCAATTTTGGAAGGTCATATAGGGTCACCTTGTGAGAGCCATAACTTGAGTTCTAGAGATCCGTTTGATGCATATGATAGCTTGTTGGAAAGCTCTACTCTTCTAGTTTCAGCCTATAAAGTATCATGGAGAAATAATACTTGAGATAGGAGAAATTAGCAAAATGCTGAAGGTATGTCATTTCGGTGACTAAGAATTTCTGTAGAAGCAAAGTTCTCACTTTAGGCTATCATTTCTCAAAGTTTGGAGTGGCAATGAGTTAATGGTGACCATAGAGGTGTTCTAGTGTCACATTAATTCATTTCTTGTGTTGTTTCATACATCAACAACTATGCCAACAATCATGAGATATGTGACCTACTTTACCAAAATTATAACATGTTATACCTCGGTTACCTTAATATGCATTACGTCCTCTACCACGGTAGAAATATCTCCCCCTACCACACATATTCATATATGAGCCCTATAATGCTTGACTCAACATTATGTGACAATACAAAGATTACCTTCTTGTCATTCTCATTCCACCTTTGATATTCTCGGGTTCGTAGTTTGGTTAGGCAAGTGCGGTTGAGGTTCTATCCCATTAATTAATCCATGGAGATTCCTACTCATAAGATATGCAGACATGTAAAAACAGTAAACTTGATAATTGGTTTTGCTCAATTTTTCTATTTGGCTATTTTCGTCGGCCCTCCTAAAAGAAGGTATGCATGAAGTATCACCTTATTGGTGTTGCATCGTATGCATATACCTCATGTATAGCAATTTGATGCATCAATTAGCTCTGATAGAAATGTAGAATATAGGAAGCTAAAGAAGTAGCAAAAAATGGAACCATGAAGGGAAGTAGAAAATATCATAGACTATGAAGATGATAGAGCAAAGTAGACAAACAAGATTAGATAAAAAGAAGAGAAGTTCTCTGTACAAAAATGTCTATATAATCACAATGATCGAGTATAAATTGCTCTTTACAAAAATAAATTCCTAACCTCTTTATATAGATTTTTGGAAATGAACATGTACCAATGATTTTCTTTCACAAAAATAGTGAAAGATAATTAAAGCACTAAAGGAATAGATAATAACTAAAAAGTTGTTCAACAACTTTTTCACAAAAATAATGGATGTTATTTTAAAGCACTAAAAAGAGTGGTCAACTTTTGGATGAACTTTTTACAAAAATGATGGTTGATGTGTAAAGTAATAAAAGAATGGTTTGAAACTAAAAGTTTTCCTAAAGCAAAGATGCGCAACAAATACATAACCACATACATAAATGTTCAAATACAATTGCATGCATGCATACGCATACCCTAGCTCTTCAATTAGATATGCAATCCATCAAATATTACGTGCTCATGTGTGGATAAATGTGTATCACACACAAGCAGAACCGCATGCACACATGACATCTAGATTCTACAGGCATTCTTCGATCACACACACAAACACATTAAAACGTTGCATATAAAATCAGATTTATGAAAGTGCAGAAAGTCAATGAAGAAAAGCTTCATAGAAATAAAATGTGTTCAAATCCCTTGGCGCTCGAGAATGACCTTTTAATCTTTGAAAATCACATGTGTATATTTCAATCAATGCAAATGAAACAAGGTTAACTAGAAAAAACAACGCATCATGAAAAGAGAGTTAAACAATCCCATCAAAAACTTTATCCAAATCACATAGTCTTCATGATAAAACAAGTATAAAGTAGTGATCATATAAACGTTCACCTTTGAATCAACCATATTCTCTTTCTCTCTCACTCTCTCTCTCTCTCGCCCCTCTCTCTTGTTGCGTGTTCATTCTTCGTCATCGGCTTTGTTCATCTCTCTCTCTCTCTCTTGCCCCCTCTCTTGTAGCGTGTTCATTCATCATTATCGGCTTTGTTCATTCATCATCATCGGCTTTGTTCATCTCTCCCTCTCTCTCTCTGTGTCTCTCCCTCTCTATCTCTTTTTGGACATGCACAACAACATCGATCCCAAGAACGAATCCTCCGTTGTATTTCTTGGAAGTGAGGCCACAAAAAGTTTCGTAAATCCTCAGCCACCTGAGAATCGAAGGTTGCATTTCTATCCTATTATAGGGCCTTACAAAGAAGAAGGCCTTGGATTGAAGCTTATTTTCAAGTGTGCCTTCCCAACGTGGTTCATAATAGTAGCACAAAAGGTGTCACCTCTCGCTCTCTCTCTCTCTCTCACACACACACACACACACTAGGATCTGCTACGTGATCAATTTCATAGCCTCTACTCTCTCTCTCTCAGTGCAATCTACTACGTGGTCAATTTCATAGCCTCTTCCATCTCTCGGTCTCTCTCTCTCACCCTATGTCACGCAATGTTCATCATAGTGTTTCTCTCTCTCCGGCCCTCTCTCTCTTTCTCCATCACTCCTAATCTTTGCCACCTCAATTATTTAGTCCGCCATAGCATTTTTCTCTCCGTGAAATCTCTCTCTCTCTCTCTCTCTCTCTCTCGATCTATCAAGCAATGCTCATCACACTGTTTCTCTATCTCTTTGGTTCTCTTTGTCTCTCTCTCTCTCTCACGATCTATCAAGAAATGCTCATCACACTGTTTCTCTATCTCTTTGGTTCTCTCTCTCTCTCTCTCTCTCTCTCTCTCGCTCTCTCTCTCTCTCTCTTTGTCTCTCTCTCTCTCTCCCCTTCTCTTGTAATCTCTACCACCTCGATAATTGAATCTGCCATGGCCTTCATCTGATCTCTATGCAACAACTCATTCTCAATCCTCTCTCTCTCTCTCTCCATGCTCTATCCCGGTAGCCTCTGATCATGGATCTCTTAAGGTGACGAGGTCGCTCTCTCGCTCTCACTCACTCACTCTCTCACTCAATTAACTCACTCACAACTTAGACTCACAACACTTATTCATACTTTACAAATATACATGCATACGAGAAATACTAATTTTCTTATTTATAATATTATGTTTTAATTTTTCTTTGATGTTCATTTTTTAAGAAATAATTTAAATATTATGGTTTAATTTAAGTACTATATATTTCTTAATAGTTATATTGGTTGAAAGTGTGAATTATGCAACCTCTAGGTGGACATTGAGGGGGTGTTAGATATGCCCAATGCATCACCTTAAATCAAGGGATAAAAACAAAAGTAGCTTTCTTGACTTGGGGAAGGGCATATTTGATGTGGACCATTGGATGTAGACCTAATCTTAAGTGTGGATTAAGCAAGATCAAGGGCTACAAACACATGGTTGTTGATCCTACCTTTCTATTGTTGGATTTACCCCAGAGATCAATGGTGTAGATTATTTTGGGCATGGATCAACCTATCACAAGCCTAGAACATGGGTAGGCTGACTTAGGCTTGGAGGACCTTATAAGGATGGTCCCATCTCCATGGAAGTGATCGAAGTCTTATAGGTCATAGAAGAAGAAGAGACATATACTCAAGGAGGCTCAAGGATAGAGTGATCCAAATATCAAAGAGCTCAAGCATAGCTATCCAAGCTGGGAAAACAAAGAGTAGGGCATTATAAACATAGAGGAGGAGTAATGAGAAGCTATATAATTCTAGTCTCTTTTAGGTATAAACATACTCTACTAGAATTATAGGAGAAGGACACAAAAGCTTGGACATCAAGGATAAGAGGTACATTTCAGTGTAACCCTAATTTCCCATTAATTATGGTACATCTAGGTCAAAAAGTGGAGTTGCTTGACAAAGACAACTATAAGAGATGGAGTTTCATAGTCATTAACTACCTCATGAGCAAAGGCTTATGGCCTATTGTGAGTGGAGTCGAAGATAAGTTTGATTTGGATCCTAAAGATCAGAAGGTCACCGATCAAGAATTGAAGATTTGGTCATATATCAGAGTTTGATCATGCTAGAGATGTTTGGGAGGCATTAGAGAAGATATATGACACTTTCACAAGAAGCAAAAAGATGCACCTCAAGAATGAACTCCATTCTTTGAAGAAGGGTAGTCATCAATCTATTGTTGACTACACCTTGAGGGTAAAGGACTTCAAGGAGCATCTGGAATCCATTGGATATAAAGTAGATGAGTACCACCTTGTGGAGATTACTCTCAATCGGCTGAGAGTGGAAGACCGGTGGAAACCACTCATTATTATCATCTCTATAGAGATGATCTTCCAACTCTTGAGGAGTTGATCCCTCACCTAGTGGCAGAAGAGGTTATCATAGGAGAAACATCCAAGAAGGATGGTAACTGAGAGGTCATATATGCTAGCAAAGGAAAAGGAAAGAATGGCAACAAGGGGAAAGGAGGGAAAAGCAAGTGGAACTAGTCCCAGGATGAAGATTAAGATTCAAAAGGTGATAGCAAGGCATCATCTCCAAGGAAGGACAAGAATGGCAAAGGGAATAAAAACCACCATCAAGGTAAAACGTGTTTTATATGTGGTAAGCATAATCATATTTCTTCAAATTCCTGGTTCAAGAATGAAAAAGGCAAAAAGAAGAATGAGGAAGGGAAGTATGCTAACAAATCCAAGAAGGATGTTGAGAAGGAGACCCTCCTAGCCATGAGACATGGCTACAGGACACAAAGTAGTACATAGACTCTAGATGCTCTAATCACATGTCATGTGTGGAGGATTTTTTTTTTCATATGTAGGTCCCAAACTCAAAAGGTTGTGTGGGGACAAGAGACAACATTGAGCCTCCCATTACACATTTGGGAGATGTGAAGCTAGGTGAAGATAAATCTTTCAAAACACTTAAAGATGTGCTCCATGTTCCATCCATTTTGAAGAACCTGTTCTTTGTAGGACAGATGCTAGAGAGAGGTATGCACATGATATTTGATGCAAAAGGATGCATGGTGAACCAAGGAGGCAAAATTTCCAAGGGAGGGAAGCAAGGTAGATTGTTTACACTAGATGTTGCTCCTACACACAACAAGGTATTTTATGTGATGATTGGAAATAGAAGCATTACACAGATTGATCTTTGGAACAATAGGACAGGATATATCAATATTCCCAAGTTAAAAGGCATGTGCAAAGCATGTTTTGTATAGGGACTACCAAAACTTGAAGGCCAAGATCTACATGAGTTTTGTGATGTTAGGTAGGTAAGGAAGCAAGGATGCAATTTCCAAGGAGTGATTAGAGAACGTCTAGTTTTTTGGAGCTTATACACTAAGATGTATGGGGCCCTCGCAGAGAGGCTTCATTGGGAGGATCTAGGTACTTTCTCACTTTCATTGATGACCAGTCAAGAAACATATGGCTGTATGTTATCAAGGAAAAATCAAAAGTGTTTCCATGCTTTCAAAAGTTTAGGTCCCTTATTGAGAAAGAATGTGGTGCACACATCAAGACATTGAGTTTAGACGGATGGGTAGAGTATTTCTCCAAGGACTTCACAAAGTACTTACAAGACGTTGGCATAAAGAGGCACAAAATGATTTTGTAGCGAGAAAGAATACGCATTTGGTTGAGATAACTAGATGCCTCATAAATGAAGGTAAGCTACCATTCTCTTATTGTGTTGAGGCTGTGAATACAGCTTGTTACTTGATAAAAAGGGTTATTGAAAGAGGAAGAGCTTGAGGAGGTCCATACTCCTAATGTAAATCCCAAAAGACTTAAGACGTAATATCCCAAACCTCAAGGGAGGTCTACAAGGAAGAAGGAACCCGACAAAGGTATACATATGACTCTTTCATGGCAAAGCACTATGCATACATGATGAATGTTATTGCAGATCAAGAGCCACATTCTTATGAGGAGGAAAAGATAAGACTAGACTGGAGGAAGGCTATGTATGAAGAGTTCAAAGATCTCAAGGAGAACAAGACTTGGAAAATAGTACCCAAGAAGGAAGGCATGAAAAATCACTTCCAAAAAATACAAAATCCAAGTAATGTTTAGTAGATCAGCTAAAGAAAACCCGTTGTCAAATGTATCGTTTCATCAAGAAATGTAGGGAAGCAATTCTTCATTGTTCTTCTTTCTCATCATCATTCAATTTCACGCGTAGTTTTGAGATGTATGGAGAAGTTTAGATTCCTCATAACAATACTCTCATTCGATTGAAATGATCTCATCTTCTAGAAGCTCGAATTTTAAAGCTTCAAATATCTTTAAATCCGACTTATATATTGTAGGAAGGGGAAACATCCAATTCGTAGGATCATGTATTTCAAATGTTTCAGCTGATTTTATGGAAAAGCATGAAAGGTTTATAAGCAAATGAACAACTTCGCATGAGATTTACGTATGCCTTAAAAAGAATTCTTTAATATACAAATCTACAAAAAGAATTATTTCAGGCCACATGGATCGAAATCAAGTTAAAATTCATGGCTCATACTTTATACATTCGCTTCATGTTGTGTTCTATGGCATATCTCAATTTTTGATAGAGCTTTTAAATGAAGAACGCATAAGGTTGTTCTTTTGTTTCCACTTACTAGGGAGTCCTCTTGGGCTAAATTGATCTTCAGAAATTCGAAAGACCTTACCCTAGTTGGCGTTCCGAGCTGGAAGGACATTGGGATCTTCACGCTTTTGTTCTCCCCCCACCCAGTGTCCCCTAAAGGCTCTAGCCTCGTGTGTTCCTTATGGAAGAGTTGGAACAAAGCCAAACAATTCATCAGAGTCAGTGATGAGTGGAAGTGGGCTGGGGGATAAGACAAAATGACTCTATCTCATTCCCGATCAGCGACTTAAGGGAGGTGGAGTATTGGAACCTCCAAACGGCGAAGCGACTTTGGAACAAGGGATACAAACAGTGGAAAGGCTCTGGAAACAAGAGACCGGCGAGTGGATTAGGTTTGAAGACTTAGACCCAAGACAAAGAATTTCTCTCGAAGAATGGACTCTTCTTCAAAACAGGTGTTCAGCATGGGACCACTCAACTACCCGCCTTCTCTGCGGACAAGATCTTCCTTGCCTAGAGGGCCTCAAATGGAGTAATGGTAAGAAACTATCCAAAATTCCCAACTTCAAAGAGAACTTAGACCTTCATCACACTCTTAACAAGGTGTGGTTTCTTTCCTGGGCCAAACTTCGATGGGAACTTAAGTTCATGTCGATTTGGCACCCCCTTATTGAGATCAAGAAATATGTTCTCATGTGGCAAATCTTGCATAAATCTATCTGGTACAACGCAAGGGCCAACAAAATCTGTGGTGTGCCTCCATGGTGCAAGTAGTGCCATCGATGCATCGAAGACCTTGTTCACCTCTTCCTCGATTGCCCCAAGTCCCGTGTTATCTGGCATCAAGTGACACAGATTCTGCGTCTCTCGAACCAAATCAATTGGCAACAGGCGCTATTGGGTGAGGCGGTTGGCTGCTCTTCTAGGTTGTGGAATGCCATCAGAGGCGAGACTCTTTGGAAAATTTGGAGGGAGCATTGTGCTGTCAACTTTGGCCAAACCCCAAAGGAATGGTCGATTGAGAAATTCTTGTTTCTTCTAGGTAAAAGAATCTCTTGAGACAAGAGATCTCCTCCATTTAGACATCACTGTATTTATCTCCTCGTAGATAACAAGTTGAAACCCAAATGGGTCCCCCATGAAGGAGATGATAGTTTTGTACGCCTCATTTGTAATGCCCTCTAGCTTACCGAACTCGTCCCCTGCTTTGTGGGATTTGGGGAGTCCCAAGGGCACTAGTCCCATTCACCTGTAACTTTTGTTCGTTATTTTAATTAAAGTCCGGGAGATTAGTCCATGGCCAAACTTCCTTTTATAAAAAAACAACACCACTCATTGGCTGCTTGTACGCTATGTTGCTGAAGGAGAGAGGGCTTTCGCTTATATAGAACAAACAGCAGGCCATCTGATTCACAGGTGTTTTCAAACAGGCGTTGAAATTTTGTTGAAAATGCTTAAATTGCGATATTATTCAACAACATGTTCAAAAAGTTGTTTGATACCACCTGATCATCATTGTTGTGATCATCGATACCACCTGATCATCGATACATGGATCATCATTTGTTCTGATCATTTGCGATACCACACCAAAGAATTCGAAATTTCCTTACGACCTTTTTCTTACGCGAAAGGAGTCTGAATCCACTTACAAATTTCTCTTACTTGAAGGAGTCTGAATCGAATAATTGCATCCTCATGCATGTTGGCGGCACACACTAGTGTTCACATTTCAAAGAAAGTATAAGACTTATGTGTAGCCCAAACAATGAATTTGATCTCGTTTTGGCCTCAATATGTGGCTTCAAATTTGAGCACTCTTGGCCCCTCAAATGGGTGCCATGTGGAGCAATAAGAAGGAGGGAGATTAACACAAGAACATGTGTCTTTGAACTCAAATACCTCTCCGCAATAGCATAATTTGATCTATCACACTCAGATGTGATAAAATCTATAATCTGAGAGAACTAATTCCTAACTTATAGGGAATCCTTCTCAAATGTGCATGAACACATATTGAACTTCGATTACTTCATCTCCACCTATGTCAGTGCTCTCTTAAGGAATGGGAAGCAAGCTAGTAGGCCCCTTAACTAAGCAAGCCCCTTTCTTGGTTGCTTGAAGCTCCCTAGTGGACTTTGTACAACCATATCTAGCTCCTAGATTTTTGTGTGTATGACCTAGATTTCTCTACATGTTAAGAAATTTTTTTGTATCATGTACGTCTAACTCATTTCTTGTAACCATTGGTTGGCCAAAATCTATTCCCAACTTGTAAATTTGCATCAAAGCTTTTGTTGAGTCTCTCCATACATTGAGAGAAGCATCTCCGTGTATACCCAGGAATATTGCTTGTTATAAGTGACAAATTATCGAGTCTTTGACAGGAGTATATGTGTTGAATTCCAAGATCTAATGTGTTTAATGGTTTGATTTACTAGGTAGAGCTTCATGAGGAAGCAAATGCATTTGTATGAAATTACACATATTATATTCTCCATATATCTTACAAGTGAATGACTCACATAGAGACATGACTCTAGATATTTTCAAATAGAAGTTGAAGATTGTAAATACAGATAAGGCTTCTCATAAAAGAAAATATCTTCTACATTACAGATCTCCTTTTCTAAGCGATCGCCCTCACTAAGATGTCTATATTTGCATGTAATCAAAATCTTTAAATACATGCACTCTAGAGGTTATAATAGAGTGCATGGTGCTAGATTGAACCAAATATTGTGTGCTATTTCAGTTCATGCAAAAAAAACTACAAGATATTTATCTTTTATTATTATACAATTAGTAATACAATCTATGTTGTGCTCCTAAACGTTTCACTCTTTGTTCTTTTTTTGTGTCCATTCTTACTTCCTAGATTCTAATAATTGGTACTAGAGTAGGTTATTGCTTCTTGATGCATGTTGTCCATGCACTCCTATTCACTTTCCTAGATTCAAAGAAAGTTTTTTTGAGTGTAATCAATGTGATGAAACATTTAGAGAAAGTATAAGACTTATGCATAGGTGAAAAAATGATTCTAATCTCATTTTGGTCTCACTTTATATATGTTGAAAATCAAGCTTCAACTTTGAGCACTTTTGACCCTTGAAATGGATGGGATGTGGAACAATAAGAGCAACGGGATTAACATGAGAGCTCATGTTTAGATTTTGAGTTCAAATGCCTCTTAAAAATAGACTAATTCCATCTAATAAGTGGTATTTGAGTAGGCCACTCCTTCTGGATGCATGTTGTTGGCACACTCCTATTCACTTTCCAAGATTCAGAGAAATTTTTTTTAGTGTAATCAATGTGATGAAAAAAATTAAAGAAAGTATAAGACTTATGCATAGGCAAAAAAATGATTCTAATCTCGTTCTATCCTCAATTTATATATGTTGAAAATCAAGCTTCAAATTCAAGCACTCTTGGATCCTTGAAATGGATGGGATGTGGAACAATAAGAAGCAAGGGGATTATCATGAGAGCTCACATTCAGATTTTGAATTCAAATATCCTTTAAAAATAAATAATTCCATCTATCACACTTAGGTGTGATAAAGCCTATCATTAAGGAAAATTGGTTTCTAACATATAGGGAATCTTTCACAAATATGTAGTAAGATATATTGAAATTTTGATAGTTGATCACGACGTGTGTGAGTTCTCTAAGAGTTTTGAAAGCAAGCTAGTAGGCCCCTCAGTTAAGCAAACACCTTCCTTACTGGCTTGAAGTTTTCTAGTAGACTTTTGCAACCATATCGAGCTCATAAATTTTTGTGTGTACGAGCTAAATTTCTTTGAGTGTTGAGAAACATTTCCTTACCATTTCTCAAACATTTATTTTACTCATTGAACAATGATCAGAATCACACCATTTTCATGCTTAACATATAAGGTTCTCTTAGTTGGGCTCTTCAAAGAGCCATGTTCAATCAGATAGGCATGTATCTTTTCATACCAAGCACATGGTCCTTGCTTCAAACCATATAATGCCGTTTTCAACCTACACAATTGGTCAAAAATCTATTGCTAGCTTGTAAATTTGCATCAAATCTTGTGTTGAATCTCTCCATACTTTCAGAGAAGCATCTCCCTGTATACCGAGCAATATGGCTTGTTATTATTAACGAAATATCGAGTCTTTGATAGATGTCTTGAATTCCAAGATCTAATGTGTTTAATGGTTTGATTTACTAGATAAAGCTTCATGAGGGTGCAAATGAAGCTGCATATATCTTATAAGTGAATGACTCACATAGAGACATGACTCTAGATATATTTAAATAGAAGTTGAAGATTGTAAATACATCCAAGGCATCTCATAAAAGAAAATATCTTCTACATTACATATCTCCTTTTCTAGGCAATCGCCCTCACTAAGATTTCTATCTTTGTATGTAATCAAAATCTTTAAATACATGCACTCTAGAGGCTTTTATAACAGAGTGCATGGTGGTAGATTGAACCAAATATTGTGTGGTATTCCATTTCATGCAAAAGAAAACTACAAGATATTTATCTTTTATTATTATAAAATTAGTAATACAATCTATGTTGTGCTCCTAAACATTTCACTCTTTGTTCTATTGGTTGTGTCCATTCTTACTCCCTAGACTTTCATAATTGTATTAGAGTAGGCCATTGCTTCTTGATGCATGTTGTTGGTGCACTCCAATTCACTTTCCCAGATTCAAAGAAAGATTTTTGAGTGTAATCAATATGAGGAAAAAATTAGACAAAGTATAAGACTTATGCATAAGCGAAAAAATGTTTCTAATCTTGTTTTGGCCTTAGTTTATATATGTTGAAAATCAAGCTTGAAATTTGAGCACTCTTGGACCCCTAAAATGGATGGGATGTGGAACAATAAGAAGCAAGGAGATTAACATGAGAGCTCATGTTCAGACTCTTAATTTAAATGCCCCTTAAAAATAGCATAATTCCATCTATCACACTTAGATGTGATAAAGCCCATAATCAAGGTAAAGTAGTTGTATGAAGACATATTGAAGACATATTGAACTTCAAGTAGTTGATTACGACATGTGTGAGCATTCTCTAAGAGTTTTGAAAGCAAGCTAGTAGGCCCCTCACCTAAACAAGCACCTTCCGTACTGGCTTGAAATTTTCTAGTAGACTTTGTGCAACCATATCTAGCTCATAAATTTTAGTGTGTATGAGCCAAATTTCTCTAAGTGTTAAGAAATATTTCCTTATCATTTCTCATAGATTTCTTCTACTCATTGGTCTTTTACAAATCTTTTTAGGACTTAAAAAGTTCCCTTAAAGCGTGTCTTGAATCTCTACATATTTTGAGAGAACCATCTCCATAATTGAGAAGTGATGTTTCTATATGCCTAGCAAAGGCTATAACTTCTTTGTCTTGGAGGCATTGATTCTCCAAGTAGGAGTTACCATTTTGAGTGCAATAACTTGCGTTGGAAAGTAAAATAAGTTTACTTAAGGTATACGAATGCTCTCAGATTTAATTGCAAAGAGTTTAGGAAATTGATTTTTTTAAAGAGGAGTGGTGTTTGGGCATGGCTGCAAGGACACCTATGCTTCAAAGCAGCATCGGGATATTGCCTCTTCTCCCATCAATGGTAATAAAGATTTTCAACATGCAAAAGCATTCAAGGAGGAGGGAGAGAAGCCAATAAAGGACGTTGAAGGAAGAACACTTGCTGGATCAAGTTCAATAGCTCACACCAAGTGAAGGGGAGTCTACTAATGAGGAATTAGAGGATCAATCTCATGTGTTTGTTAACTTTTACAAACATAGGTGAAAGCTATTGTTATCTATTACTTCCTCTCCATGAAGGGGATGTAATGAAGTGCATTAGAGCTCACCATGTTAGAATATAGCACTCAAATTGAAAAGTTAAGTAAGAATAATTATCAGTCATGGGTGTTTAGAATTTATAGCTATGTCATGGGGAAGGACTACAGGGTCTCATTAGTGGAACACATGCTAGACCTAGATTAGGAAAGAATCCAAGTCTTCATATTTTAGCAAATTTTAGATAGTGAAATGACAGAGATAAGAGAGTTACCTTCATATTATCTTAGCACATTAGACTGCCATGATATAGTATATACAAGATGTAGATACTTCAATGAATGTATGGGAAACCCTAGAGAAGATTTATGCGCTTCAACCAAAGCAAGAAGGATTTAATTGAATAATGAGCTTAACAACTTGAGAAAAACACCAAGTAGCAATATAAACGACAAAACTTTGAAAATCATTTCTTAGTGTCTATGTACTCAATGTGGAATCTATCAGTCATATCAATTTACTAGGATGCTTACGATCTTGGATACAAAGTTTCATTGAAATTCCGTATGTAAATCTTGAGATATGGATGTTTATATGTGATTTAATACTCTAATTGAAACTATGGAAAAACTCTTTGCTTAATTCGTAAAACCTATGAGCACAAAATAGATCTCTGAGGGCTTGTGTTCCAAAAAAAGAAGCTTTCTTAGGATTTGTGTTCTTCAAACTCATTTATTTTGTTAAAGAGATTTTTCAATGATGCTTCAAAGCATTTAGGTATGATCAATGCATATATTGAAGCTTGGGGAATGTACAAAGTATTCTTCAGGTTACTTTGTCTACTGTTAAGTAGGATTTTGCCAAAACACTCAGATCTCTAAAATTCATCTTTCACCTATTCAAAATGGTATTAAATCAAATATCAAGACTAGGCATTATGAGTGATGGATTCCCCTCATCCATTGATAAATTGGATCTAGCTAATTACAAAACTTGGTGTTTCAGAATAAAGGCTTATCTACAAGGTAGAAACTTATATGGATACATTTCCGAAGATAAGATGATGCCAATAAGCAGAAGCAACGAGCAGAAGCAACGAACAACCAACACAAGAGGCGTGATAAAGTTTGAATCCATGGTGCTCCAACGATGTTTTGGCAATGTCATACATTCTCAATTCTATGTCTAACATTTTATTCCTTGACCTTAGGAATTGTAAGACATCTTAAGAGACATAGAATGTTTTGGAAGCATTCTTAGTTCGGGATGTAATGGTCATGTGGCCTTACCCATATATTCATATATATACATTATTTATCGACCATTTCCTCAATAAAGGTCATTATGTGGGTTTTTTAGGCTTCCACACATGTGTGTGTGTATCTCCGGTCCTTTATCTTTTTCCATCATGTCCTTGTTCCTCTTGTTCAACAACCCAAAGCCCTTCATTGGTATCAGAGCTTTCTAAAGGATTTTGTGCAAGGAGCTTCAATGGAAGTTTAGGGTTCTAGAGGTGAATCTATAGGTTAGAACCTCTTGAAATCTACTCGATATGTTGGCCATAACACGAGCTAAGAAGCTTGGATTGGTGTGTTTTGATATTCGGTGAGTAACTAACATAGAGCACTACAACTTCATAGATGGACACAAAATCTGATTTGGAATTTTACTTTGCCAAAAACTTGAGTAACTCAGACTGATGTAGAAGATGAATGTACAATGACCTAGAGAGCAGGTCAGCTTTTTCATTGTAACTTGAGTCCTAAAAGTCAGATTCAAGTGATTCAACTTGCTATGCATAGTTTCAAATACTAGCTACAAAGTTCTCCAAGAATACAACTCTAGATTAAGAGTGTTAGGTCATTGTAGATGGAGAATATAGAGTAATAGTGCTTGAAGTGAAGGTGAAATTGACAAGAGATGCTTCTTTTGTGTAGCCAATAAAGAGATCTTCAATTTTTCTCGATAGTTTAAAAGCAAATTTAGAAGTTTTGAGGATCAAAACGGCAAAATTAAACAAACTATCATATTTTCCTTGTGCAACCCTAAAGATAGTTGAGGATTGGAATTATATTCAAATCTCTTTTCAGCTCTTGGTAAAGAACTTTGTTGTTGCAAAGCTATTTGGGAGAAGTGTATATATGCACTTGTTTTCTGGTCCTGGGTCCATTTGATCATGTATCATCATTGTGGTGTCTCCGTCGTATGAGACTAGAGCATGATCTTGTCAAGTATTTTGCATATGAGATGCCATCGCAAATTTGATCATAGTACTGTCAATGGATGTATAGTGTCATTGTAGTCTATATCTTAGTTATGCCACTTGCATATAGTATAGCTTACCAATTACACACAATTTATGTGACTTGATTTTGGATCTTGGTTAGTACTTGTATTCTTGTTTTCTTTGCAGTTACATGATGTAGATTGGAGCCTCTATTGCATATCCATTTGTCACCCTAGTTGTCTATTCTATTAGCATATGGTCATTTATTCGATATCTATTTTCCAATGTGATTATTGACATTAGTGGATGGTATATTCCAACATGGTTATTTTTGTTGGGAATCCATTTTACAAAGGAGATGCTATCAAAATTTTTTCCTCTTTTATGCTAGAAGAGTACCCTCGTAGAACCTTTATGCTTTCATGATAGCTTTGGATCATTTCTTATCTTCATTTACTTGGACTTGATCACAAGTTATTCATGATAGGTTGGATCATCTTGAAGGATTTATATGCCATCACAATTGAGGCATAAATTGGAACCTAAAGCTGAAAAGTATGTATTCATTGGTTATGATGATAAACAGATGGGATATAGGTTGTGGAGTCCATCCACAAAACAATTCCTTGTATCAAAGGATGTTACATTTGATGAGCAAGGTACTTGGTATGCAGGTACAATCAATATTAATGCAGGTGATGAAGAAGTTGTGGATCAAAAGAAAGGTAAATCAAAGGTTCAGATATTTGATGAAGAGAAGAACAATGAAGTACAGGTTGAAGTTGAAGAAGTTCCAAGGTTTGATCCAGAGTGTGATGAACCAGAAACCTCAAGAAGTGGAGAACTCAGAAGGTCAACAAGGCACAAATGGCAACCTACAAGGTATAGCTATGACACTTCTTTTTTTGGCTACCAAAGATTATGCTTATATGGTAAAGGTAGATGAAGACCCTTTTACATATGAAGAGGCAAAAGGTAAGGAAAATTGGGAGAAATCTATGCAGGAAAAATATGATGCATTGATGGAAAATCAGACTTGGAATTTGGTTCCTAAACCAAATAGCTAGAAGATCATTGGATGTAAATGGGTCTACAAGACAAAGAGGTATGCAGATGGAAGTGTGTCTAGATATAAAGCTAGACTTATTGTGAGAGGTTTTGCTCAGACATTTGGTATAGATTATGATGAGACCTATAGTCCTGTGGCAAAGATGACAACCATCAAGACACTCATAGCTATTGCTGCATGTAAAGGTTGGAAGTTATGTCAACTAGATGTGAAGAATGCTTTTCTAAATGGTTATATTTTAGATGATGTTTTCATGGAGCAACCATAAGGATTCAGAGATGGAAGGTATCCAGATCATGTATGTAAGCTCAAGAGAGCTTTGTATGGTTTGAAGCAGGCCCCAAGGGCATGGAATTATAGACTTGTGAAGTTCTTGAAGGAACTTGGATTCCAAGTATCTAAAGTAGATAGTAGCTTGCTTGTTAAAGCAAGTGATGATGGGTTCATTTATATGTGCATATATGTTGCTGATATAATTCTTACAGGTACAGATGAGAAAGGCATTCAAATTCTAAAGAAGCAAATGGAGAAAGAGTTCAAGATTAGTGACTTGGGAGACTTGTCATATTTCTTGGGCATGGAGATCTCATACACTCAACATGAAGTGTATGTAACTCAAGAAAGGTATTTGAAGAACTTGTTGATCAAGTTTAAAATGGATGATTGCAGGATAGCACCTACTCCAATTTAAGTAAATCACAAATTGAGCAGATATGGAGGAGAAGAGTTCAAGGACATGAAGCTATATAAGTTTGGTTGGTAGTCTGATCTATGCTACACTAACTAGGCCTGACTTGTCATATGCAATTGGAGTTTTGTCTCAATTCATGCATTGTCCTAGGAAAGAACATTGGAATTGCAGGACAAAGAGCGTTGAGGTACATTAAGGGTACACTCAAAGAGGGTTTGTATTATGGTTTTACATCAGATACAAACATCAAGATATATAGTGATGCAGATTGGGCAGGTAATCCTGATGATAGGAGATCAACTTATGGATACTTGTGTTATGTGGAGATAAGTTAATTTCTTGGTGTTCAAAGAAGCAACACACAGCTGCTTTGTCATCCATAGAAGCAAAGTATAAAGGTATGGTTGAAGCTGCAAAGGAAGTGATATGGCTTAAGACTCTGATGAAGAGTTTTGACATCATTCAGAGTATACCCACTATTCATGGAGATAACATGAGTTCATTGTAGTTAGCTGCTAACCCTGTGTTTCATGCCAAGACTAAACACATTGAGATTCAGTATCACTTTCTAAGAGAGAAGGTGATGGATAAAGAGATTGAAGTCATACATACTTCAACAAAAGATCAGATAGCTGATATGCTAACCAAAAGCTTGGATGGACCAAAGCTACAGAGATTCAAAGACATGGCAGGCATAAAGAAGATAGATAAAACCTCAATTGATGATTGAGGGGGAGCTGTTGGTGCAAGGCAATCAACAATTGAAGTTTTTGGATGAAGAATTGAATTCAAGGACTGAAGAAAACACCAAGTCATGAAGCATGAAGGAAGTGCATATCCATGAGATAAAGATGTGTATACATATGTACATTATTTTAGAGTCAGATCATCACATACTTTTGTATGGCCATGAGCTTGTAAAAATTTGCCTATATATACAAAGAAAATATTGGGGCAAAGTAGAGAGATTATGTGAGAACAAGAATTCAGAAGAATTAGATGTCATTAGACTTTTAGAAGTGAGTACAATCTCTCTCATTATTCAGATGTAAGAATTTCTCAGAAATGAAAAATGTTGCGCCCGATGTTTCTGTGTATTCTCCTTCTGTACTTGATCATTTCACGAATCCTTTTGTAGAAATCTAAGTCCATAGTTAATGATTCTATGGTTAAAGTTTGAGAGCCTAATTGTAAATAGGCTATGAGAATTATGTGTAGGAACATTCATATGTGAAGAAGTGTTCATTGGTTCCTGAAATAGGCGCAAAATTTGATGCTCATGTTTTGGTCAGTTCTCCTTGCACAGTCCAAAGTTTTGAGCAAGCAAGCACTCAATCTTTAATTTAGAAGGTAAACTACCTGTGGCTAAAAGCATTTGCATAAAGGGGTTCTAGATTGAGAGAATCAAGTGTTAGACTTTATAGGTGTCTAAATCGACTTTTCAAATGAGCAGTTTTAGACATAGGTAACTTGTTGAGATCATTTCTCAAGATCTACTGAATCATTTGGAGTGATTCAACTTGGAGAAGGTGTGGAAACTGTAGCCAACACCCTGTGTAAAGTTTCATAAAAAATTTTACACAATTGATGAGTTAATGAGAGAGATATGTGCAACAGACTTTCTATGTAGTCATCTCTTTCACAGGTTTTTTCAAAATCTTTATAATTGATCATTGATCCTCTAAAATTGGTGAATGATTTGAGTTACTCTTGATATAGAGGTGCTCTAACTTCAAGAGTAGCTTGTTCTTTTGGAGATTAACACTCTCCATCAAGTGATGCACGATGCTCTAGATCTCTCACAAATGTGTTTACTTCACGATGAAGATGTGCACGCAATAGTCAAGAATAATGATGATGATATAATGAGGATGAAAAATATGCAACTTAAAGGATATGGATCACAACCTCCCAACTAGATCAAAAGCAAATTCCATAAAGTGTTTCATGTCGGGTTCAAATGTGGAGGTGATCACAATCCGGTTGGATCGGGTCTAGTCTCATCACACACAGAGTCTATGAAGCTAGTGAGTGTTGGAAGGTCTTTGTGATCAAAATATGAAGGTGAAAATGAAGTTGGGTATGGAGAGGAGAGATGTCATGATTTGATTATGAGAAGGGGGAAACATATGAATGCAAGCTAAGTGCAGGAACATAAATGATGAGGACAAAAGAAAACCATTCACATGAATCAATCTCGAAAGAAAGAATGGTTCAAAAAAATGGAGCTTCTTATACACTTTTGAAATTTATTCATATGCATGGGTTCTTTCGGATGTATGCATGATGAGAAAAAAAACAAAACCACACACATGAATCAGTTTTGAAAGAAACAATGGTCCAAGAATGGAGCTTCATGAAGTAATTCGATGGAAATGCACTAGAGTGTGCTCTCCTTCGCGAGAGCTCCACGATGATAACCTCGGAGTAGAAAATTAAGCTCCCAAGGCTGCACTTAGTACTCTGCACAGAGGTTGTAGAATACACAGAAAACATAGTACACAAGGGAGCACAAAGACAGTTTTCTTAGGTCTTACAAATGCGGTCGAACTTATAGCCTGTGGCTGACGAGGCAACTATATGTTTTATTAAAGAACATATACAAAGAAGTGTCGGTTGTTCATTTGGCCTTTCACATGGACACTAACGATAACAATCTCCCACTAAAGGCCAATATGGCCAAAGTAACTATGGGAGAAAAATAAAGAATGATAAAGAATACTTGAGTGTAAGCATACAAACTATACCTCCCACCTGATGGGCATGTTACATAGTATACAAGTGATTGTGTAAGATCATGAATCAAGTAATCCCCATCAAGTGACAAGAGTGTTGAAAGCTATCATGTGGTAGATCTTTAGCCAAAGCATATGTAGCATTATCTCAAGTATGAAATTTCTCAAGACTAATGCGCTCAATGGCTAAGCAATCTCAAATGAAGTGATACCTCACCACAATGTGCTTGGTCTTTTCATGATAGACGGGGTTCTTAGCCAAAGCAATGGCACTCTGACTATCACTGAGCAAACGAGCTACATGTTGAGGTAAACCCATATCACAAGCAAGACAAGAGAGCCACAATGCTTCCTTACATGCCTCACTTGCTGCAACATACACTACTTCTGTGGTGGAATCAACTATACATTCTTGAAGATGAGATCTCCAAGAGATAACACCTCCTGCAAAATGAAAAATGTACTGTGATGTAGACTAATGATTATCTGCACAACCAGCATAGTCAGAATCTGTGTAACTAATAATGGACACTTTACCTCTACCTAAGCATAGACACTTGTCCTTAGTGCCACTCAAGTATCTCAAAATCATCTTGACCACTTCCCAATGGTTCTTGCCAGGATTAGACATATATCTGCTCACAAATCCCACTACAAATGCATTGTTTGGTCTCGTAGTTACCATAGCATACATGAGACTACCAACAACAGACTGATAGGGAATTTTAGTCATGAATTCCTTTTCCCCATGTGATTTGGGGCAATCATCATTGCTCAATTTCACATATGTGGGTAAAGGTGTACTCAATGCCTTTCCACCCTGCATATTGAACCTATGAAGTACTTTGGATATGTACTCACTTTGAGACAAGTATATGCATCTTTTAATCCTATCATGAGTAATGCGAATGCCCCCAAATCCTATCACCCTCCATATTGAACCTGTGAAGTACTTTGGATATGTACTCACTTTGAGACAAGTATATGCATCTTTTACTCCTATCACACGTAATACACATGCCAAGAATATGTTTGGCATCCCCCAAATCCTTCATATCAAATGTCTGACTCAACTTCTTTTTGAGAATTGACAAGTCATAAGAGGACTTCCTAGAAATCAACATATGATCGAGCATATCAAGCTGCCATCTGAGCATCTCTTTGTGTAGAGAAAATGATCCTCATTGCTTCAAGAATAGCCTTGGGACTTCACAAAGGCATCAAACTTCTAGTACCATTGTGTAGGGGACTATTTAAGTCCATACAAGGTCTTCTTGAGCTTACAGACTAGACTTTCCTTGCCAAGAACTACATTACCCTCTAGTTGTTCCATATAGATCTCATCTATAAGATCTTCATGCAAGAAAGAAGTTTTCATATCCATTTGGAATAGCTCTAAGTCCTCCATTGCAACGAATCAAAGCAACATGCGTAGGGTAGTCATCTTGACCACTGAAGAGAAGATCTCCTCGAAATCAACACCATGTTGTTGCTTAAACCCCTTTGCAACAAGTCGTGCTTTATACTTTGGAGAAGCACTATCTAATGTGAATTTCAGCTTATATACCCATTTACATGGTAAAGCTTTCCTGTCCTTTGGCAAAGGTACTAAATCCCAAGTACCATTCTTGTGAATGGAATCCAACTCACTCTTCATGACATGCTCCCACTTGACATGATTTTTTGTCTACATAGCCTGTTTGTAGCAAGAAGGCTCACCTGTATCTGTTAGCATAACAAAATCTAAACCTGGAACATATCTATCAGGTGGATGCGAGACACGTGTAGATTGTCTCAATGGTTGTTGAATAGGAACATGTGCAAACTGATATGATCGGACATTCTCTTTAACATCCCTATGTGTGGCCATTTTTATGCATGCTAACTAGAGGACTAGTATCCTTAAACACTACTCTTCTCACTTCAACCTCCTTAATGGACTATTTATGCATCTTAGACTCATTGAAAATGACATCACTACTTTTGATCACTGACCGTGTTTCAGGATCCCATAAGTGATATCCAAATTGACCTTCTCGATCATATCCAAGAAAAATTCATTTATTTGACTTATGGTCAAACTTTTGTTTAAGATTTTTGGTTATATGAACATATGCTTCACACCCAAAAACTCGAAGATGACCATAATATGGTGGCTTCCCTCTCCATAACCCATGTGCCACTTTAAGACCTTTGGCAGTACTAGGTGAAAGGTTAATCACATGAACTGCAGTCAATACTGCTTCTGCCCAAAAGCCTTGTGAGAGGTTTGCATGATGCAACATAGAAATTACTCTATCTTGAATAGGTCTATTCATCTTTTTAGCTACACCATTCTATATTGGGGTATAAGGAGTTGTAAACTCTATACGAATCCCTCTAGACTCATAGAAAAGGCTGAATTCATGTGAGGTATACTCACCCCCATTATCTGAACGTAAAGCCTTAAGCTTAGTTCCTTTTTTAGTCTCAACTAAAGCAAGCCATTTTCTGAAAGTAGGGAATACCTCATCCTAGGATTTGATAGGATATGCCCAAACGTTTCTAGTAGCATCATCTATGAAAGTGACAAAGTAAAGAGAACCACCTAAGGACCTAGTGGGCATAGGACCACACACATCTATGTGAATGAGATCTAAAGGCTGAATGGAAGAGTCAATGTGCATTCTATGCACATTTCTGGTTTGCTTTCCATATTGACAATGCTCACAAAATGAAAAATCAGAGAAAGATAACACAGGTAAGTAGCATGAACGAGAAAGATTTTCAATTCCACTACAAGATATATGGTCCAAACAACCATGCCAAATACTAGCCATAGGCTGTTCAAAAAGAGCTAACACGTGTTCTTTCTATGATACAAATAAAGGATAAATTGATCCAACTTTGCTTCCTTTTGCAATAACCATATTGCCCTTTGATATACGAAAGGACTGAGAATAGAAGACCACCTAGTAACCAAGGTCATCAAGTTGATCAACTGACATCAAACTGCATGATATTGAGGTACATGGTGTACATTATGCATAGTAAATTTTGAACCATCAATGAGCTACACAACCACATATCCAATCCCCACAACATCATACTGGTAAGAGTTACCAAGTCTCACGGTACCAAGAGACTTTGCTACATAATTAGAGAACCATTCTCTGTGTGGTGTCATATGGAAAGAAGCACCACAATCTAGCAGCCACATGTGGGAAAGAGAATCAACCATAAGAGCCTCATTTGGCACAGTACTATCAAGTGTCAACACGTCAGCATCATCAGAAATAGCATTAATTTCTTCAATCTTCATAGTCAAAGTAGATGGTGCAGGTAATTGTTTAACATGCCCATCAACATTTTGTCCTTTAGCTTTAGCATTCTTTAATGTGTAACAATCCTTCTTCATGTGTCCTTTCTTATGACAATAATGGCATTCAATATCCCTCTTCCTTGATTTACTTCTACTCATTTCGTTGACCATTCTTGTTATGAGGATCTTGCTCACACGCACACAAAGGTTGCAAATGCAGAAAACACACACAAAATAGAGACGCCAAGAGATGAGACCAAATGCAGTATTGGGTGCAATCTCCCCCCATGCACTCTGTTTTGATAGTCCACAGAGTGCATGTATTTATAGGAATTTTTGATTACATCAAAAAGAGTGGTTACATGAGAGCGGCTTCGAAAAGCATGCATGAAACTAAAAGTTGGTGGCTTTCGTAGAAATCCTTTCTTTTAATATAAAAAACTACATTCTACAATGACCCATATTCTAACCACTATTTTTCTAACTATTCCTAACAATAGAACCTTCTACGCGGATTTATTTACATACTAAATTATAAATCAAATTTATTGATGTCTTCCCTAAAGTCAGATTATTGATGTCCACCCTTTCACGCTTTCACCCCCTCACGAACCTTCAGTTGTTATTTCAAAAACACCAAAAACACATTAATACATAAATAAATTAACACTCCAACAATGCATTATTCAACATATTCGATAAGTTATAACATGCCTCTCAATTGAAAAAGCAACTGACCTCAGTTGATAAAGTAAAATAAGCTTGGATGGCTAGTCACATGTTGCATCTCTGAATGAAAATAAGTATGTTCCATGTTCAAAAAAACATGCATGGAAATGTTCACGGAGGAATTACATTAATGTGTTTATGTATGATATGAAAAAATTAAGTGGTCATAATGAGGTGTTAATTGTGTTTTATGTATCCATTGACATTCTTCAATAGAGTGATTTTTGTACTTAACTAAATATCGATGGTATTGAGTACCTGCGCATGTTGTAGTGACATCATAATCAATTATCTTCTCAGGAACCAAGATTTCAGATTGTTCTTCAATCAAAGGAAGGTCATCAAGAAGTGGAGTGAGTGGTAAAGTTCCTTTAAATGGTTTAAGTAAATTAATATGAAAAGATTTATGTATATTCCAATGAGATGGTATATCTAATCTAAATGAATTATCATTAATTTTTTCTATAATGCAAAATGGTCCATAATAGAGTGGTGCAAGTTTAATTTTAGGATACTGTAAAATATTTTTGAGATGTCTTTTAATGGTACGCAACCACACAAGATCATTTTCCTTGAATTCTGAGCTAATCATTTTGTATTGATATTATGTGTATAGCGCTCTTGGCTTTTCCTAATGTGCTCGTGAACATTGTGTGAAGTTTAGAAATGTGATCTTAAGCAATAGAATCAGCCATGGAAATGTTGATTTGGGTGAGTGACATGGGAGTGGGAATCGTTTTACCATAAACAATTTCAAAAGGTGCACGACCAGTAGTGATGTGTGTGGTGTTATTGTAAGCAAATTGAATCGATGGCAACTTTTCATCCCAGTTAGTGGGACTATCTAATGAATAACAATGCAATAAATCAAGAATAGTATTATTTGTAGCTTCACTTTGTCCATTACTTTCACGATGAAATGCAGAGCTAAAATCTATTTTAGAACCAAAATGTTGAAATAAGGCAACCTCAAAATGATTACAAAATATAACAACACGATCACATAACATTACTTTAGGAAATCCATGATGTGGGAAAATGCATTTAATGAATAATTTTGTAGCCTGAGGTGCGGACAAAGTTTTTCTACATGGAATGAATTATGCATATTTACTAAAACTATCAACTATTGTCCAAATCATATCATTATGTGATGAAGTGATGGGAAGACCTGTGATAAAATCCATAGAAATTTGTTCCCATGGTTCGTTCGGAATGGGAAGTGGCATTAATAATCCAAATGGTTTATCATGATGACGTTTTACATGCTGACATACAATGCATTGAGAAACATAATGTGCAATATCATTTTTCATGTGTGGCCAAACGAAGAAATCTTTACAGGCAGAAATGGTGCTTTGTATGCCTCTATGTCCCATGTAAGATGGTTCATGCATTTCTTTGATGGCAAATTCTTTAAAAGCTTGAGTTATGCATAACTTATGTTGAAAATAATGAAAACCATTATGAAATGTATAATGTTCATTAGATAAAGATGCACCATTGTTGAAGTCATGCCATGCACGTGAATACAAATCAAATGCATAAGTGGAAACCATTTCTTGAAAAGAATGTATTTGGATGGCATAAATATTATGCAAAACAATCGAATGTGAAGGAAATCAACTAAGAGCATAAACTATAACATTAGCTTTACCACGATGATATTGGATCATGGTTTGGAAATTTTGAAAGAATGATGCCCATTTAAGATGGCGATCAGAGATTAAGGGCTGATTTAATAAATGGTTAATAGCCTGTTGATCAGTTTTGATTAAGACCTCAGAGCCCATAAATAGTGTTTCCAAATTCGCAAAGCATACACAACTGCTAACAATTCTTTATCATATGTACTATAATTCTTTTCTGAGGGCTTAAGCTTCCTACTCTCAAATGCAATGGGATGATCATTTTGCATTCAAACTACACCTATCCTTGAAGCACTAGCATGAATAATAACATGAAAGGGTTGTGAAAAATCAGGTAATTTTAAAATAGGTGCATGTGAAAGTGCATCTTTGAGTTTTTCAAAGGATTGTTGTTGGGTAAGTCCCCATGCAAAATTTTATTTTCTTTTTCAATAACAAGGTAAGGGGTAATTCTAAATAAGAAAAATTTCGAACAAACTTCCTATGGAAACTAGCCAACCCAAGAAAAGAACGAACATCATTAACTGATTGTGGTGTACACCATTGTACTATAACTTTAATCTTTTTTAGATCCACATGCACACCGTCACTTGAGGTAATATGTCCTAGATATTCTAGTATACGTTGAAAGAAGTAACTCTAAAGACACAAGCTCCTCGTAATTTATCTAAAAGATCATCTATTCGATGAATGGGCTATCTGTTCTTTATTGTGATCTTGTTAAGGGCTCTATAATCAATGCACTTTCGATAAGTTTTATTCTTCTTCTCTACTAAGAGAAGTGGTGCTCCAAATGGGGAAGAAGTAGGCCTTATAAGTCCTTTTTGTAGTAGGTCTTTTACTTGGTTTTATATTTCCTTTTGGTGTAGTGGGACATGTCTATAAGGTGCTTTATGAGGAGGAGAACTACGAGGGACTAAATCTATGCTATGGTCAAAGGATCCTCTAGATGGTGGTAGTTCAGAGGGATACTCACACATAAAACAATCCTAATAAGTATTCATGAAAGGTTTATGTGCATCAGGAAGTGTATGAGTATAATCATTGATGAAATTGACAAAGACAATGCATGAATTGAATCCTTTCCTAAATGCACGTTGACTAATCAATGGAAATGGCTGGAAATCATGCCATGCAGACAAAGTAATAATTTGACCTTTAAATTCAAAGTTAAAGGTATGTGTATGGTAGTCAATGCGTGGGTTATAATGATGACGAAAAGGCATACCTAGTATAACATCGTAAGATTGCAAAGGTGCAATTAAAAATGTTCGTGAATCAACATATGGGCCTATGCTAATCGTAACATCTTGCACTTCTCATGTTACATTATAACGATTACCTTGAAATGAAGCTCTTACTTTATACAAAGAAGGAAACGTTTTAATTTAAGTTCTTGTACTAATAAATGTGAAATGAAGTCATGTGAACTACCATTGTCATGTAGAATTTTAACGAGTTTGTTGTTTATAGTACCCTGCATGCAAAGTAGAGAATGAAGAGAGATATCATTACCCAAGGTACTTAAGTCCTTCTCCAATGATTCCTCTGTCCAAAGAGGAGGAATTTCTTCATTATGGGCCTCTATGTTATGTAATTGAGATGCAGCGGGTCTCATGTTAAGAGGTCGCAATTGGCACTTCGTTTTTGTATGTCCATGTTTACCACAATTCTTGTAGGTTATTTGTGGTCGCTTCTGTTAGGCATCCATCACTGAAGTTTGTAGGGTAGGTGGTTTGGTAGGTTGGAGAGATGAAGCAACAAGTGTACTTGAGTAATTGGATTGCGGTGGACAAGGAAAACCACGGTAAGATGGAGCATTAAAATTACGTTTCATGGGAACTAGAATTCTTTCTCTGCATCATAGCCGAGAGATATAGCCTCGTTGAGGGTTGTAGGTCGTAAGGTGTGAAGCTTAGCTTGGATTCCCACCTCCAAACCATCTTCATATTTTTACTGCAAGCTATCCTCCGGTACATCTTCAAGCATTGGAACCAATAGTAAATTTTGCCAGAACCGCTCCATGTAGCTAGTAACCGTATCTCCCTCCTTCCATGTAAGGGTCGTCCATGCACGTCAAACATGTAAATGGTATTGAGGAGGAAGAAAAGTATCCTTCACTTTATCTTGGAAATCTTTCCATGTTGTTGGAAGCTGTGTACTATGTCGCAGGACATTCTACCAGAGTTGAGCTTTTCCTACTAAATAGTTAGTGGCAAATTTGACTTTTCACTTTCAGCATATGTTTCATCAGTATAAAAATCATCAAACTGTGAAAGCCATGAAAGGATTAAAGGGCCATCCTTCCGGCCATCAAACCTTAAAAACTAGTAATTCTTAACAGAAATCTTGGAATGTGTGCCATCCGACTAGGCAGAGACAATAGCTTTGACCACCCTCGTAAGGTTGTCTTCATCAGTTTTCATCTTTTTGAGTATTTTGTCATGTTGTCAGATCTCATTCTAAGCGCCTCATAATTCATGTCGTAGGAGCTCTAGTTGTTGCTCAAGTGTTACCTCGGGTAGAGGTGATTCACCGAGATCCTCCATGTTGTTCATAGGCTCCATGAAGATCTAGAGACAAAACCCTCTTACTAGATATGTAAAACCAATTTTTGATTTGTCTGAGTTAAAATGTAAAACGAATGGTTGTTCTTGGGAATTGAAAAAGTAAGAAAGAGATGAAAGTTATGTTAAATATAAGAAAAGAGAAGTAGAGTGAGAAGACAAAGAGATAGTGTAGTGGTAAAACACTTCCCTTGTGTGAGCGAGGTCGTGGGTTTAAATCCTCCCACCTTGGTGAATATAAAATTCCTTATTGTCACTCATAAATTAAAATTTGTTTGCCCATAGCCAACAACTGCCAATAGTCACGAAGGGAGCCTTGGGTGCCAAAGATGCCAAAGTAATGCCTTAGTTATGTCTTAGTTATACCTTAAGTTCTATGCCTTAGTCAACGCCTTAGTGGACACAGAGGTTGCAAATGCAGAGAACACATAGAAAAATAGAGACGCCAATAGACGAGACCGAATGTAGTATTGGGTGCAATCTCCCCCCATGCACTTTGTTTCGTCAGTCCACAGAGTGCATGTATTTATAAGAATTTTTTATTACGTCGAAAAGAGTGGTTACATGAGAGCAGCTTCAAAAAGCATGTGTGAAACTAAAAGTTGGTGGCTTTCATAGAAAGCCTTTCTTTTAATATCACAAACTACGGTCTACAATGAACCTTATTCTAACCACTATTTTTCTAACTATTTCTAACAATAGAACCTTCTACGCGGATTTATTTACAAACTAAATTATAAATTGAATTTATTGATGTCCTCCCTAAAGTTGGATTATTGATGTCCACCCTTTCATGCTTTCACACCCTCACGAACCTTCAGCTACTATATCAAAAACACCAAAAACACATTAATACATTAATGAATTAACACTCCAACAATGCATTATTCAACATATTCGATAAGTTATAACAATTCTTTTCCTTGTTCTTGCTCCTGCCACGTTGCTGATTCTTTCCTTGGTAAGTATCACGAACATTATATGCATCTCCACTCTTAGTGCCAACTAGAGATTTCCTACGAATATCCTCACTCAAAAGTGCTCCATATATGTCATCATATAGGAGTTTACCACCAGGTGCACTTTTGCTAATAGCTGTGCAAAATGTATCCCATGATGATGGCAGGGTGCATAACAGCAATACTGTTTTCATTTCATTATCCATATCGATTTTTTGAGCCTGTAACTAGGAGAATATCGCATTAAACTCATTTAGATGAGCAACAACTCTATTTGTGTCCTTCATGCTAAGGTCATATAATTTTCTCAATTAGATACTTTTTATTTGATGCCGTCTCTTTTTCATATGTATTGCACAACTTCTTCCAAAGCTCCTCTACACTTTCATAGTCTAGTACTGTATAGTAAACATTATTTTCCAGGTGCAAGCGAATGGTAGACGTGGCCATTTCATCTAACTCATCCCAATCATCTTCATCCATGTCAGCAGACTTCTTTGAAATCCCATTTACTGGCTTCCATTGCCTCCTTTGAATCAGCACATCTTTAATCTAATTCTTCATAGAGCAAAGTTTGTGCCATCAAATTTATAGAACTCAAAATGGTCTTTGCCTTGCAAGTTATAGCTCCTCCTCAGAACACTAGCACTAGACCCTGTTTCACCAGAAGTGCCTAAGACCTCTAATGCCATGATGGTAGAGAATTGAATAGAATGATAATGGAGCTAGAGGAGTCCAAACACCAATGAATAAGTGTATCAGAGTAAATTGACCATTATATATTTGACTAAACCAAAAATCTAGAAACATTTTGCCAGAGTATCGTCTACAAAATGAGCATATGACCAGTGTCAAAATATCATAAAACTGGAAGTACTGACATGTTCACCTGCATAGTGAATCACTGACTCCACTGCATATAATCAGTTAACCAATAGATGTTAACTAGGCCTATCGAGCACCTATGAACAATTATCATACATCTCTTATGGTGAGGCTAGGTAAGTGTTCCACTTGCATCACGGAAGAGGCCCTCACATCTGGGTGTCTTCGAGTTATGAAAACCTCACCACAACCCTCTTTTTCAAACATAAAAGGCTTTATGCAAAATGTAACTCCTATATCAATGACCACATGGACGTACATAAGCCTTATCCGCAGAAGCATACATGGTGTGTATGTGCTCAATATATGCAGTAAAATGACACTAAAAGGCTGAATGCATAGCCCAAAAACTAGCCAACAATGCCTACAAGTGTCTCTCAACTCTGATGTTTTAGCCTCAAAAAGCTTGCATAAATTTGCAGCAGCTACTCCTATCAAAACTAAAAGCCTTTTGAGAAACCTGTAGTTTTACGAGTGTGGCTGAAAACACAGCACCAAATGTTGATATTTCTTGTCAGAGAAGTACAAAGCGCACTATTCTTGATGTTCTTGGACCTGTGTGAAGAGAACTATGTGGAAAAGTACTCCAAAATGACTCTAGAAGACACCCAAAAATGCTTCAAAAATAAGCTTTGAAAACAAAGAATGAAGTTTTGAGGGATCAAAACATGTTCAAGGTAATGCCAACATTAGTCTTTCCCCTTCTTCAAACACCCCAATTGTGTAGCTTAGTGGCAAGAGATTGCCATGGTTAAGAGAGCTCTAGGGGGAAGAGTACTGGGGTAAATGACCTCCCAGGAAGTACTGGGAACCTCTATCTTCCTTGATCATTGAGGTCCTCCATTGACTCGGATGACAAGGTATGCCAAGATCTATGCCTTGGTGGCCAGCTTATAAGCCTTGGAGAAAGCGGGGGGGGAGGGGAGGGGGGGTGCTCGCTTCGCTCACACAAAAGGAACAAAGATTTTTCATCAAACAACTCTGATACCAATGAAGTAATTCAATGGCAATGCACCACAATGCGCTCTCATTCTCGAAAGCTCACGACAATAACCTCAGCATAGAAAATTGAGCTCCCAAGGCTGCACACATTACTCCACACAGAGGCTATAGAATACGCAGAAAACACAGTACATAGGGGAGCACAAAGAAAGACTTCTTAGGTCTTACAAATGCGGTCAACCTATAGTTTGTGGCTGACCAGGCCACTATATGTTTTAATAAAGAACATATACAAAGAAGTGTGTGGTGGCCATTTGGCCTCTCACATGGACACTAATGGTAACACTTCTTATACAATGCAAAACTAAAACATATGCATGGGTGTTTGTGGGTGGTATGAATGCATGTGGATCATGATTTATGAATGAATAGAGAATTATTCTCTCAACTTCAATGGATCATCCTCACTGGTTCAACTTCAATGCAAGACTACAGAGCCTTCTCACACATAGAAAGAGATAGAAGGAGACATGTAAAAACATGTAAGAGACTAAGAGATAAGAGACAAGAGACAAGAGATATGAATTAGAAGATATTGTTATGACATACATATATAAGAATGTTTTGAAACGTCAAGCTAAGCATTCTACAGGTCAAAGGTGGTCCTCACGACCCTCTCACCATGATAGTTCAACCGAATGTCACACATATGAGGATAGGTTCCACTTCATTGACCCTATGTCTTTCTAGGATTGTAATGTGTTTCTAAAGAAGTCGAAGAGTCATAAAACCAACTCTAACTTACTCAAACCCTCCATTGAGGGTGAGCAAAGAAAGAGAAATTGGGTTTATGAGCCTATCCTAGAGTGGAAGTCTAAATTAAAATTGAATCTAGGATTTATGCTCTTACTAGCCCACTTTGGATCCTCATAGGGGGTTTTTATAGTTTTTTGAATGAATTTGGGACCTTGGATCTAGAGAAATCAACTCTCAATCCTAGGATTAACTACAACCATTGGATTTATCAAATGGATGACTAGGATTTGTTCTTTATATGATATCTAGGGCAAAGGGGGTAAAATTAGGTGCATTCATTCTCCACAATTGGATCTAGGATTCATTTGGACCGTCACATTAGTGCTGACATCAATTTGGAAAGGATAAGTTGCTTTTTTTGAACGAACTTTGCATTACTGATCTTTGACCATCAAAAAAGGCTTATCCAATGAAAAAAACTCATGGATCCTCCTTGCTCTCATTCTAATCATACAACATGTTCAATCATTTTCCGCCATGTGGGAGGCCTTCAAGCCTTCAATTTGTTGATTCTAAGAAACTGTGGTGACCTTGAAATATGGATTTTATGCTCTTTGACCCTCCAAATATCCTTTGATGAAGATGAAAATTTGTAGGGCTATGTTTTGAAAGGTCTTCTTTAGGAATATGCAAAAAAAACACCCATTTGAATCTCCCTTATACAAGTTTGGCTTCATTTGGAAGCTTGCAAGGTGGCAGTAAGGTGTCTAATAAGCTCTGATAGCCTTGAAATTTTTTACAAATATGTAGCCACATATGATCTTTATACATGCCAAACCATATGGATAACAAAAATTCCTATACAAGATTTCATAGGGTCTAAGTGGAAAAATTACATTTTTTACAAAATGCACATGGGATATCAATGTGCTAGAAAATTCATTTACATGTGTGTGTGTGTGTGTGAGAGAGAGAGAGAGAGAGAGAGAAATGAAACCTTTCCTCCCCTCTTCTCTCAGTAGCAGACAGAAATTGAGCACGTAGAGAGAGAGATAGAGATAAGGATTGAGAGATAGAGGTAGAAAGGAAAGAAAAGTTAGCTATTTGATTAAATGTTAACACATGTGAGAGTATGAATGCTATAATATAGATGAATGCATAAGTATAGAGTGCATGTATGAATGTACACATGCATGTAGGATATATGCATGAATGCATGTGTAGGTGAACATGTGCATGAGTGCATGGTTGTGCATAAGTGCATGTAAGATGTGTGCATATGTGCATGTGAGATGAAGCATACTTGTGAGTGAAGATGAATGCATGTGCATGAGCGCATGTGTATTTTAGTAGGTATGCATATGCATGACCATGAAAGAATGCTTGTGTATGTGAACATGTGCTTAAGTATGCATATGCATAAGAGTAAATGTGAGAATGCATGTGCATTAGGAATGCAGGAATGCATATGCATGGATAGTCCTTGCAATCATATTTTTATGTTGGGGTTTGTAACGAGGATTCAAATGAAAAGTCAACTATCTCTTCTTATGGTGATCAGAGCACATGTTCAACTTCTTTAACTTGTAGGTACTCAAGAGAGAGGTTCACTCAATTCAGCAAATCATATAAAAGAGATTTTTAAGAGTTTATAGGTGAAGACTTTGCAAGAAAATGTTTGATTTTTGAATGCCGATGAGAGTGATGAAATCCTTCTGACATCCGCCCTTACTAAACCTGCACATCATCGCAATGAGCCAATTGTGGATCAAGTCAGGAAATATACACAAGTATAAAATAGTCATGGATAGATGCTAATCTCTTTTCTAAATTTAGAAATAAAGATATATGTATTTCATGCAAATTTATGAAAATTAATACAAATTTAGAGAATAAAGTAGATGCAAGCTTGAAACACATCTTATTATGTTTTAGTTTTTGCAATCAGACGAGCAATCATATGAATAAATCGTAGTCTTTGTAGATCTTTTGTTCATTCAACCTTTTCATTTGTAGAAACTTATCCTAAATGCTAGCATATACTAAGCTCTACTAACTCATTTTATAGAATTTTACTCTGTTTCCCCCATTTATTTCTTATCTTCCAACTCTCCATCAGATTTCTTTTTCTTTACTTTTAATTTTATTTGTCTTTTTCTTTTCTTTAACATCTCATCCAAGCTCAACTCTTTTTTCTTTTTATTTGAATTTTCACAAGTCGGCTTATGCCAAAATCGGCTGTGACTCATGGCCTTGTCCACCCGGCCAAGTTTACTACACCTATGTGCCAACCTGACATAGCGCATGATGGACAATGTCATCCCTATACGGAATCGACATGAGCTCATGGCTCGGATCACCTGGCAAGAGTGCCTCCACCCACCTATTGACCTATATAGGTGCATGATAACATATAGGTCATGCCTACGATGAAAGTAGTGTCGGCTCATGGCCTTGATCACTCGAGCAAGGTTGTTCCACCCACCTACTAGCTCATTGCAACACACTAACATCACATGCACATACATATATTTTAGGCTTGATTATGAAAGTTTTCTTAAATGATAATGTATCTCGGGGTAGGATCATGTACGAAATAAAAAAGAGGATCCAAAGAATCCCACTCACTAAGTGTCCAAAACTAGTAGCATATACATGCACTTAGTTTAAGTTTGCTATCACAATTAAAAGCCCTCACTCTAGAAAGTTTCTAGTCTGCTTACTGATTTTTTATTCATATCATTTCTAGTCTTTCATCTTCACACAAACCCATAATAGATTTTTCTATCTTGATCCTACTGAATTCTCTTAAATTTGTACAAAACGTAATATATTTATTACATGCAAAAATACAATGCATATGTTCATATATATATATATATATATATATATATATATATATATATATATATATATATATATATATATATATATATATATATATATATATATATATATATATATATATATATATATATAGAGAGAGAGAGAGAGAGAGAGAGAGAGAGAGAACTTAGGTTGGACATGTTTCACCTAATTATTCTTTTCATCATTCTTCATCTGCATCGTCCTCATCCAAGAATTCTTCATCTATCTCATATTCACTTCTTGTCCTTTGTTTGAATAGCTTTTTTTTTTGTAACCCTATTTCTCACGCGAGTGCCAGCTAACTCTCCTAAAGCATATTGACCTGTAGAAAACATAGAAACAATATTGACCATGGTTTAGTTAATTTTCATCATGCATCATATTGGATTTCAAAGGTACTATCATAAATGACTACCCAATCCCTTGACCCTATTGATCTTGGCCTAGGTTCATGTCTCATATCAAAATAAATCTTATTTTTCAGATGTGATTCTTTTTATTTTTTAATGGCTTCTTTTATATTTTCATTTCATTGTTCTAATTGTCTATTCTTAAAGTTGAACAATCTTCTTGTGATAAATTGTCTTCCCAATCTAAGCTCATCCAACTAATTATCTAAGTGTGAATAGGAAAAATTGTTTTTTGAGAATGCATGAGTTCAGCTAGGATAAAACGAGTTGATCTTGTATATGTCATCCGATTGGCCCAGATGAAAGATATACTGGCCATTGCCTGATATAGGGTTATAGACTATTGTAAGAGACAAGCGAATCCCATGGTGATAAAAAAGTTCTCTCACCTCTCTAGCATCTAGCTCACCTCGATCTACTACTACTTTCTCCACATATCCAAATCTAGTTATAACTTCTTCTAAATGGAATAGGCATACGTTATAAGTAGTGTTAGACCAAAATGCTCAACCTTCTACATGATTTTTGAAGTCTTCACATGCAAGTACAATATATCTCATGCCATTACAGCTTTTAGGCATAGTTACAAGGTCTACTACCCACTTGAAATGAATACAAGGTGGATAGCTCGGGTGTAAGGGATCTCTATGTTTGACCAAGGAATGTAACTGACATGTGGCACATGTGCTCAAAAAATCTTTCATAGTTACATACATCCTTGGCCACCAATAAAATTTTTTCATATGTTGCTACAAAACCCTTATGACCAACCATAAGCTTTTGTGCATAGCTCTCATAACTTGCACTTGTAAACTTCTTAATCCTAATAATCTTTGTGGGTTTTTCACCTTCCCTTTAGCATGCCGCCAAAAGCATCCATGTATTAGAAAGAAGTTCAAAGAATCCTTTCTGATGTTCTAAAATCGATTTGCTAACCAGCTTAGGAAAGGTTGAAATGAACTTAGATAATAACCTATATCTTTCTACAATGGCCTTAGTGGGTCTATGGGGTTTGAAAAACACTTTAGTTCATAAGACTCGTCCTCAGATTCCATGTCCTTTGCCTTCATTCTAGAATTCTCATGCCTTGCCCTTTCGATATGAGCGAGGAAGGTAGTAGGATGGTCTTCATTTGGCTCACCACTCTTCTTTCGAGGTATCTACAAACAAAGGATGAGTGTTAACGCAAAGATTGTTTACAAAGTGCAACATACATGAATGGTTCCTATGCTTGGCATTGAATAAATAGACAAAGTCTTTTCTAGGAAACTTAAGTAAATAACTAATGCCCAAAAAAAGCCATCTCATTTGTGTCAAGTCAATGCTTGTCATTGACTAGTTATGAGAAGCTTTACCTTGCATCAAGTCTATGCTGAAATCCAATGCCAGACATCAAATTTTGACAAGGAGTCCATCTTGAGCATAGCAATTCCAGCAACATTCGATGCTAGGCATCGAACTCTAGCATGCCTGTTCATATAATTCGATGCCCCACATCGAATAGCCCCAACTACTAGACAAACTCCATCATACTAAATTCTAATGAGCAAGAGAAATTACCCAATCGCATAACAATATAATGTATTCGGATAATGCTTTGTATAAGGAGGTGGTCGGGCTCTCTACTTGTACTTCATTCCATGTGAAGCACCTAAGCCTCCTCATGATCACCTCCTAGATCTTCATATAAGCCTTGTGATTGCATTGTGAAGTTTGAAGCTACATGATTAGTTACTGAAGGAGCAAGTAAAGCCAATCAATGACAAGATTCTACTTACTTATTTAGTTCTATGACCATCTCCTAAAGGCTTAGGTCTTTGGAAATGACCCTTGATAATGTTGAGATTATCAAAGTGTCATCCTTAATGCCTTGCAAAGCCCTCGAAGGTGTGAGCTTCATGTCCTCAGCAACCTCTTCAATCGAGACATCCATTTTCTCTACCTTTTACATCCACTTGAGGATCTAACTTTGCCTTCTTTTGTTTTCGGCCTTTTGCCTCCTTGTTATCCCACATTGTGAATATTTTATCCTGGAGCTTCACGATTTCTTCTATCCTGAAGGTGAGTTGGAACCATGGGTCAAACTTACGGAATGCATTTAACTTCACATTGTCATCGACTATAATCCCTACCTCTATCAGACACTAATTTCTCAATTTTGGATGAATCCTTCCACCATCTACACTCAGGGTATCAACATACTCATCGTGGAAAAATTGGATATGCTCAATGGACAACATTTTTTTGCCTGTAATCATTGCCATTTTTGTGGTCCCAAGCTAGGAGCTTAGGCTCCTCTGTAGTCCAACAAACATAGATTTTACACTTTGCATACCTCAAAAAAATGTAGTTTGATGCGCTTTTAGGAGCTCTCTTTGGGCCTTTCTAGAGTGTGATCCTCCAATAACATATTCTGTGTAGTCCTCACACAATCGGTAATTGAATTCTTCCACCAAACTCCACTCGTTTGGATCAACCATTACCAAGAATGGTACAACGGTTGCATTTGGCTTTATCTTCATCTTCTTCTTAAGATTCTATACATGCAGATTAGGGGGCTCCCTTATCTCAAGAGGACTCTTTCTTGTAGGATGATCAATTGGGGTTTGCTGATTATGGTAATGGGGAGGTGGAAAAGTTTCCCCTTCTTCACAAGCTTCCTCTTGACAATATCCTCCCTAATCTTATTCTGCTTTGTAGGCAATATTCCAGATGCAAGCTCTCCTCTAGGGGCAACTATGTGCTTCTTCTATATGGGTAGCTTACCCTTTGACTTTACACATGTCATCTTTCATTGCTAGTATGGCATGATATTCTCTAGTATCCATGGCAAGAGATCCACAATCAAATTGTCCGAATCCCTACAAATTTGAGTTAGCCTCCCTAGCACACAACAATTTTGACATAGAAGTTCCATTTTTCTTGCATTTTGGAAGTCTCCACTATGAAAAGGAGGTTATTTGAGTCCTCTTCTTCATATTCCACCTTGAACAAAAGGCCATATTGAAAAACTAGAGTGGCGGTAATCTTTCCCCTCCCATAGGCCCCAACAAAAACAAACAGGGTGGCATTTTTCTCCTCTATATATTGAAGGCACCACTCTAGGTTTGTCATTTCTCGAAATGGTCTATCTTTCCTACTGACTTTAGTCTCTTTGGATTTATATTTTTTTAATGGCTCTTCCTCAATGGGCTTAAAATTGCTATGGCCACCTGATGATATGGCCATTGGATTACTTGCATGCTCAAAGGACAAAGATAGGATGCTCTTCTTTGGCTTTCAGAGCATCTCTAATGCTTTTCTCATGAGCACCCTCTACAGAGTTAGGCATCACCTTCACCTTCTTAAAGGAATTCTTCTCGTGCTTTTAAATTTTCCTAAAGTGATGCAATTTATGTTAGCCAAGGACATGACATTAATCCTAACCAAGGGAATGTCACAGTTTGGGGGCCAGGTCGATGTGAGGCAATAAGCTTATTGTCTAACTCGATGCCTAGCATCAATTTTGGGGTCCAAGTGGATGCCAGGCATTGATCTAAATGTCCACATAGATGTTAGGCATCGAGTTTGGGGGTCAGGTCAATGCGAGGCATCAATCTTTGTGTCGAATTCGATGTCAAGCATCGAATTTTGGTCGACGTCTCTTATGCCTCACACAAAACCATAATAGATGTTTTCTATCTTGATCCTACTTAGTTTTCTTAGATTAGTACAAAAATTAACATATTTATTACATGCCAACATGCAATGCATTTGTTCATTCATATCTATATATATATATATATATATATATATATATATATATATATATATATATATATATATATATATATATATATATATATACATATACATATACATATACATATACATATACATATACATATACATATACATATACATATACATATACATATACATATACATATACATATACATATACATATACATATACATATACATATACATATACATATACATATACATATACATATACATATACATATACATATACATATACATATACATATACATATACATATACATATACATATACATATACATATACATATACATATACATATACATATACATATACATATACATATACATATACATATACATATACATATACATATACATATACATATACATATACATATATATATATATATATATATATATATATATATATATATATATATATATATATATATATATATATATGTGTGTGTGTGTGTGTGTGTGTGTGCATATGTGTGTATACAAAATTTAGGTTGGAAGTGTTTCACTTGATTATTCTTTTCATCATTCTTCATCTGCATCGTCCTCGGCCAAGAATTCTCATCTATCTCATAGTCACTTCTTGTCCTTTGTTCGAGTAGCTTAATTCTTTTTCTTACAACCTTATTTCTCAAGAGAGTGCCATCTAAGTCTCGTAAAAAATATTGATCTGTAGAAAACATAGAAACAACAACATAAGGACCAAACCATTGTTTAGTTAATTTTCATCATGTATTATATTGGGTTTCAAAAGTACTACCATAGACGAGTACCCAATCCCCAAACTCTATTGATCATGGCCTACGTAGATGTCTCTTATCAAAATAAATCTTATTCTTCAGATGTGATTCTTTTAAGTTTTTAATGGCTTCTTTTATATTTTAATTTTTTTGTTCGAATTGTTTTATTCTTAAAGCTAACAAATGTTCTCATGATAAATTGTCTTTCCAATCTAACCTCATCTAGCTAATTATCTGAGTGTGAAAAGGAATTTTTTTTTTACAATACATGAGTTTAGATGGCATAAAACTAGTTGATCTTGTATATGCCATCCAATCGACCCATGAAGCAAATGGAAGATATCTTGGCCATTTCCCAATATCACTGCCACATGCATTTGCGATTGCCTTCACTATGGAAGGATAACCTCATTCAATCTTTCCATTTGCTTCTAGGTTATAGGCTATTGTGAGAGACAAGCAAACCCCATCGTGACGAAAAATTTCTCTTGCCTCTCTAGCATTTACCTCACCTTGATCTGCTACTACTTTCTCCACATATCCAAATATGGATAGAACTTCTTCTAGAAGGAATATGCATACATTATAAGTAGCGTTAGACCAAAGTGCTCAACCTTCTACATGATTTGTCAAGTCTTCACATGCAAGAACTATATATCTCATGCCATTATGGCTTTTAGGCATAGTTACAAGGTCTACTACCTACTTGTAATGATTACAAGAGTGATACGTTGGGTGTAAGGGATCTTTATGTTTGACTAAGGACTGTATCTGACATGTGGCACGTGTGCTGGCAAATTCTTTCACAATTGCATACATCATCGACCACCAATAACTTTCTCAAAAGTTTCATATGTTTCTACAAAACCCTTATGATCAACCATAAGCTTTCATGAATAGCTCTCATAACTTGCACTTGTAGACTTTTTAATCCTTATACTCTTTTTGGGTTTTTTGCCTTCCCTTTCGCATGTCACAAAAGGTATCCATCTTTCAAAATGAAGTTCAAAGACTTCTCCCTAATGTTCCAAAATCAATTTGTGGAACAACTTGGCAAAGGTTGAAATGTACTTAGATAATAAACTATATCTTTCCATTCTCCCTCATATTCTTCATCTCTTAATTGCTTATACATAAAAGTAGATGGATCATAACTAATCAAGTTTATTCCTCGATTTTGCGCCTCTTTATCATCATCAAATTTTGCACGTGGGAGCATATCAGCAAGGGTATTATGTTTTCGAGCAATATGAACAAAGGCTGGACTAATAAATTTGATAAGTGTGATCCATCTTAACATTGCAACATGAAGAGATGAGAAGTTAGCAATCTTTCCTATGAATGGAAGACAATCAGCTCCAACATTTGCACCAATATAATATTCTTTATCTATTTTCAAGGCCTTGAATAATCCCCATAACTCCCTTTTAATATGAGTATAATTTCTTTGTGTATCATGCAAAATTTTTGCACCAAAGCAAACTGCATATTTTTGCCCCTCCTCGTCATCGTGACCAATGATGGAGCCTATACTGATAGGTCTAGTATCAATGATTAGGACTACATGTTTATCCAAATAATAGATCCTTTTCAAGATTGGAGCATTGACAAGAAACTGCTTCATTTTTCTCATAGTTTTACTATGTTCCTCTATCTACAATAGATTAGATCCTGAACATATGCTCCCTATTTGGTGAATCTAACTTGCAAACCTTTCTCCACAATCTGGCCAATAGTTATGAGATTTTTTGTTATAGTGGGAACATATAATACCTTGCTTAATAGGTTCATATTGCCATCTAGAGTCTTCAGATTTCCAATCCTCTCTACTGGATGCCTTGTGTCATCTCTTATTTGGAAATCATGCCTATTTCTTAGATCTCCGAAATCAAAGAGTAGAGCGACATTGCCTGCTACATGATTTGAGCAACCGGAGTCTATGTAGAAAACATGTTCATCCGTTTTACCCTACTTCATAGTCATATGTATCAGAAGTAGTGAGTCTTCTTGAGCTTGATCATCTGCATAGTTGTTGTATTCTTTAATTCCTCTATATCCTCCTTGAAAATTGTTGCTATTGTATGAAGTATTGTTGTGGCCATTGTTTTTGTTGAATCTGCCTCTTGAGGTTCGATATCCACCATTGCTATAGCCCCTTCCTCTTTGATTCCTATGATTTGTGAAACAATTCTTAGTAATGTGGTTAGGAAAGCCACATATGGCACATGGAGAGGAGGTTTATGGTCTCCCTCTACCTTATCTTCCTCGTCTACCTCTTCCTCTTGAGCCTCTACCCCTACCTGCAAAGTTTGCTTGAGAGGTAATGGCTTCATCATCAGGTTTTTTGCCTTTTCTTTTACCATCCTTATTCTTTTTCTTATCTTTGTATAGGGCAAAGGATTGATTACCTTTTGAGTTGTCTCCATTCTTAAGCTTTGCCTCATGTGTGAACAATTGTCCCATGAGGGTATTGAAATCAAGAACCTGCATGTCCATGTATAGGTCCAAGGTTGTGGTGAAGGCTTCCCATTTTTCATCTCCCTTTATTCCATTGATCACTTGTCTCACTATTTGCTTTTCATCTATGACTTCTCCAATACTCCCAAGTTGGTCAGCTAGGTCCTTCATTTTCATGACAAAATCAATCACACTCTGCTCGGGCATCTTCTTAAGTGTTGTAAACTACATCCATAGTTGATTCTTCGTGGCTTTTGTGCTTGATGAAAAGAATGATTCAAGTGCATTCCATCTCTCTTATGAAGTCTTATAGTTCTTGATTTGTGGAAGTGAAAAATTAGAGATTGAGTTAAGAATGTAAGACTTGGCGAGACCATCCTTTGAGCACCATGTGGCTAACTCTCTTGATCTTCTAGTGTTGGTTGTGCTTTGCTTCTGAGAACTAGCATTATCTCATCTCCATAAGTGTAACCATAGAGGTGTCTCCCTTAAAGATATGCCTCCATTCTAAATGACCATGATGAGTGATTGCCTCAATCTAATTTGTCAATGGATGATGGAAATCCATCTCCCATGTTGAGTTGATGATAGCTCTGATACCACTATGAGGAGATGGTTGTACACACTTTAGAGATTGGATAGGTGTTGCACAAAACCTACTCTACACCTACCAATGTAACTTGATGGATCCTTAGTAGATCACTTTGGATTTTCAAATATGTATTTAGAACAACTATGTGATTTGGAACATCATTTTCAAATGTTAATGGGAAAATAGATAACTTACAAGTGCTAGACTTATGGGAAAACTTTCTATTTTGGGATTATAAGTACTCATAGTTTTGCTAAAAGCTAAAAACTTGGTATGAATTGACTAGAGAGCCTTTGCACACATATAATTGAAGTGTCTATCCAACTAACACAAGTTATCTCATGAATTTAGAGAGACTACATATTGAGCAACGAAGCTTAAAAACATCAAGGGTTCATCCTTACATTTGAGGCGCAAGAAGAAGTGGCTATTTCATGAGCACATACCTCAAGATTTGCTAAATCAAATTTAATGAAACCTTGTAGCAACAAGATAGAAACTTTGACTACCTACACCAAGTTAAAGTGCATCAAATGATGGAGTGTATGTAGAGAAATGGCTTTTGCAAAAGCATTGAAATGATTAGAAGTTGACAAAAAACAATATACAGAGATGATCATGAAGAAATGTATCAGTTAGTAAGTTATAATGCACATATGATACATGGGAAACGTAGAGGACTAATTTTATAGTAGTAGAGCGCAAGGTATGCCCAAGGTCGTAGCTCAATAGCTCTCAATTGTAGCTCACTTCCCTATGACTAGAGAGTGATGTATTTATACATGTGTAAGTGATTCAAGTTTCTAATCTTCCCACTCCTTAAAGTGTTCCTACACTTTAAGGGTGATTGAATTGACTCTCGGAACAACTAAGTCGTGGGCTTGGCTTCTCCTACATCCATGAGACTCTCCTAATTTATGCCTTTACCATTTATCTATGGTAATAATTTGAAAAGAATATGCAAGTGCTCCCACATACTTCCTTATGTGAGCTGAACTAGAGTGAAATGAAGTCCTTATCGATTTGGCCAAGCATTTAGGCTTGCCAAATGTACCAATAGAGAAGAAATCATGTGAATGAATCATAAGCTTAGTAATTCTTTTGTTTATTCAGCCTGTTGAGATCCAATAGCTTATTCCAAGCATTTGCATATACTAATCCCTACTATCTTAGTTTGTAGAACTATATTTTGTTTCCTCTATTTATCTCTTACCACCCAAAATATCCATCAGATCGTTTTATGTTTGATTAATTGTTATTTTATTTTTCTTAGTCTTTTATACTTCATCCACACTCCACCCTTTTTTTATTTACTTTCAAAAGTTTGCCTATGCCAAAATCGGGTGCGACTCATGGAGCTCTCCACCCGACCAAGTTTACCCCACTTGTCTATGGACCCCACATAGCACATGATACACAATGCTTATCCCCATATGAAATTGAAATCAGCTCATGCTTCTAACCACCCGACTAGAGTGACTCCACCCACCTATCAACCCATATAGGTGCATGATAACATAGAGGTCAAGCCATAGAATGAAACTAGCATTGATGCCTAGCCTTGATCATCTGACGAGAATAGCTCAACCCACCTACTAGACCATCTTAGTGCATTGACGACACATACACGTATATATATAGCTGGCTAGAGTATGAAGGCTTGCTTGAATCAAAATTGCCAGAGGTAGGATCTTGCAAGGGATAAATAGTAAGAGCCAAAGAATCCCACTTACCAAGTTTTCATGTTTATTAGCATATGCATGCACTTAGTTTACGTTTTTCCATCACAATCCAAGTTCTTCATTCTCAAAAGGTCTACTCTTGTAACTGATCCTACTCATACAATCTTTCATCTTTCATGCATTGCACCTAACCATAATAGTTGTATGATATCTTGACTCTAGTTTATTCACTTAAATTTATAGAAATTACAACACCTTTATTAGATACAAGATGCAATACATAATTACATACATTTCTAGAAAAGAAAATTAGTGTGGAAGTGTTTCACCTGATTGTATCTTTTTATTTCATATTAGTGTCATTCCTTATCTACATCATATGCAAAATAGCTTCTTAAAACCTCTAACTAGGTGTGTCCCAACGTAATAAAAGGCTTTTCTTTTCCATCAAAATTTTCATATTCAAAAGAACAAAAAAATCTTTAAAGTGACTCTCAGTTTGTCCTAATTCATCAATAATTTGTAATCGTTATACTCTATGTGTTTTTTTCTAATTGGATTCATCTTTATTAGTCAAGTAGTTATTTTAATCATTTCCTCTATTTCTTGCAATGTTAGCTTCTTAGTTCTCTTATTCAATTTTAAAGGTTTCAAAGTTTTTGAATTAAGTTTCATATTGTTCTTGATTTGTTTAACAATATCCTTAAGGAATCCTTTCTATGTTTAATTCATTTGTTTTGCATAGTTTCCATTCACATGTATTATTTGTTTTGTCTTTTCTAGTTTAATTTGATAGTTTTAGTTTGTTTCATAATTTATCAATCATGTGTAATCGTTATACTCAATGTATTTGTTCATAATTTCATCTATCTTTATGAGTCAAGTATTTGTTTTAATCATTTCCTTTATTTCACGCAATGTTAGATTCTTAGTTTTCTTGTTGAATTTTAAAGGTTTCAAAGTTTGTGAATTAATTTTTATATTGTTCTTGATTTCTTTAATAATATCATTAAGGAGTTGTTTCTCTGTTTCCTTCATTCATTTTTCACAATTTATATTCACACACATTCTTTGTTTGTTCTTTTCTTGTTTAATTTGATAGTTTTTCTTGTTTGTTCAACTAAGTTTGTAGTTCTCTAACTTTCTCTTGGTAAAAAATGTTCTCATTAGTAAGAAGTGTTGGATCAAATCAAACATGGAAATCTTGAAGTTTCCTTGCTCCTACTTGTATTTCATGATCAAATTTTCTTTGCTCTATATCCAATTATTCTTCCATAATTGGCTTGCAATTTTGATTTTCTTCCTTTGTTTTTCTACTTTCATATTCCTCCATTAGTTCATGTTCAATTTTAATTGACATGTTGCTCATTTTTCATTAGATTTTTTGTTTACATGTATCTTTGGTTTCCATACTTTTCGACTTTCTTTACATGGATTTGGTTTGGTTCTGGTCTACTCTAATAATTACTTCATTCCACCCCTTCCTACATCTAATAGTAAAGGCTCTCGACCTTGATACTTACAAATTTTCCTTTCCTCTTCAATTACTAGTTTATGCCTCTTTGCATCGTCATATGTCCTACAATCCCAGAATGTATGACCATATTGGTCGCACCAAAAACATCGTAACGGTTGTGTTTGAATCCTATTTGATGTTCTTAGTAGAAGTCTAGGGCTGGATCCTCTAAAATCATCCGAATTGTTTCAAGAGAAGGGTATACAGAAAACCCTTGGCTTTTCCCCTCATTTGTATGATTACATTTAGGTGACTCTAATTCTTGTATTTGTTTGGTCAAAATTTCATATTTCTTATTCATTTCTACAACTTCAGCATTTATTTCCTCTTTGAAGGTTCTAAGGCTAATTCCCAGTACTTGTATATTTTCCATCATGGCATTTATGGTTCCATATAAGGTAAAAATAATTCCAAATTTCTTTTTTATAGATTTTTTTGCCTTATGTTCTATTTCTAGAAGTTGTTGTTCCCATTTTCTCAATTTTTTGTCAATCAACTCATTCGCATAGGCTTCCTTGTAGATAAAACTCTTTTGAATATGATCTTGAGATTCATTTACGTAAGATTCCTTGCTTTTTCTTTGATTTATATCTTTCATGTTCATATGTTTCTCTATGCCCATTACTCATGTTTCAATCTGTTAGACTAGCACAACATATACTCCAAAAGATGCAAATATGCAAGAATAAGTCTTTCAGTGCTTTTGTGCTCTTTCAATGTATGCAAGTGAGAGTGACCTTTTTATGCTTAGTTATGACAAAAATTGAAAATGGTGATATGACTATTTATTTGTTTATGCAAAAATTCAAAAGAACTTGAAAAGCTTTTACCTTAGTTTTGTTGATGCAAAGGATTTAAAATGTGCAGTGTGCAAATATATAAAAGTGCTCTGTGCAATTGCAAACCGCATTTGAGTTGATGGGAAGGGGGAGAAAGAAGAGTCGAGGCTCCTCAAAAATGCTCCTTTCCCATGGAGGTGCTCAATTCCTTAGGGAAAAACCCTCAACAACCGGGGAAAAGGTTAAGCAATAGCAACATCTAATCGCGTTGTTGTGGTTGACTAGGCTCCTTTAACATAAATATTAAAATTCATTTGTAATGAATCACGTCTAAAAGTCCTAAGCACATAGCTATCATGTTTCATGTCCAGCTCACGAATATTTCAAAGTGCAAATGAAGACCACTAGGAGGATCCATTCTGGCTTTCTACATGTCTCTCTACAAGACTACACCTGGGGTGTCTATTGTATTACTTTAGGATCTGAGAAGTAAACGAAAAGCTGACTAAAGTGATTATCTTTATGCTAATGGGCTATGGAGTGCATATGGTAAAAGTAACGTTACTAAGTGAAACTGTGAATGGACACGTAATTGTGCCATTGGAAGTAAATATTTCCAAATAAGAGACTCATATATTTCTTCTTTTACTGGAATGTTCATAGGCATAGGCAACAAATAAGAAGAAAAAAAGATATACATTGCAGATTGATCTACATGTGTATTTCCATATTGATTTGAAATTCTTCTAGAAGATGTATTTGGTTTAGAAGAAGAATATACATCCATGAATATGAAACTAATGACAGACTAGTATGAAAAACAAATTCTATACAAGTTATATGATCATACACAAGTTCTTAAGAAAATTTCAAGTTCTACTATATTTCATCCACAAAGAAGAAGATAGATAAGAAGAATCAAATGTCTATAGCTCTAGTGTCGACAAACACGGTGTCTCTTTCCATCTCCTAATAGTGGTCAAACATCAAAAGTGCTCATTAGTGCTCATCAATGCTCTATAAGATCAAGCATTAGATAAAAAATAACATAAGTATATTAAAAAGAAATAAAACAAACATTTTATTATTACTATTGTCTTTCAATAACTCTCACATGCATAATACTCACTTGCATACATACATAATACTCACTCACATGTATACTTAATATTACTCATTCATATACATGTTTAATATTCCAAGTATATACTTACATGCACATGTTCACTTATGTACGCACCCATATGTGCAAAGACACACATGCACATAAAGAGGAATTTATATGCACCTAATTACATATATGCACATACGCACATACATATATAAGCACACACTTATATTCATGATTAAATAACTCTCTCTCTCTCTCTCTCTCCCCCCTTTGCGATTCACATTGCTCTTTCCACATTCATTTACAACGTGGATATGCCTTCTTTGTCTCATCTATAGTATCTCGCAATGCGCTTGCAAATTCGTAAAACACACACATGCAACATACATGCAAACACAAACACTTGTAGACATGCATTCACACATGTTAGCACACAACAAAAACCTCTACACATAGTCATATGCATAAACTGAACCATACACATGCAGTTACAAAATTCCATATCATATGAAGTCCACACACATGATTCACTATAAATACACACGAATATGTCAACATACATATACAATGCACTATATGGAACATCATTGATTTTGCTAAGAACGCATGCCTTCTGCCCTATAAAGTCATCTAGACTCTTTGATGTGCATGTACATTCTCAATGATAAATGCTCGCACAAATATAATCTCATGTGGACAAAAGACCTTGCAAGTTCTTCTCCCTATTTCTCTCTCGCTCTCTCTCTCTCTCTCTCACTCTCTCTCTCTCTCTTTACCTCTCCCTCTCTCTCTCTCTGTGTCACACATTTTGTCTCTGTCCGTCTCTATCCACAATCGATGACTTCGATCATCTCTGCAAATGTGAGCTCATCTAGAGGTTTGAGTTCATCTCAGATAGCACTCTTTCTCAGAGTCCTCTCTCTGTCTCTCTCTCTCTCTCGCTTTCTCTCTCTCTCTCGATTACTCTTTCTCTCTCTCACACTCTCTCTATCTCTATCTCTCTCTCTCTATCTCTCTCTGTCTCTCTGTCTCTTTGTCTCTCTATCACTTTGTCTCTCTGTCTCTCTGTCTCTCTATTCTATTGCAATCTCCTATAACATGCACAATCTCTTGCTATGATGTCTGAATTCTCCATTGTGTAGGCAAACATGCTAATCTCTCTCTCTCTCTCTCTTGTATTATGCTAATTTGATATGTCTACATCTTTGATACAAATCTAGGTTCTCCTAGAGAAAACATCAATTGCTAAGCACTTTGTTCTCTAATGATGCCTTCATCTCATCAGGCCTTGTGTTGACTAACAAAAAAAATCAACTATGAAAACTTTTTCAAGAGTGCTCCATTCGATGCCATTGATCAGAACTGTAGCCCTTTTCCTCTCTCTCTCTCTCTCTCTGTCTCTCTCTCTCTTCTCCATGCATTCTCAGTTTGATCTCGTTCATAGAGGCTCTACACATTCTTCATCTAGCTACATCTTTGAGCTGTTTTGTGTGACTCTCTCTCTCTCTCTCTCTCTCTCTCTCTCTCTCTCTCTCTCTCTCTCTCTCTCCCTCCCCCTCTCTCTCTTCCCTCCTTTTTTCTCTCTCTCTACCGTATACAAATGCAGCCAAACCCATCTCTTTCTCTCTCTCTCTCTCTCTCTCTCTCATTCTCTCTCTCTCTCTCTCTTTTAGTTTGTGTGCATACCTATAAGATCAAGCATTAGAAAAGAAAAACAAAGTGCAACACACACACACACACACACATATATATATATATATATATATATATATATATATATATATATATATATATATATATATATATATATATATATATATATATATATATATATATATATATATATATATACTCACACATGCACACATCATCTTCCATGCACACACACGAGCTCATTCACACAGACACATGCAACTAATGTACATGCAACCACTTTACACACACAACACTAAGAGAGACTAACATACACGAAGCTTCCTCAAATGCATGGAAGTCTTGTAGTTCATTGAAGACTAGAATACATGTACTCAAGGAGGTTCAAGGAGAGATTCATCCAAGGCTCAAAAAGATGAAATGCAGTAGTCCAAGATAGGAAAAATGTTGATGAAGGCATTATATGCACAAAGGAGGAGCAAGGAGGATCTTTCAAGCCCACACCCCCTATAGTCTCTTGTAAGTATAGTGATAATCTACTTATAATAGCTTGTTGAAATGAATTTTATGTGCGAAGAAATGGTTGTATCTTTGTAATCCTAATTTTTGCATATCCGACATCTCTACATAGTCTTTTTTGTATAGAGTTATTGATTGAGCTAAACAAATCCGTTTGAGGTGTTCTGTAGCTTGTTGAAAGCTATATGAAACATAATAAATGTTGCTAAAGGCTTCGGTGATTTGGATCAATGTAAGATAGGTGAATCAAAGTTTTGCTGCATGGTAGTAGAAAAGGTGTATGAAGGGACCTAGGTATTGGATTCATTTCACTTGTAGTGTGCTAAACTTAGGAATTAAATTCCATCAATTGGTATCAAAGTAGCACTAGAAGAAATAGGGGGTCGTAGCGACGCCCCCGAATTGAAAAAAAAAACGAGCACCGTCGCTTATGCGAGGCTAGTGTCGCATAAGCGACAGTGCTGTTTTCGGATTTTTTTTTACAAGCATTCATCGCATATGTGATGCTTGCATCGCTTATGAGACGCTAAATGTGTGTGTCCCAAATAGGAGCACTAATTAGCGATGCTATTTGTGACGTTGTCAAACTGGATAGCATCGCATATGCGACGTCCTGTGTTCCAGAGAATCACATAAGCGACGCTCTGGAATGTGAAAAAAAAAATTTGATTTCTCCCGGCACATTTGTGCCGGGATTTGGATGCGAGAGCAAGAGAACGAGAGAGAGAGAGAGAGAGAGAGAGAGAGAGAGAGAGAGAGAGAGAGAGAGAGAGAGAGAGAGAAAGAGAGAGATAGATAGAGAGAGAGAGAGAGCGAGAGAGAGAGAGAGAGCGAGAGAGATACTCATCGTTGAAGCCAGGTATGCGCACACACACACACTTACACACACACACATATGCATACACACACACATATACACACACACACATACACATAGACACACAGACACACACAAATACACAGACATATACACACATACAAACATAATGTTGTATACACACACATATACATGGATACACACACAGATATACATGCACACACACATATACGCATACACACACAAATGCATAAATAATGCACATACAGACATACACATACATAATGCATACACATCCACACACATATACACACACACATAGACACACACATACACACACATACACACATCACACATACACACACATACACAAACACATACACACACACATACACACACATATACACACACACATACACACACACATACACACACACATAGAGCGACATGCACACACATACACATACATGCATACATAATGCATATGCATATGCATACATACATACTTAGATGCATACACACACATATGCATACATAATGCACATGCATACATACACATACATAATGCATATGCATACATAATGCACATGCATACATACACATACATAATGCATACACACATATGCATACATAATGCATACATAATACATACACACACATACACACACATATACATACATACATGCATACACATACACACATAGACACATACACACACATAGACACATACACACACATAAACAGATACACACTCATAGACACACACACATACACATAGACGTGCACACACATACACACACATATACACACACACATACACACATACACACATACACACATACACACATAGACACATACACACATAATGATGCATTCACACACATACACATGCATACACACATACACACACATATACACACACATACACACATACACACATATATATGCATACACACACACACACATAGAGAGACATACACATACATACACATACATGCATACATATGCGTACATAATGCATATGCATATGCATACATACATACTTACATGCATACATAATTCACATGCATACATACACATACATAATGCATACACACACATATGCATACATAATGCATACACACACATAAACACACATATGCATACATACATGCATACACATACACACATAGACACATGCACACACATAGACACATACACACACATAAACACATACACACTCATAGATGCGTAACCACACATACACATAGACACACGCACACACACACATATACACACACACACATACACACATAGAAACATAATGATGCATACACAAACATACACATGCATACACACACATACACATGCATACACATACATATGCATACATACATGCATACATATACACACATAGGACCATACACACACATAGACACATACACACACATAAACACATACGCACTCATAGACACACACATACACATAGACACACACACACACATACACACACATATACACACACATACACACATACACACATAATGATGCATACACACACATACACATGCATACACACATACAGACACATAAACACACACATACACACATACACACACATATATGCATACACACACACATAGAGAGACATACACACACATACACATACATGCATACATAATGCATATGCATATGCATATGCATACATAATGCATATGCTTATGCATACATAATGCATATGCATATGCATACATAATGCATATGCATATGCATACATAATGCATATGCATATGCATACATACATACTTACCTGCATACATAATGCACATGCATACATAATGCACATGCATACATACACATACATAATGCATACACACACATATGCATACATAATGCATACACACACATATGCATACACACAGACATACACACATAGACACATACACACATAATGATGCATACACACATACAGACACATATACACACACATACACACATATATGCATATACACACACATAGAGAGACATACACACACATACACATAAATGCATACATATGCATACATAATGCATATGCATATGCATACATACACATACATAATGCATACACACACATATGCATACATAATGCATACACACACATATGCATACATACATGCATACACATACACACATAGACACATACACACACATACACACATACACACATACACACACATAAACACATACACACTCATAGACGCACACACATACACATAGACACACACACATACACACACACATGTACACACATACATACACACATAGACAAATACACACATATTGATGCATACACACATACACATGCATACACACATACATTCATGCACACACATACACACACACATACATACATACACACATACACACATTCACACACATATATGCATACACACACATAGAGAGACATACACACACATACACATACATGCATACATATACATTAATAATGCATATGCATATGCATACATACATACTTACATGCATACACACACATGCATACATAATGCACATGCATACATACACATACTTAATGCATACACACATATGCATACATAATGCATACATAATGCATACACACACATACAGACACATATGCATACATAATGCACATGCATATGCATACATACATGCATACACATACACACATAGACACATACACACACATAGACACATACACACACATAAACACATACACAGTCATAGAGGCACACACGTACACATAGACACACACACACATACACACACACATATACACACACACATACACACATAGACACATACACACATAATGATGCATACACACACATAGACATGCATACACACATACACACACATACACGCACACACATACACACATACATGCACATACATACACACACACGTACACACATACTTAATGCATACACACACATATGCATACATAATGCATACACACACATACACACACATATGCATACATAATGCACATGCATATGCATACATACATGCATACACATACACACATAGACACATACACACACATAGACACATACACACGCATAAACACATACACACTCATAGATGCACATACATACTCATAGACACACACACATATACACACACATACACACATAGACACATACACACATAATGATGCATACACACACATACACATGCATACACACACACACATACATGCACATACATACACACACACATGCATACATACACATACTTAATGCATACACACAAACATATGTACACATATATATATTGATTTCTAACACATTTTGTTTCATATTTTAGGTATTATGGATCCTAGTAGAGAGAGAAAGGCGAAACTCACTCTCATAAAAAATCTTATGAGAGCAAGAGTTTCGTCTGATACTCTAGCGGCCATCATGCGTGATTACTTAGAGATGTTTGATGATGAACTGGACTATACGATCCAAATGCTTACCTAGTGATCAGAGGAGGGCTCTTCTGCGGCTCCACATGCAAGAAGACAGCTATCTGCTCATAGGTATGTTTTTTTTCATAAACTTTTTAATGATATTATAACACATATTTTTATTTATGTTTATCTATCTATTTTCAGGACACCTATACCTCCTCGAGATCAGGATAGCAGCGTAGAGTTGCCTATGAGGACATGCATAAGCACCTTAGGACTAGAGTGCAATATAGAGCCAGAGGGGAACATTGTGTACATAGGGAGTGGATTGGAGTTCAACAGAAGAATGCGGGCATTATGCGACTCTTACCTGCGCCTTGTTCACTTACCGTGGAAGTAAGTATAAAGTTTACATATAAATTGAAATAAATATCTTATGTTTTATTTACATTATTGTTTTTATTTTTGTAGTGAGCATGATGAGAGGGATAAAAAATATGTACTTAGTTCACTTGAAATAGAGTTTGGGACAGGATGGTCGCATAAGTGGTGTCTAAAAGAGATGCGGACACTTATGGCTCATCGTCCCGATAATGCACGGTATGCACTGCTTATATGTATATATATGTGGATATGAGTATGTGTGTTTATGTATGTATGTATGTATGTATATGAGAGAGAGAGACAGAAAAGAGTGAGACTAGAGGTACAAATACATGCATGCACACACATAAACATCATACAGGCACATTTACACACATATACACATACATGCACATTTATACATACACACACATACATGCACATTTTTACACACACATACACATGCATGCAGTTACACACATATAATGAATACACATAGACACATACACATACTCACATCCACATACACATACACATGCATAATCATATGTACACACACATAGACTCATATAATCATATTTACATGCATATATACACACACACACACACGACACATGCATATGCACATATAGATACACATACATACACAACACATGCATACACATAAATAAATAAATAAATCCTATTTCAAAAATCCTAAATTGAAAACACTAATTTCGATATTAGGGTTTTAAAACCCCTAATTTAAAAACTCTAATTCAACATTTTAGCCATATGATTGAAGTATATGTACACATTGCATCTATTCCTCTGATGTCCTACTAGAGAGATGTCTCTCCTCCCAACTTTATGCCTCTATATATAGCTACTCAAATGATGAGGATCATAATATATATAAAGATATATACACATCATGTAGATACACATACATAAATATAAAATGGAGTAGATATATTATTCATCACACATACATGCCTAAATGCACACATAAATATATATATTCATGCATAAATATTTACATGTACACATTTACACATAGACACATATACAAATATACATGGACACATCACATATACATAACTACATGCACACATAAACATATATATATACATGCATACATATTAACACATAGACACATATACATATATACATGTACACAATTATAAACACTTGCATATATTACATGAATACATGAATATTTTACATAAATGCATATATATGCATATATACTCATATGCATACTAACACATGTATACATATATCACACACATGCAAAGACATACATATACATGAAATACATATATATGCATATTAACATATGTATACATATAATACACATGAATACACACACATATGCATACATACATGATAAAAATTTGCTCCTCGAAGATAAAGCTATATATAAAATAATTATGCATACCCCCAAGCTTCATGTTCTAACTTAAAAGAACATGATTTCATCTCTCTAGTAGGATTCATCGTTATTCAAGTTAATAAAAAAATCTATTATCTTATATCGATTCAGAAGCTTCAAGTTATTGATCGATAACTACAATAAAAGTTACTATCTAATCTGCTCATATGTTTTCATTATTGCCATCATTTTGCTAAGACATCAATATAGTCTCATCTTCATTATCCTTATTGATTTCATTTATTTCTTCTATTGTTAAATCTATATTCTCATGAATCACATCATCTATTGATAGATTAATATCTATTTCTGCTAATTCCTCTTCCTCATCAAAAAGATTAGTATCATTATCACGTATAATGATTCTAATTTCCCTTTCAGATGTTGATGTATCAGTATCTGATGCTGAATCATCAAGAGGACTTTCTTTGATCTCTCTAACAATAAATTGTTCAAACAATGACCTACCTCTAGGTTGCACATGAATGACATGCCACCAAGGATGAGCATCTGGGTTTTTATAAAAAAATACTTGTTCAATATGCCTAGGAAGAATATATGGTTCTTTAGTAGATCACATTACCTTGTAAGAATCAATTGCTATCAAAATATATAACAACAAAAACCCATTATTAGGTGCTGAAAAAAGTAACTAACTCTATCATAAAAAGTATTCGGAGATTTTGAAGTTCCTCGTACTCGCTAAGGAATGCTTGCATGCATTCACTATTATATGCTACAAAAGTAGAAACATCATTTTTTTCTTGAAATGTAAATAAGAATGGAACTCCCTTACTTGATAATACCTCATCTATTATTTTTGAAGAAGACTCATTGGTCCATGCACGTGGAGATTCTTCATGAACTCTTTCAAGGTACTCACTAACGTAATACATGCACTCTTCAAGCATACAACCCTTTGCCATGGATCCTTCGGGTTTTGCTCTTTGTCGCACATAACCTTTTAATATTCCCATAAATCGCTCGATCCAAAACATCCATCGCGTGTTGACAACACCTTCAATCTCTATTTCATCTATAAGATGGACTAATAAATGAACCTGAATATCAAAAAATGAAGTAGGAAGTTCTTTCTCCATCAAACATAGTAGCTCTTTGCATTCACGTTTTTTCTGTGGGATCGCGTTTTTGTCAATCTCTTTGGATGTAATCCACCTATACATATCATAAAAAAATTATAAAGAAGTTAATTATAAAATAAAAGATATCGAGTACTCATACATATTAAATATAAAAGTATCATAATTACCTTCTAAGTGATCCAAGATGATAGATCACATCTCGTACTCCTTTCGTTGTACATCCATCGATAACCAAAGGTAAAATATGTTTCAAAAAGTTATGCCAGTCATGGGTCTTTAACCAAGATAAGCTCTTATCATCCATAGTAAACATGTTTTGAAAAGATGCTCCATATCTTGTAGGAGTCTTAATCAATTGAATTCTATTGTTGATAGTCTGTATCTCTTTTGTTGTAAGTACCCAAGGAGCATGTGCATAAGTCATTTCTTGTTGATGTCTATCAAAAGCTTGCCATAACTTTGGTTTGGATTTTTGATCTTTCAAATCATTGCTTGATGCTATGGTATCTTTTAGTCCAAGAATATGATGCCATAGTGAATAACCAATATTTTTGAATATATGCATAGGATCAAGAAGATGACATACTTTTCACTCTTTCCAATACTCCAAAGAATACCATATTGATATGTTCTCTGCAAGTGCCAATTTTCCTTTACCTCTCTTCACATACTCATTGTCTGAATCATCACTGAAGATTTCTGATTCTAGATCTATCAGAGGTCCATCTGTCCATTTTTTATACCAATCCATGGGCGTCATAGGTTTTGGACAGTGACCTGTTTCAAGCTTTCCATTAAAATGTATCGCTTCTCTTTTAGATCTTAATGGATGATCATCAGGCAAGAATCATCGATGTTGAAGATAAATATTTTTCTTGAGATTCTTACTATTGATTGATCTCAACCAATCACCACAATATGGACAAGCTTTATAACCCTTAGTAGAAATTTCTTCATCACGAAAATGATAAAAATATAATTAGATTCAATCATTTTTATTTACATGCATATTGAATAAAAAAATTACATCAATACTTGAACAAACACCATATCCTAGAAAATCGTGAATAGTCCAAGCCACAATACCGCGAACCGTAATATGTCTTTCATTGATGCTTTTTGATACATCAATGACATTAATACCTCTCCATAACTCTTGGAGATCGTGAATGAGAGGAGCAAGATATATATTCATATCTTTAACTTGTCTTTTGCCTGGGATTAGAAGTGAAAGCATTAAATGTTCCTTTTTAATGCTAAGATATGGCAGAAGATTGTGGTTTATGACTACCACTGGCCATGTTGACCATTTACTGGATTTCATGGAGAATGGATTAACCCCATCTAATCCAACTCCTAACTTTAGATTCTGTGTATTTTGTGCAAATTCAAGCCATGTAGAATCAATATGCTGAAAAGCAACATTATCATGAGGAATTCTGATTATTCCATCAGTACTTTTGTGATCATGTCCCCAAGTCAAAAGCTTTGATAATTCAAGGCTTTGAAACATATGTCTAATCTGTGGAGCCAATGGAAAATGTCTAAATACCTTTTTTGGGACTTTACCTTGTTCGCCCTTATATCGTGGAGATTGACATTTGGGACATGTCAAAGAGTCTGCATATTCACCTCTATATAAAATACAATCGTTATGACATGCATGTATACATTGATAATCTATACCAAGATTTTTTATTATCTTCTTCATTTCATCATGTGAGGTAGGAAGAATATTCTGACTTGGTAAAAAACTTTTCAGATAATAACCTATAAGTTCATCAAAAAAAGATATATTAAAGAGAGTAAATAAATAAATATACATACATATATATATATATATATATATATATATATATATATATATATATATATATATATATATATATATATATATATATGTATGCTTATGTGCATCTTTCACAATATTTGCAAAAAATTGGATTGTTTTGGATGGCAGGATATGATTGTTTGTTTTGGAGGATATGAAGTATTTACCTTCATTGAATGATTTGTCAATTCTATCATATGTTCAATTTGAAAGTGTAAGAAGCGAGTTTATAATTTCTATTCAAAGAATTTGGCACTATTTATAGGCCATACGATCGTGACCTGGATGAATCGCATGCACAGAGGTTACTCAAGATAGAGCAACTTGATTATAATGGACTAGTGCCAGCAAGATTCCTGGGGTATGCAGTAAACCTCTTGCATGTCAATGATGAGCATCTGAACTTTAGGATACAAAGTGGAAATCATTGTGGCTTGAGAGGATCACTTTTATAGAGCTTGTTAAAGAACTTCAGGTTACCACCATGATTTCCACTTTGTATCCTAAAGTTCAGATTCTCATCATTGACATGCAAGAGGTTTACTGCATACCCCAGGAATCTTGTTGGCACTAGTCCATTATAATCAGGTATCTTGAGTAACCTCTATGCATGCAATTCATCCAAGTCACCATTGTATGGCCTATAAACAGTGCCAAATTCTTTGAAAAGCAATTATAAACCTACTTCTCACACTTTCAAACTGAACATATGATAGAATCGACAAATCGTTCAATGAAGGTACGTACTTCATATCCTCCAAAACAAACAATCATATCCTGCCATCCAAACAATCAAATTTTCTGCGAAAATTTTAAAGATGCATTAATGGTTTTAAAAGATGCACGGACAAAAAGTGTCCATTCAATTCAAGTTCTTGTTCTTACCTTATCTAAAGGTTGGGTGGACACTTCTAAAGGCTAGATGGACAAAACATCTTCATTCGATACAGGTATGTATAATTTGACCTTACTCTAATAACATGTGTATGTGTGTATATGTGTGTGTATGTTTATATGTGTGTGTATGTTTATATGTGTGTATGCATTCATGTATATTATGTGTATGTTTATATATGCATGTATTTATATATATATATTTATGCACATATATATAAATAGATAGAAAATTGAAAATTATACCTTAATAGTGTCGAAAACGATACATTACTCCATCCAAAATGATTTTGAAGATTGAGAATAAGTAAGCTCACACTTAGTCGTGTCGAATGACTTCCTTCATATACATGCTTTAGACATTCCTCTCCAAGATATTTCTCATTTTTAGAAATATCAGTGCTCTCACTATCATTTTGATACCAATCCTCAATAAAATCTTCCATGCCATCATCTTCATCATTGTCACACAAATCTTGTGCTTTATCGTCTTTTGAATATAGATCTTTCAACCTTGCATATTCCAGAGGATTACTTTTGCGTAGCCTCCTCATAGAAGCTTCTCATAAATGAGGTCTTACTGGCAATTGTGAATGGTGTGGAGGAATATCATCAACATCATCCGTTTGAATCTACACATATAAATGAAATTCATTAGTATTCCATAAATGAATAAAAAGTAAACTTCAAATATAAAATTAAGTACATAAGTTATTAAATATGGATATAAAAGTTTTATTCTCTCTACCTAAAAGGTGCTCTTGGAGGTCTATGCCATCCATAATTCACTAATAGTTCATCACCGGCATGTAATGTTGTAATAGCATTGAGAACTATGTATCTTGATACATCTCTACTCATGTATGGTGATTCATGACTATTTTCACGCTCCTCAAATGTGTAATTAATCCTTAAACTATTATGTAACCCTCGACTACTATTTATTAAACGTGCTATATTTCCATGTGTGTAAGGTCTTCCATCAATATATAATCTTTCATTTTCTACATGTAAAATCCTTCTACTAGTAAGGGATGCTGCGTTCAAGCATATTCCATAAGTACTCATACTTTGAACATAACGTGAAAGTCGATGCCAATATCCCTATCCATATATAGCACCAAAAAATGACATAAGAGTGACTTCAGAGTTCGGAGGCACATACAAATCCTCTACAATAAAGAGACCACGACCAGCATTCGTAATAGTGGATGGAGCAATCATATAGCGATTACCCCAAAAGTTCAAAACCTCTCCATCTAAAGGAAGTGGTCCTCTATTCCATCCTCCATATCTTCTTCTATCATATGTTTGTACTAAAGAACGATCACGAGTTGGCAATGGATAATCTCTAGCCGTTTCAGTCTCTAAACCAGGAGGTAGAGGATTTCTGGAAACCTTTGCTTGTAATTGATGAACACCAAGTCCATGACGTGTACGAGGTATATTCACATTATGAGAAAAATTATCATCATCATCATCATCGAGCAAGTATTTCAGTATCAACATAATTTGATTTTGTATATGGTTTTTAAATAAATTAATGACATTAATATATATAAAAAATACATACCCAAGCATTATCACGTTGAGTGGGTGATGGTGCACGGTCAAAGTACCATACTCTGCCTCATGTTCAATACATTCCAATTGTGGTCTTTGATACATGTCATAACAAGAATTACACCAACATATGATATGCTCTTGATAGTAAAATTCATCATAATTCCTATCAGAGGACACATGTGAAGTCGTTGCACGGGTAGGAGGTGGTGGACTACCCTCTGATTGATCAGACTCTACACATAATAAGAAACAAAAAAAAAATATAAGTCATGTATCCATCAAATATACTTAAAATTAAATGCTAGATATACTTACAGTATATAGTCATTGCACGATGAGGAGACGGTGGTGGAGTTCCATCTAATTGATCAGAATCTACAAATAATGGTATTTGATATTAATAATATGATTATCTACATACACAAAAACTTCACATATACATATTTACACATACACACATATTCACATATACACATTTACACATACACACATATTCACATATACACAACTACACATTATTGTGGGATAAATGCATGTATTTTGTATGAATGAGTGTATATGCATGCATGTGTGTGTACATATATATGTGGATATGTATATGTGTGTCTATGTTATATGTATGTATATGTGTATATGTATACATATATGTATGTGTATATGTTTGCATGTATATGTGTATGTGTATGTGTGTGTATATATGTGTATGTATTTTGAATTTTTTTTCTGTTTGAGATTAAATTAACAAGAGATATTGTATGGTGGAAAAAAATAAGAGGTGACCTAACATACCACCTGAGACGTTGTAGTTTTTTTGTAGACAGCTACGTCTTCAGGAGTCATTTCCTCAGCAGAAGGTACTCTAATAATAGTTTATATTTATAATTTTTATATATTTTAGTAATTTTTTACATTTAATTTATGTATTTTTTTCTTAAATAAATAGGCTGCTGCAAAGAAGAGAGTGGAATCGGGCCACACATCGCGCCTAGGCCAAATGGGCCATAATGGTTTTGTAGCTACATTTGTAAGTATATGTGTTATTGTGAGTATATTTTTTATTTTAGTTAAAATGCAAGCAACTAATCTTTTTTATTTGTTTCAATGCAGCGAAAGGATTATGACCAATATCCTACGAAACATGAGATCGAGTATGCTACACATTTTGGATATCAGTGTTTGAGCGAGTATATGCGAGATCATCTTGATGCGTTTGTGAGTATTATTAAATTTTATATAACAATCTTATTTTTATGAATGGTTTAATTGTTTTATTTATTTATGTTTGTTATATGTAATACAGAAGTATTACGGAGAGACAGATATGGATGAGGTGGAGAGACCGACATAGGAGGGACGCTCTCGATCATCATAGGGTGATCATGACAATGAGGATGAGGATGATCAGGATGATCATGATGCTGCTGCTGATGATGATGATGATCATTATGATGATGATTAGGATTCTAGTTGATTATGACATTGGATTATATGTATTTACATTAATATATATATATATATATATATATTTATTTATTTATCTATATATTTTTCATTTCAGTTATGTTATGAGTTGTGTGTATGGTATTAAGTAATGAAGAGTTTTTTTCCATTGATTGTTATTATTGTTTATATTAAGCATGTGTGTGTGCATGTGTATATGTGTGTGTATGTGCATGTGTGTGTGTCCATGTGTATATGTGTTTGTACGTATGTGCATATATATGTCTATATATGTGTATAATGTATGTATATGCATGTGAAATGTATGAAACATGCATGTGTATGTGGATGCATTTCCATTTGCATCCATGTGCATGCATGTGGATGTGCATATCCATGTATTTACATATATGTTAATGTGTGTATGTGTAGGTGTATATATATATATATATATATATATATATATATATATATATATATATATATATATATATATATATATATATATATATATATATATACGCAATAATGCATGCATGTAAGTCTTTTTATGTGGTTGTAGAAATGTTAAGGGTTTAGAGATAGGTTAGTGAACTATGTACAAATATATACGCCTAATGTAGAGAAATGACAAGGTTCCGTATTGCACAGACAATCAAATCAACCATAACATGAACATTTCAAGACTCTTATCATCTTCTTACAATCAAAACAACATCTCATGATGAGAAAAACAATGAAATAGATTTTGAAAAAGATTTTAGAGGTACACTTCCTTGAGTGTAACCCTACATGAAGCAATGCATGCCATATCTAATCTTTCCATCTCAAAAGGTCAGTGCCATCAAACTAAGAGGAAAACATCATGATAGTGTAAGAGACTAGAAATGTAACAAGAGACTAGAAACAAAACTCCATCCTAAATAGGATCACACTTGAATAACGCATATCACAAATATCTCACTAGAAAAGGAACCATGTGAACCACCTATCACATAACCATGCATCTAGCATGCACATAAAACCATGAGTATCACCATGCTCACCAAGTCTCCAAACTCACCAAGTAGATGTGAAAGAATGCTAGAAACAATTCCACAAAGTATCCCCTGCAAAATGAGTAATCAAAATGAGATAACCAATAGCGAAAGGACAATGAGTAACTTATCACCATCTATCGTTGGTCAAATGAAAGATAATGGAAAATACACATGCCAAAAACTAATGGCATGACTCGCGAATACAATGCCTATACACCTCCCACTCAAGAATAAATTCTTCAAGATGGTCCAACCTTTCATGAATAACGTGTGATCAAGTCCATGTAAATGAAGATAAACAATGATCCAAAGATATTACACAAGCATAAAGGCTCTAATAGAGTACTCTTCTAGCATAAAATCTGATGAAATTTCGATTGCATCTCCTCGGTAAAATGGATTCTGAATCAAAATAACCATGTTGGAATATACCATCCACTAATGGCAAGAAAGACACTAGAAAAATGATATCAAATCAATAACCATATGCAAATAGAATGGCCAATCAAGGTGACAAACGGATATGCAATTCATGCTCCAATCTAGATCATGTACCTACAAAGAAAACAAGAATACAAGTACTAACCATGATTCCAAGTCAACTCATATAAATTATATGCAATCGGTAAGCTAAACCATATCCAAGTGGCAACTATGATCAAATTTATGATGGCATAAATCTAAAAGATAGATCACAATGCCATCTCACATGCCGAATACTTGACAAGAACATGCTCTACTCTCATGCAATGGAGCTACGAGAGTGATGATACATGATCAAATGGAAAGAAGAAGAAAAACCTAGACAAATGAAATTCTCCAAAATTTCTTTGCAGCAAAGAAGCTCTAAGTTTAGAGCTGAAAAGAGATTTGAAGGTAATTCCAATCTTCAACTATCTTTCGGGTTGCATAGGGAAAATATGATAGTTTATATATTGCCTTTTTGATGCTTGAAACTTCAAAATATCCTTATATGCTATTCAAAGAACTTGAATATCTCCTTCTTGGCTATGTAGCGATACTTTAAAAATCTCAATGAAAGGTATGTAGCTCAAGGCGTACACAAAAGAAGCATTTGAAGTCAAGTTAATCTTCACCTACTACACCATTACTCCATTTCTGCATTTTCAATGACCTAACACTTTTAATATGTATCTGCATTCTTCTACAAACTATTTCAAGCTAAATATAGAAAGAACAATCGCTTCAAGCCCATCTTTAAGAATCAAGTTACGGCCAAAAAACTAACCTACTCTCCAAGTGATTGTAGATTCATCTTCTATATAAGTCTAGGTTATTTGAATGTTTGACAAACTAAAACTCCGAACTAGATTTTTTCTTCCTTCTCTAAACTTGAAGTGCTATATCTTACTTATGCACCAAATATTAAAACGCACTGATCCAAACTTCCTAGCTTGTGTCATGGCCAAAATACCAAGCAGTTGTCAAGAGGTGCTTACCTATAGATTCACCTCTCAAACCCTAGACTTCCATTAAAGCTCCTTGCACATCATCCTTCAAAAAGCTCTGATACAAATGGAGGGCTTTGGGGTGTTGAGCAAGAAGAGCAATGAGGAGATGAAGAAAGAGAGATGAGAGGAGAGATGCACACACATGTGTGGGAGCCTTGAAACCCACCGATGATCTCTCTTGAGGCAATGCTCTATAAATGATGTATATATATATATATATATATATATATATATATATATATATATATATATATATATATATATATATATATATATATATATACAGAGAGAGAGAGATATATAAATATAGGGGTAAAGTAACATGACCTTTACATCCCAACAAAGTGTTGATATATTTAGGTAGTGATGTGTTAACATACTAGGACCACCATGGTACTTTTTTTTCCTCTTTAGGAGGTTTTTTCCCTAATCTTGTATATATGCCTACTCCCTAATGGGCTACTTATCTTTGTACATTCTCTTGGTAATACATTCAGTATTGTGTATTGTGCCCCAAGCTTCTTCTTCTTCCTTGTGTTGTTTACATGCCTCCATACAACTTGAACTCCAACAATTGGTATCAACGCAGGTTTCCACTTCATCCAGGGTGTCGTCAACATCCTTTTGGTCACACTCTAAGAATCACATGAAAAATGGTGAACATACTCAAGCTAATTAGGAGATCAAAATTGCTTCACTGTGTGGTGTCGAATCATGATCTAAGCTCGTTTCAAACTCCGAATGCACTATCATAGTGCTTATGCAAGCAATTTTATCTTTTTGTGCCAAAGATATATACAAGTTTTGGTTTACCAATATGAGCATCTCAAATTCTACTATAGATTTAGTAGAACTGAATAGGGTAGTTGTGTTCAATGTTTTGAGATACAATCATTTTTTTGCATCAAGGTATTTTAGTCAGTGGCCATGGCTAAAAGTAGTGATGTATTTTGTATGTTGGTTGTTGAGGATAAGTTGGATGGTACCAATTACCCATTATGGACTTATATGGTGCTTCATGTATTGGATGCAAAAGGACCATGGAATATTGTGTAGAGTGCTAAAAAAATGTCCTATCACACCTGCAAACAGAGTTGCTGAAGGTGATGCACATGACATTGAAGATGGCAATAATCTTCATGTTCTTGTTCGTGATACGAATCATATTGCACCTACTATAGAGAATTTTTTGGGATAGTATAGATGCTCAAGCACACGCATTGATAGCCTTGTCTATCAAGCATGCCATTATTCCTCACATTCGCTCTTGCAGAATAGCTAAGGATGCTTGGGATACACTTACCACTTTATAACAGGCAAGGAATGAGGCTCGCGTTGCTTACCTCCAAAAATAGTTGGAGAGTGATCACATGAATGAAGGAGATTCCATGCAAAGTTTTCTAACAAAGATCAAAGATTTGAAGGAATATTTGATTTTTACCGATGAAGTCTTGCTTGATAGTTCACTTTTGCAGACTATTCTAAATGGTCTTCCCAATTCATATTAGTGTTTTTCTTCTACTCTGGGTTTGATGATGAAAGGCAATCCAAGTGCCTTAACATTTGAGGAATTAGTGTCAATTGTGATGCATGAAGATCATTCTAGGCCAAATAGGTTCACTATGCGTGTTACAAATCAAGCTTTCTTGGAAAATCTGAAGGGAAAATGTAATCTACTAGTAAGTAGAAATCTTCTAGTTCTCCACAGTAAAAGAAGGATGATAGAGAGGATGAGAAAACATTAAAGGAGAAATTGTTCTGCAAATATTGTAAAGGAAATGATCATGTCATAAAGAGTTGTCCAAAACTGGCTACTAAAGAGGCAAGGAAGAAAGGGGTTGAATGATTGTTGCAAGGACCTCTACACCCAAAATAAAGACTCCTAATCTTGTGCAGCATGAAGAGTGGGCATTTACCACTATTTTCTTTTGAATTTTCTTCTTTGGAACAGTGCATGTCTATAATAGAATTAGATGTTTGGTACTTTGATAGTGGATCAACCAAATATCTTACTTTGCAGCATAGTTTCTTCACTTCACTAGAGCATGCCCCTATAAGGAATACTATCACATGCATGAAAAACTCCTCTTATCCTGTCATTGGAGTTGATAAGATCATTCTGACTACTACTCATGGTAGTTCTTTTACATTGTCAGGTGCTTTATTTGTGCCATGGATCAAGATGAATCTGTTATCAGTTTCAACTTTAGTTAAGATTGGCTTCGTTGTGAAATTTGTTGATGATAGATGTACAGTTCATGATCTATCAAATAGTGATGTCATTATTGATTCTGGCATTTTTATGTCATGGGCTATATAAGTTAATAGACTATGAAAAATTTGTGAACGATTCAACATGTGCAATACATGATTCTCAGGCTTTGTTGGATGCAAAAGCTTTGGCTTGCACACTTTGATCATCTGAACTTTGCTAATTTGCTATGCCTATAGAAATTTGAAATGGTGTCATCTCTTCCCAAACTTGAGGCACTTGGTAAACATGTTTGTAAAGGCTGTATTTTGGACAAAATGTAGTGTTCCTCATGCCCAAAAGATGGTTCAATTCAAGCTTCTTAGAAATTGCAGCTTATTCATCATGATGTCTATGGTCCTATGCAGACACCCTCTTTTGGAAACTATCTTTGCTTTATGACCTTTGTTGATGATTTTACTCTCAGTATCTAAACTGGGAACCCTCCATTTTGATTGGGGGGGGGGGATATATGTCTTCTACTTTTAATGCATTTCATGGTAAACATTGCATAAGACATCAATGTAGAGTGCCATATATAACTCAATAAAAAGTAGTGGCGAAATGGAAGAATAGATCATTCATTGAGATGGCAAGGTATGGTCAAGAGTTAGGCTTTAGCACATAGTATCGGGCATGAGGTTGTTATGTGTGCAACATTTGTACTTAAAAAGTGTCCCACTAAAGCATTCTAGTCTATCACTCCATATGAGGCTTGGCATGGTCGCAATCCATCTCTTGCTCACTTGCGTGTTTTTGGTTGTCTGGCATATGCATTAGTACTTGAACAACAAATGCAGGAAATCACATGATAAAATAATGAAATTTATTTTTGTTGGGTATAATTATGAAAGCAAAGGCTATCGTCTATATCATCCACATACTATACGCATTCTGGTTAGCCATGATCTTGTTTTTGTGGAGGATGTTATTCATCCATCATTTTTATGTACTAAGAAGACATTAGTTAGCTCCAAAGTCATGTATGACACTTTGCTGCATCTTTTTACAAGTGGATAGTCTAGTGATAGTCCTAATGAGGCAACTTCTTAGCCTTTATAGGTTTCATGTGATGATGTAGATCATTCCATTTCTAATGCAGATTTACATGATGCACTTTTTGATGAGAGAACTAATATAGAGGAGGCAAAAAGTATGCATAAATGGTTGGTGCAGACTTTGAAATTCAATGCATCTTTATCATATCATACTTGTTCAGGATCTTATAGTGCTTCTTTTGCATCATGTTGCTATGCTATGGCTGCCTCTAGTCTGAGTGATGAGAATGAGAATGTTACATTTAATGAAGCACTAAATTATGAAAATTGGATGGCTGCTAAGCAATCAGATATATGATGCTATTATGAAAAATGGTACATTGTCTTTATGTGACTTTTTTTCTTGAAAGGAGGCCATTGGTACTAAGTGGGTATAAAAGCTGAAGCATAATCCTGATGGAACAATTGATAGGCATAAGGCTAGGCTTGTTGCAAAGGGTTATGCTCAAAGAAGAGGCATTGATTTTGATAAGACCTTTGCTCCTGCATGGAAAATGACTAGTGTTCATAGCATCTATGTACTTGCACCTCATTTTGGTTGGAATGTAAATCAGTTGGACATTAAAACTACATTTCTAAATGACGACTTGCATGAAGAAGTGTATGTTTTTTAGCCATGTGGCTTTGTGCAAAAAGGACATGAAAACCAAGTGTGTAGGTTGAAAAAGCCATTATATGGTTTGAAGCAAGCACCACGTACTTGGTATGAAAAGATACATGCCTATCTGATTGCACATGGTTCATCGAAGAGTCCAACTGAGAGAACCTTATACGTTAAGCATGAAAACGATGTGCTTCTGATCATCCTTAAGTATGTTGGTGAAATGCTACTAAGTTGTCCTCATGAGAAGCATATTCCTGATTTTCAGGCTGATCTTCATGCCTCATTTGAGATGTCAGAGTTGAGGCATTTGCATCATTATTTGGGCATTCACTTTATGCAAGTTGATGGTAGAATAGCTTTGTGTCAAACAAAATATATTGACACATCATTGTAGTGTTTTGGCTTTGAATACTATAAACCCATTGCCACTCCTATGGAGACACATTTACAGTTGAGTCTTCATGACGTTGGAGATGTATTCAATAATGTTATCTATTAGCACGCTCTTGGATGCTTGATTTACTTATGCATTACTCGTCTAGATATTCAGTTTGTTGTTTCACAAATGAGCAGCTTTATGCATTGCCCAGGTGTCAAGCATTGGCAGATAGTTAATCACATCTTTTACTACTTGAATGATATATGAATACTTGGATTGTTTTATCCCAAGGGGGATCATTACTATCAGATTTACATGCCTTTTCTAACTTTAACCAGGTTCATTGTTATGACACTCGTGTGGCCACTAGTGGCTTTTGCTTCATGCTTGGTAGCTCATGTTTATATGAGTTGAGGAAGAAGTAGCCTACCATGGCCACATTGAGTTGTGAGGCTGATTATAGGACAACTTTCACAATGAGTGTTGAGTGTGTGTGGCTTAGACGTCTTCTAGATGATTTGTGTGTTGGTCAATCTTCTGTCACCACCATGTTCACTGACACTCAGAGCGCATTTGCAGTTGCGAGAAACCCTATGTTCCATGCTCACTCTAAGCACATTGGTGTGCTATCATTATGTCAGGGAGAGGCTCTCTACTAGAGCGATTACTTTGGCATATGTGCCGACACAGTAGAACATTGCAGGCCTTTTCACAATGGCTCTACCTAGGGAGAAGTTTGAAGCTTTCTGCAAAGCTTTGGACTTGCTTTTGTGGATTGATTCCATATAGCTTGGCACTTCCTTATACTTAAGTGCAAGCTCCTTCTTCCGCACATCACTTCAAGGGGGGACTTGTTGATATATTTAGGTAGTGACATGTGTGAAAATAGCTTTCCACTTCCTATTACCCTAATGGTCTACTTATCTTTGTACATTCTCTTGGTAATGCATTTAGTATTGTGTGTTGTGCCCCAAGATTCTTCTTCTTCCTTGTTTTGTTCACGTGCTTCCATAGACGTGGAACTCCAACACAAAGAATGCTTCCAAAACATTTCATGTCTCTTAAGATGTCTAACAATTCCTAGTGTGAGGGAGTAAACTTTTAGACATAGACTTGATAATGTATGACATTGCCAAACCATCCTTGAAGGAGCATGGACTCAACTTTTCTTGCTTCTCTACTATTGGTTGGTCATTGCTTCTATGTATTAGCATCATCTCATCTCCAGAAATGTATCCATATAAGTTTCTTCCTTGTAGACAATCCTCCATTTTGAGATCCCAAGTTGTGTATTTACCTCGATCCAATTTATCAATGGACGAGGGGAGTCCATCTCTCATAATGTGTAGTCTTGATATTTGATGTGATACCATTGTGAATAGTCGGATATCAGAGTGTTTGACAAAATCCTATTTAATACTAGTGAAAATAATTTGAGGAATAGATGAGTTTGAAGATCACAAATCCTAAGAAACCTTCTGTTTTTTGGATCAAAAGCTTTCAAAGATCTCCTTTGTACTCACAATTTGGTAAAACTTAACCAAATAGTTTTTTCATAGTTTCAATTAAAGTGTTAAGCTAACCAAAGCAAGTTATTTCATGAATTTAGACTCACTATGCACTAAGACATAAGTTCAAGAAGTTTGGGGAGTCACCCCAACTTTTCAAAAAGACAAAGATGTACAGACAGAGTCACATATAAACCTGCATATCTCAAGGTTTTCATAAGTAATGTCAATGAAAATTTTTAATCAAGCTCACAATCATCCTAGATAATTGATACAATTGATAGATTGCAGATTGCATACCTAAACACTGAGAAATGACTCAAAGAAGATGATTGTGTAGCATAAAGTACTACAACTTCCACTTTTCATCATCCGTAAGCCCAATCAAGGTGTACGCAACTAGGTCATCAACATCATCTATGGGAGAACCTTTGGAACCCAATGCATCACTAACCTATTTGATTTTCAAACTTCTAATATTTATATTACTAGTTGGTGTTTTTCTCAAGTTGTTAAGTTCATTATTCAACTGAATCTTTCTTGGTTTGGTTGAAGAGAGTAAATCCTCTGTAGGGTTTCCCATACCTTAATGGGCCTATCTACATCTTGTATATGCCCTATCATAGCATTTGTAATGTGCTAAGATAATATGAAGATGAGTCTCCTACCTCTCTCATTTCACTATCTAAAATTTGTTAATTGATCAAGTGTTGGATTCTCTCCTAATCTAGGTCTAGCATGTGTTCCAATAATGAGACCCCATAGTCCTTTCCCCATGGGATAGCTATATGTTGTAAACCTCCATGAATGATAATTATTCTTACTTAACTTCTCAATTTGAGTGTTATATTCTAACACGGTGAGCTTTACTGCACTTTACTAGATCCCTTTGATGCAAAGGAAGTAATAAATAACAATAGATTTTACCTATGTTTGTAAAAATTACAAAACTCATGAGATTGATCCTCTACTTCCTAATTAGTAGACTCCCCTTCACTTGGTGTGTGCTTTTGAACTTGATCCAGCACCTCTTCTTCCTTCAAGCTCCTTTATTTGCTTCTCTTGGTCCTCCTTTAATGCTTTTAAATGTTGAAAAGCTTTGGTACCATTGATGGGAGAAGAGGCAATATGCCTATGTTGCCTAGAAGCATAGGTGTCCTCACAGCCATGCATAACCACCACTAGTCTTTCAAAAAATCAATTTTCTAAACTCTTTGAGATTAAGTATGAGAGCATTTGTATACATTAAGTAAACCTAGATTACTTTCCAATGCAAGTTTTTTCACTTAAAATGGTTACTCCTACTCGGAGAATCAATGCCTCCAAGACAAAACAGTTATAGACTTCACTGGCCATACATAGATAGACCACTTCTGAGTTATGGAGGCGATTCTGTCAAAACATGTAGAGATGCAACGTGCACTTTGACGGAACTTTTGAAGTCCGGAATAGATTTGGAAAAAACCAATGAGTACAAGAAATGTTTGAAAAATGATAAGGAAATGTTTCTCAACGCTCAAAGAAATCTAGCTCGTACACACAAAAATTTATGAGCTAGATATGGTTGCAAAAGTCTACTAGAAAATTTCAAGCCAGTAAGGAAGGTGCTTGCTTAATTCAGTGGCCTACTACCTTTCTTTCAAAACTCTTAGAGAACTCACACATGTCGTGATCAATTACTCAAATTTCAATATGTCTTCCTACTTACTTGAGAAAGATTCCCTATACATTAGAACTTTCTTTATATATAAATTGAGGATAAAACGAGATTATAATCATTTTTTCTCCTATGCATAAGTCTTACACTTTCTTTAAATTTTTCATCACATTGATTACACTCAAAGAAGTTTCTTTGAATCTTGGAAAGTGAATAGGAGTGCACAAACAACATGCATCAAGAAGCAGTGGCCTACTCTAATACCAATTCTTAGATGGAATTATGCTATTTTTAAGAGGAATTTGAACTCAAAATCTAAACATGAGCTCTCATGTTAATCTCGTTGATCTTATTGTTTCACATCCCATCCATTTCAGGGGGTCAAGAGTGCTCAAATTTGAAGCTTGATTTTCAACATGAGGCCAAAACGAGATTAGAATCATTTTTTTGCCTATGCATAATTCTTATACTTTCTCTAAATTTTTCATTACATTCATTACACTCATGAAAAACTTTATTTGAATGTAGGAAAGTGAATAGGAGTGCATCGGCAACAATCATCAAGAAGCAATGGCCTACTCTAATACCAATTATTAGAGTCTAGGGAGTAAGAGTGTACACAACCTATAGAACAAAGAGTGAAGTGAATGGGACTAGTGCCCATGGGACCCCCCAAATCCCATAATGCAGAGGAGGAATACGGCAAGCTAAAGGGCATTACAAATGAGGCAAACAAATCTACCATCTCCCTCATGTGGGACCCATTTGGGTTTCAACTTGTTATTTTTGAGGAGATAAATACAGTGATGTCTAAATGGTGGAGATCTCTTATCTCGGGAGATTCTTTTACCTAGAAGAAACAAGGATTTCTTAATCGCCATTCCTTTGGAGTTTGGCCAAAATTGATAGCACATCACTCCCTCCAAATCTTCCAAAGCGTCTCACCCTTGATGGCATTCCACAACCTCGATGAGAAGCCAACCGCTAGCTCACCCAACAGTGCCTGTTGGCAATTAATTTGGTTCGTGAGTCTCAATACCCAGTGATGCCAGATAACACGGGATTTGGAGCAAACGAAGAAAAGGTGAACTAAGTCTTCAATGCATCGAAGGCAATGCTTGGACAATGGAGGCACACCACAAATTTTGTTAGCCTTTGCATTGGACTAGATACCCTTATGCACGATGTGCCACATGAGAACGGACTTTTTTATCTCAATTAGGGGGTTCCAAATAGACATGAACTTTAGATCCCATCGAAGTTTGGTCCAAGACAGGCACCACATCTTGTTAAGGGTGTGATGAACATCTAAGTTCTCTTTGAAGTTGGGGACTTTGGATAGTTTCATACCATTTCTAAAATTGAGCCCTCTAGGCAAGGAAGATCTTCTCCGTAGAGAAGACAAGTAGTTTCACGGTCCCACACTAAACACCTCCTTTGAAGAAGAGTCCATTCCTCGAGGGTAACTCTATGTCTTGGGTCTAAGTCTTCGAACCTGATCCACGGGCCGGTCTCCTGTTTCCAGAGTTGTTTCCACTGTTTGAACCCCTTGTTCCAAAGCCGCTTAGCAGTTTGGAGGTTCCAAGACTCCAGCCCCTAATGCCGAAGATCGGGAACCAAATAGAGTCATTTTGTCTCATCCCAACGGCCCACGTCCACTCATCACTGATTCTGATGAATTGTTTGGCCTTGTTCCAACTCTTCCATAAGGAACACACGAGGCTAGAGCCTTTAGGGGACACCGGGTGGGGGGAGAACAAAAGTGTGACGATCCCTATGTCCTTCCAACTAGGATGGCCAACTAAGGTAAGGTCGTTCATGTTTCTGAAGATCAATTTAGCCCAAGAGGACTCAATATTGCTCCAAGCCTTGATAAACCACTTTGCCGCCAACTTGTCAACCAACCCAGCGATATCCAAAATACCCAAGCCCCGCAAGTCTTTGAAGCTAATGCAAGTTTCTTATTTGATTTTGGGAATCCCCCTCCTGTTGGGGTCCCTAGTCCAAACAAAGTTTCTGCAAATTCTTTCCACTTTGGCCAAATCATTCTGCTTAGGTCTCCAACATGAGATAAAGTAAATGGTCATAGAAAGCATAAATGTGTTAACAACCATTGCACGCCCTGCCAAGTTAATTTGCATACCTTTCCAATGATTTAGTTTGGTATCCAATTTGGATAGCACCCAGTTCCATCCTTGGTCCATTGAGCTGTCGAAGCCCATCAAAATACCGAAGAGACAAAAGACTTGACCTCTAGGGATAACTTGGCACCCCTTATCTAACAACAATTGCGGTGGAGGTCCACAGATTGCCCTAAAAGCAGTTTTAGCATGGTTGATTTTTGAACCTGATGCCACACAAAAGGTGTCAAGGAAAATCCAGAACACCTCGATGTTGTTCATATCGTTATGTACAAAGGCATTCATGTCATCGGCAAAGAGTCGCGCAATCATTTGACCGTCATCAAGAGGTAGGGAAAGACCCTTGAGATTGCCAGCGACCATGTGATGCTTTAATAGGCGACTAAGGAAGTTGATCTTAATGAATACTAGATCTTGTGCAGACTCCTCAGCAAATGCAAGGCCTTCCCAAATGTTGACAGTTGCTTCAAGTATAGATCTACCTTTGATAAAACCTTTCTCGTCCTCACAAAGCCATGACTTTAAGTGACAAGAGATTCTATTGGCGATAACTTTTGAAATTATCTTGTATCCAGTTTGGAGCATGGTAATCTTCTGCGAGTTTTGAATTTTGTTCTTATCTCCCCTTTTGTGAATTAACTTGATGACACCATTATTAAGACACTCAGGGAGAGCCTCTTCCCACCCTAGACGGGTGGCCACCACGTGCTTGAAGGACTTCAAAAACTCATTGGTGAGGCCATCAGGACCCAGAAGTTTTCCATTGGGAAGAGCATCAATAACCTCGATAATTTTGTTCTCGAAAATGTAAGCATCAAGTAGAGAATTCATGTTCTATGGGATTCTAGATTGAGCCACCCTTGAAATGGTTGTCATGCAGTCTTGCCTGTGCGGGGAAAGAGAATTCGAGACCCCTAGAAGATGGGTAAAGTGCTCGATGATGATAGATCTATTCTCAGCTTCCATGCTACATTCGATCTCATTGTTATCGACCAAGAAGGGGATGGATTCCCTAGCTTGTTTCGTTTTGAGGATGTTACACATCTCTTCAATGGTTTGTCGGCCTTCCCCACCCACCATTTGAAGAATATTTGAAGATTTTTCCTTTGAACCTCCTCCTCGAATCTTATTCTTCCCTAATTTTCAGAAGACCTTGTTGGCATTGCAAGTTACCTTTGTTCACTTCTTCTTCAAGCTGTGTGACAGCCTTTAGTATATCATCTCTCTTCTTTTTTTCTAGATATCTCTTATCACCTTATGATTCCTAATCAGAATTTGTCGAGTCCTTTCCATCGCGATTCCCTAGTGCTTAGCCGGTTCATTACAGTAGGCAAAGGCCTCCACCCATACTGCAGAAATTTATTGGCGGACAGAGGGGAGGGAAAACGATGTCGAACAAGCATGAAACCAAGGAGCTTTCGGGGGCGTGGGAATCAGTTTGAAACAAAGAGTAATCGAGTAGTGATCCGAGATAGTCAGGTCCATCTCTTGGGAAATCAAAGGAATACCCCAGTGGAGGATGGTTTTTTGGTCGATGTAACATCTATCAAGTCTTGGTTTCCTCGGACAGTCCCCCAATTAGAGATTAGACCAAGAGAACCCCTTCATGTCTTTCATCTCGACCAGGTCGAGATGGAGCTTGATTTTATCCCATATCTCTTTCTCCCCACCGTGAATAAATTTCCCCTTGTTATTCCATCAATCCTTCGGAAACTCAACCATGTTGAAGTCCCCACAAATCAGAACATTGTGTGAGAGGGAGTCGAGGGAAGCCCACGTATCGATTCTATCCGCCTCTCCATTAGGGGCATAAATTGCGACCACAATGAACTCATTAGGGAACTCGATAGACGGAGCAATCCAATGATGATTCTGATCTTCACAAGTCGAGGTCGATCTACCGGACCAGGAGTGACTAATACCAATCGCAGCGCCCCCCACCCCCCTAGGGTGCAAAGTGGAGAACCAAAGGTGGTTCGGAGAAATGCATTTAAGCCATTTTTGGAGATCCTCCACGTCGATTTTAATCTCTTGTAGGCACATAAGTCAGAGTTGAGACACTTGTCTTTGAACCACTCACCGAGAATCGCCGCTCTTGAGGGTTCAGACAAACCCCCGACGTTAAGCGATGTGATTTTCATTATTGATGGTTGCCCTCTTTGAGGGGAGGGACCGATCTTTTTTTTTCTTGTTATCTTCTTTTTTCCTCCCAGCTTCTTGACTTAGGAGTGTTGTGAGAAGCAAGGAATCTCTTGTAAAGACGACGATGAAGACAACAGCGGTGAAGCAGAAGAGCGGCGGTGATTTATTCTCGATGGCGGCGGCAGCATAGGGGGAACCATACAGCGACAATTGCGATGGATCAGGACTCTACGACTGTTGCATTAGTCAGAACGACTACCGAAACGCTTTTTCCTGCTACACAGATGGTACCATCTACTCGAGCTACACCTCGTGACCTCCCGCATTTCTGGCATTGTACCGCGATATTCCAATGCAATGGCAGCTATCCATCCGTCAGCGGCGCCGTCCTCAAGCAGTAGTTCCCTCACATCTACCAGAACCAGCCGTGCCAAAAATGCGGCAGCCACGCCTTCAATGGCAACTGCGAGGCTTGCTGTTTTCCCCGATCCCCGTCTTCCCGAAAGGCTCTAATCTGGTGTGCTCCCTTTGGAAGAGTTGGAATAAAGTCAAAAGCTTCACAAGAATAAGTGAAGACTGGAAGTGGGCTGCCGATATCAGACAAAATGACTCTATTTGGTTTCCGATCCATGGCATCCGGAGTGTGGAATCTTGGAACATTCAAAATGCCAAGAAGCTATGGAACAAAGGCTTCAAAAAATGGAAACATCTCTGGAAACAAGACATCAACCGCTGGATCAACTTTGAGGATATTGACCCTAGCATCAACATTTCACATGAAGAATGGAACACTTTGCAAAGCAGATGTCTCGCCTGGGACCGACACAAAGTTAACCTTCTCACGGGACACGACATGTCGAGCTCGCTTGGTCTCAAATGGCACAATGGGAATAGCCTATCAAAAATCCCGAACATCAAAGAAATGATCGACTATCAAGTTAACCTCAACAAAAAGTGGTGCCTGTCATGGACGCGGCTTCGGTGGGACATGAAGTTCATGGCTATCTGGCACCCCCTCATAGAAATCAAAAAGTTTGTCCTCTTATGGCAAATTCTTCATCATGGAATCTGGACCAACCTTAAGGCTAGCAAAATTTGTGGGATCCCTCCCTGGTGCAAACGCTGCTACCGGTCTATCGAAGATGTTTCACACATCTTCTTTACCTGCCCCAACTCCAACAGACTCTGGCAGGTGGTTGGAAAGAGAATTAGACTTCAAAAACGACTCAGTTGGCAGCAAGCCCTACTGGGAGAAGTGATCGGCTGCTCCGCGACTCTCTGGAACGCCATCAGAGGGGAGGTCCTATGGAAAATCTGGCGGGAAAGATGTGCTTTCAACTTCGGTGACTCCCCCAAGGAGTGGTCAATTGAGAAATCACTGTTCCTCCTTGGCAAAAGGATTGTCAACTGTAAAAAAGCCCCCCCCCTTTAGGCATCATCAAGTACTCCTTTTGATCGATAACAAGCTTAAACCCAAGTGGGCCCCACATGAGGGTGATGAGAGGGTAATTAACATTCTTTGTAATGTCATCTAAGCTCTGTAAAAGCTTCCCCTGCTTTGTGGGATTTGGGGGGTCCCGTGGGCACTAGTCCCCTTCTCTTGTACTTTTCTTTATTTAATTCAAGTCCGGGAGAGTAGGCTAATGCCGAACTTCCTTTATATTAAAAAAAAAAAAATATTGCGGCAGCTGCCGTGATTCTGGAAACCCCAATTAGTGTTCCCGCGCTGCCAAACAATTGCATCAACGATCCGCCTAGCTCTTCTCCTCGTTCTCTTTCATATCGCTCTCTGCATTTTCTTTCATCAATTCGCCTCCTGCTTCTCTTTGTATCTGGTTTAGTAGTACCACTGAATATAATAAAGTTGGCTTCGTCGTCGCATGGTCCTTAAGAAGATATCGCAGTGTCGCTAAGTGCGCAGAGAGAGAGAGAGAGAGAGAGAGAGAGAGACGTGCAGTTTGATGTGTACTTGTAACACATAGAGGCAAATGGTGGAATTACTATCTCTCACGCCACTTTATCTTCACATCCACAAAGAAGATCACGTGTATTGCATCACGATGTCTCCTCACAGAAGACAAAGTCCATTTTACGACCACACAAAGAAGAAGGATACGTGTGTCATGGTTTATCATGAGTACGTTTATGTGTTGTGTGGATACATATGCGATGGCTCAAGACAACCATCATGTTTATTAGTCTATCTCTTTTTGAACATATGTTTGCAAACTCAAGGACGAAGGTAAGATATACATTGGTCGCAAAGATGATTCATTCTTCCTTTGGTACTAGTAGAAAAGAAAGTCTCTAGGGCACCCCAAGTCTTTTGCGATAGCTTGCATCATCTAATATGTGGTAATAGAAAGTTAGAGATAGATTATAGTATGTATGACCTTGCTTGAGTATCCCTTGTGCACCAAAGTTTGAGCTTATCTGTCTCCTATTGTGTAGGTCCTCGTTTGGATCTTGGAATAGGCATAGCTTCATCACCTACCACAATTCCATAAAGAATTTGGGGAAGCTTGTAGGAGATAGAAAAGTGAGTTGCAAAGCGACGAAGCTCGGTCTAGCCAACCGGCACGAGGCTAGCCCTTGAGCTTATGGATACTCAAATAGACCTTATAGGCATGCGATAAGTGCAATAAAATGCACTATTTCATTCGGAGCATCAAGGAGAAAGAGTCGATACAAAACATATACATTTGCGCATTCAGTAGCCCAAAAAACTTACTATCTTTTGATGAGACAATGAAGAAATATTCATAGTGAGCAACATGATTCCAATTAGAAAACATCCTTTTGGAGGATTGATACAAATAGGTTCGAGTAATAGAATGTAGAAGAGTACAAGGAATAAGAAAAATATGCTTTTGGAATGAAACAGGCACTCAACAGTGGTACTCCTACAAGTGGATTTTGAATTCAAATGAAGGCAATAAAAGTTGTTGGAGGGAACCAATTCACTTTTCTACAAACTAGGAAAAGTGAAGATCTAGTTTGATCTACTTTTAGGTGATTGATTGATTCATTGATTACAACTCAACCACCTCAAATATGTAGAAGTTTATATCTCTTTTTCTCCTTCTACATGTGTAAAGACCTAGGCTTTTAGAATGGTAAAACATGCATAAAAGTCTTCAAAAAAAAAAAAAAGAGAAAAAGTAAAAGAACGCTTCCATTCATAATTTGGCATAATCCAAACCATAGCCTTTTTTATGTAGATCAAATCCACCTCAAGCATAGTATAAGATTGATGTTCCACCAAATACCTCCCCCTTAAGCGTAAGATTGTTGAGCCTTAGATTCTTCAATACTTGTTGTAATCCAGTCATTGCCATTTGAACTTTTTCAATGCAAGTCCAGGCAATGCCTTGGTTATCATGTGTGCACATTTTTTATAAGTAGATACATATGACAAATTAATTTTCTTACTTGTGATCTTCTCTCTAACATAGTGATAGTGTATCTATGTTTTAATTTGAGCCGTATGATAAATCTTCAAAAGCAAGAGGTTGAGCCATGTATAACTCTTCAAATATCCAACCATTAAGGAGTGATTTCTTTAAGTCCATTTAAAAAATCTTCTAATTATTGGAAGTTGCAATGCTCATAAGTATTTTTATGGCTGACATCTTTGCTATAAATGAAAATTCTCTTCATAGTCAATCTCTTTTGTTTGTGCATATCCTTTGGACAAACGTGTTGCTTTGTACCTCTTGATACTTGTATTAGAGCTTTGCTTCACCTTTTATATCCACCTTGATCCTATAATTTTCATAGATGAAGTCTTAGGTACTAACTCCTAATTCTATTTTTCTTCTAGGGCTTCAATATCTTCGTCTATGGCATTGCCATGTAGGCTTCTTCTTTACTTTCTCATAAGAAGAGGCCTCCTTAGATTTTGAATCCTATATGTGAAACATTGTCCCATGAGTGTGTTGAAGACAGCACGCAGAGTGTATGAAGCTAGTGAGTGTTGGAAGGTCTTCGTGATCAAAATGTGAAGGTGAAAATGAAGTTGGGTATGAAGAGGAGAAATTTCATGATTTGATTATGAGAAGGGGGGAACATATGAATGCAAGATGAATGCATGAACATAAATGATGAAGAGAAAAGAAAACCATTCACATGAATCAATTTGGAAAGGAAGAATGGTCCAAAAAAATGCAGCTTCATATACACGTTCAAAATTTAATTCATATGCATGGGTTCTTGTGGATTTATGCATGATGAGAACAAAACCACACACATGAATCAGTTTCGAAAGGAAGAATGGTCCAAGAACGGAACTTCCTATACACTTTCAAAACTGAAACATATGCATGGGTGTTTAAGGGTGGTATGAATGCATGTGGATCATGATTTATGAATGAATAGAGAATTATTCTCTCAACATCAATGGATCATCCTGAGTGGTTCAACACAAGACTGTGGAGCCTTCTCACACATAGAAAGAGATAGAAGGAGACATGTAAAAACATATACGAGACTAAGGGACAAGAGACAAGAGACAAGAGACATGAATTAGAAGATATTGTTTTGACATACATATACATGAATGTTGTGAAATGTCAAGCTAAGCATTCTACTCATCAAAAGTGGTCCGCGCGATCCTCTCACCATGACAATTCAACCGAATGTCACACGCAAGAGGATAGGTTCCCCTTCATTGATCCTATGTCTTTCTAACCTTTAAAATTGAACATAAAGAACTAAGAATTTAACATTGGAGGAAAGAGAGGAGTTGAGCTTTTCCTACAAAATAGTTAGTGGCAAATTTGATTTTTTCACTTTCAGCATATGTTTCAGCAGTATAAAAATCATCAAACTGTGAAAGCCATGAAAGGATTAAAGGGCCATCCTTCCGGCCATCAAACCTTAAAAACTAGTAATTCTTAACAGAAATCTTGGAATGTGTGCCATCCGATTGGGCAGAGACAATAGCTTTGACCACCCTCGTAAGGTTGTCTTCATCAGTTTGCATCTTTTGGAGTATTTCTTCACGTTGTTAGATCTCATTCTAAGCACCTAATAATTCATGTCGTAGGAGCTCTAGTTGTTGCTCAAGTGTTACCTCGGGTAGAGGTGATTCACCGAGATCCTCCATGGTGTTCATAGGGTCCATGAAGATCTAGAGACAAAACCCTCTTGATAGATATGTAAAACCAATTTTTGATTTGTTTGAGTTAAAATGTTAAAGGAATTGTTGTTCTTGGGAATTGAAAAAGTAAGAAAGAGATGAAAGTTATGTTAAATATAAGAAAAGAGAAGTAGAGTGAGAACACAAAGAGATAGTGTAGTGGTAAAACACTTCCCTTATGTGAGCGAGGTCGTGGGTTCAAATCCTCCCACCTTGGTGAATATGAAACTCCTTATTGTCACTCATAAATTAAAATTTGTTTGGCATATCCAACAACTGCCAATAGTCACGAAGGGAGCCTTGGGTGCCAAAGATGCCAAAGTAATGCCTTAGTTATCTCTTAGTTATGCCTTAAGTTCTATGCCTTAGTCAACGCCTTAGTGGACACAGAGGTTGCAAATGCAGAGAACACATAGAAAAATAGAGACGCAAATAGACGAGACCGAACGTAGTATTGGGTGCAATCTCCCCCCATGCACTTTGTTTCGTCAGTCCACAGAGTGCATGTATTTATAAGAATTTTTTATTACGTCGAAAAGAGTGGTTACATGAGAGCAGCTTCAAAAAGCATGTGTGAAACTAAAAGTTGGTGGCTTTCATAGAAAGCCTTTCTTTTAATATGAGAAACTACGGTCTACAATGAACCATATTCTAACCACTATTTTTCTAACTATTTCTAACAATAGAACCTTCTACAGGGATTTATTTACAAACTAAATTATAAATTGAATTTATTGATGTCCTCCCTAAAGTTGGATTATTGATGTCCACCCTTTCATGCTTTCACACCCTCACGAACCTTCAGCTACTATGTCAAAAACACCAAAAACACATTAATACATTAATGAATTAACACTCCAACAATGCATTATTCAACATATTCCATAAGTTATAACAATTCTTTTCCTTGTTCTTGCTCCTGCCACGTTGCTGATTCTTTCCTTGGTAAGTATCACGACATTATATGCATCTCCACTCTCAGTGCCAACTCGAGATTTCCTACGAATATCCTCACTCAAAAGTGCTCCATATATGTCATCATATAGGAGTTTACCACCAGGTGCACTTTTGCTAATAGTTGTGCAAAATGTATCCCATGATGATGGCAGGGTGCATAATAGCAATACTGTTTTCATTTCATTATCCATATCTATTTTTTGAGCCTGTAACTAGGAGAATATAGCATCAAACTCATTTAGATGAGCAACAACTCTATTTGTGTCCTTCATGCTAAGGTCATATAAGTTTCTCAATTAGATACTTTTTATTTGATGCCGTCGCTTTTTCATATGTATTGCACAACTTCTTCCAAAGCTCCTCTGCACTTTCATAGTCTAGTACTGTATAGTAAACATTATTTTCCAGGTGCAAGCGAATGGTAGACATGGCCATTTCATCTAACTCATCCCAATCATCTTCATCCATGTCAGCAGGCTTCTTTGAAATCCCATTTACTGGCTTCCATTGCCTCCTTTGAATCAGCACATCTTTAATCTAATTCTTCATAGAGCAAATTTTGTGCCATCAAATTTTCAGATCTCAAAATGGTCTTTGCCTTGCAAGTTATAGCTCCTCCTCAGAACACTGGCACTAGACCCTGATTCACCAAAAGTGCCTAAGACCTCTAATGCCATGATGGTAGAGAATTGAATAGAATGATAATGGAGCTAGAGGAGTCCAAACACCAATGAATAACTGTATCAAAGAGTAAATTGACCACTATATATTTGACTAAACCAAAAATCTAGAAACATTTTGCTAGAGTATCCTCTACAAATTGAGCATATGACCAGTGTCAAAATATCATAAAACTGCAAGTAGTGACATGTTCACCTGCATAGTGAATCACTGACTCCACTGCATATAATCAGTTAACCAATAGAAGTTAACTAGGCCTATCGAGCACCTATGAACGATTATCATACATCTCCTATGGCGAGGCTAGGTAAGTGTTCCACTTGCATCACCGAAGAGGCCCTCACATCTGGGTGTCTTGGAGTTATGAAAACCTCCCCACAACCCTCTTTTTCAAACATAAAAGGCTTTATGCAAAAATGTAACCCCTATATCAATGACCACATGGACGTACATAAGCGGTATCCTCAGAAGCATACATGGTGTGTATGTGCTCAATATATGCAATAAAATGACACTAAAAGGCTGAATGCATAGCCCAAAAACTAGCCAACAATGCCTACAAGTGTCTCTCAACTATGATGTTTTAGCCTCAAAAAGCTTGCATAAATTTGCAGCAGCTCCTCCTATCAAAACTAAAAACCTTTTGAGAAACCTATAGTTTTACGAGCGTGGCTGAAAACACAGCTCCAAATGTTGATATTTCTTGTCAGAGAAGTACAAAGAGCACTATTCTTGATGCTCTTGGACCTGTGTGAAGAGAACTATGTGCAAAAGTACTCCAAAATGACTCTAGAAGACACCCAAAAATGCTTCAAAAATAAGCTTTGAAAACAAAGAATGAAGCTTTGAGGGATCAAAACATGTTCAAGGTAATGCCAACATTAGTCTTTCCCCTTCTTCAGACACCACAATAGTGTAGCTTAGTGGCAAGAGATTGCCATGGTTAAGCGAGCTCTAGGGGGAAGAGTACGGGGGTAAATGACCTCCCGGGAAGTACTGGGAACCTCTATCTTCCTTGATCATTGAGGTCCTCCCTTGCATGCAACCAACGATGCCAACGATGACTCCGATGACAAGGTATGCCAAGATCTATGCCTTGGTGGCCACCTTATAAGCCTTGGAGAAAGCCGGGGGGGAGGGGGGGGGGGGGGGGGGGGAGGGGAAGGGGGGTGCTCGCTTCGCTCACACAAAAGGAACAAAGATTTTTCATCAAACAACTCTGATACCAATGAAGTAATTCAATGGCAATGCACCACAATGCGCTCTCATTCTCGATAGCTCCACGACAATAACCTCAGCATAGAAAACTGAGCTCCCAAGGCTGCACACATTACTCCACACAGAGGCTATAGAATACGTAGAAAACACAGTACATAGGGGAGCACAAAGAAAGACTTCTTAGGTCTTACAAATGCGGTTAACCTTATAGTTTGTGGCTGACCAGGCCACTATATGTTTTATTAAAGAACATATACAAAGAAGTGTGTGGTGGCCATTTGGCCTCTCACATGGACACTAACGGTAACACTTCTTATACAATGCAAAACTAAAACATATGCATGGGTGTTTGTGGGTGGTATGAATGCATGTGGGTCATGATTTATGAATGAATAGAGAATTATTCTCTCAACTTCAATGGATCATCCTCACTGGTTCAACTTCAATGCAAGACTACAGAGCCTTCTCACACATAGAAAGCGATAAAAGGAGACATGTAAAAACATGTAAGAGACTAAGAGATAAGAGACAAGAGACAAGAGACAAGAGACATGAATTAGAAGATATTGTTATGTCGTACATATATAGGAATGTTTTGAAACGTCAAGCTAAGCATTCTAGAGGTCAAAGGTGGTCCTCACGACCCTCTCAGCATGATAGTTCAACCGAATGTCACACATAAGAGGATAGGTTCCACTTCATTGACCCTATGTCTTTCTAGGATTGTAATGTGTTTCTAAAGAAGTTGAAGAGTCATAAAACCAACTCTAACTTACTCAGACCCTCCATTGAGGGTGAGCAAAGAAAGAGAAATTGGGTTTATGAGCCTATCCTAGAGGGAAAGTCTAAATTAAAATTGAATCTAGGAACTATGCTCTTACTAGCCCACCTTGGATAGGGGGTTTTTATAGTTTTTTGAATGAATTTGGGACCTTGGATCTAGAGAAATCAACTCTCAATCCTAGGATTAACTGCTTTTCATTACAACCATTGGATTTATCAAATGGATGACTAGGATTTGTTCTTTATATGATATCTGGGGCAAAGGGGGTAAAATTAGGTGCATTCATTCTCCACAATTGGATCTAGGATTCATTTGGACCGTCGCATCAGTGCTGACATCAATTTGGAAAGGATAAGTTGCTTTTTTTGGACGAACTTTGCATTATTGATCTTTGACCATCAAAAAAGGCTTATCCAATGAAAAAAACTCATGGATCCTCCTTGCTCTCATTCTAATCATACAACATGTTCAATCATTTTTTGCCATGTGGGAGGCCTTCAACCCTTCAATTTGTTGATTCTAAGACACTCTGGTGACCTTGAAAATTGGATTTTATGCTCTTTGACCCTCCAAATATCGTTTGATGAAGATGCAAATTTGTAGGGCTATGTTTTGAAAGGTCTTCTTTAGGAATATGCAAAAAAAGCACCCATTTGAATCTCCCTTATACAAGTTTGGCTTCATTTGGAAGCTTGCAAGGTGGCAGTAAGGTGTCCAATAAGCTCTGATAGCCTTGAAATTTTTTACAAATATGTAGCCACATATGATCTTTATACATGCCAAACCATATGGATAACAAAAGTTCCTATACAAGATTTTGTAGGATCTAAGCGGAAAAATGACATTTTTTACAAAATGCACATGGGATATCAATGTGCTAGAAAGTTCATTTACATGTGTGTGTGTGTGTGTGTGTGTGTGTGAGAGAGAGAGAGAGAGAGAGAGAGAGAGAGAGAAATGAAACCTTTCCTCCCCTCTTCTCTCAGTAGCAGATAGAAATTGAGCACGTAGAGAGAGATAAAGATAAGGATTGAGAGATAGAGGTAGAATAGGAAAGAAAAGTTAGCTATTTGATTAAATGTTAACACATGTGAGAGTATGAATGCTATAATATAGATGAATGCATAAGTATAGAGTGCATGTATGAATGTACACATGCATGTAAGATATATGCATGAATGCATGTGTAGGTGAACCTGTGCATGAGTGCATGATTGTGCATAAGTGCATGTAAGATGTGTGCATATGTGCATGTGAGATGAAGCATACTTGTGAGTGAAGATGAATGCATGTGCATGAGCGCATGTGTATTTTAGTAGGTATGCATATGCATGACCATGAGAGAATGCTTGTGTATGTGAACATGTGCTTAAGTATGCATATGCATAAGAGTAAATGTGAGAATGCATGTGGATTAGGAATGCAGGAATGCATATGCATGGATAGTCCTTGCAATTATATTTTTGTGTTGGGGTTTGTAACGAGGACTCAAATGAAAAGTCAACTATCTCTTCTTATGGTGATCAGAGCACATGTTCAACTTCTTTAACTTGTAGGTACTCGAGAGAGAGGTTTAGTCAATTCAGCAAATCATATAAAAGAGATTTTTAAGAGTTTATAGGTGAACACTTTGCAAGAAAATGTTTGATTTTTGAATGCCGATGAGAGTGATGAAATCCTTCCGACATCCGCCCTTACTAAACCTGCACATCATCGCAATTAGCCAATTGTGGATCAAGTCATGAAATATACACAAGTATAAAATAGTCATGGATAGATGCTAATATCTTTTCTAAATTTAGAAATAAATATATATGTATTTCATGCAAATTTATGAAAATTAATACAAATTTAGAGAATAAAGTATATGCAAGCTTGAAGCACATCTTATTATGTTTTAGTTTCTGCAATCAGACCAGCAATCATATGAATAAATCGTAGTCTTTGTAGATCTTTTGTTCATTCAACTTCAGTTGTAGAAACTTATCCTAAGTGCTAGCATATACTAAGCTCTACTAACTCTGTTTATAGAATTTCACTTTGTTTCCCCCATTTATTTCTTATCGTCCAACTCTCCATCAGATTTTTTTTCTTTACTTTTAATTTTATTTGTCTTTTTCTTTTCTTTAACTTCTCATCCAAGCTCAACTCTTTTTTCTTTTATTTGAATTTTCACAAGTCGGCTTTCGCCAAAATCGGGTGTGACTCATGGCCTTGTCCACCCGGCCAAGTTCACTACACCTATGTGCCAACCTGAAATAGCGCATGATGGACAATGTCATCCCTATACGGAATCGACATGAGCTCATGGCTCGGATCACCTGGCAAGAGTGCCTCCACCCACCTATTGACCCAATATAGGTGCATGACAACATATAGGTCACGCCTACGATGAAAGTAGTGTCGACTCATGGCCTTGATCACTCGAGCAAGGTTGTTCCACCCACCTACTAGCTCATTGCAACACACTAACATCACATGCACATACATATATTTTGGGATTGATTATGAAAGTTTTCTTAAATGATAATGTATCTCGGGGTAGGATCATGTAGGAAATAAAAAAGAGGATCCAAAGAATCCCACTCACTAAGTGTCCAAAACTAGTAGCATATACGTGCACTTAGTTTAAGTTTGCTATCACAATTAAAAGCCCTCACTCTAGAAAGTTTCTAGTCTGCTTACTGATTTTTTATTCATATCATTTCTAGTCTTTCATGCTTCACACAAAACCATAATAGATTTTTCTATCTTGATCCTACTGAATTCTCTTAAATTTGTACCAAACGTAATACATTTATTACATGCAAAAATACAATGCATATGTTCATTCACATACATATATATATATATATATATATATATATATATATATATATATATATATATATATATATAGAGAGAGAGAGAGAGAGAGAGAGAGAGAGAGAGAACTTAGGTTGGACATGTTTCACCTAATTATTCTTTTCATCATTCTTCATCTGCATCGTCCTCATCCAAGAATTCTTCATCTATCTCATATTCACTTCTTGTCCTTTGTTTGAATAGCTTTTTTTTTTGTAACCCTATTTCTCACGCGAGTGCCAACTAACTCTCCTAAAGCATATTGACCTGTAGAAAACATAGAAACAATATTGACCATGGTTTAGTTAATTTTCATCATGCATCATATTGGATTTCAAAGGTACTATCATAAACGACTACCCAATCCCTTGACCCTATTGATCTTGGCCTAGGTTCATGTCTCATATCAAAATAAATCTTATTTTGCATATGTGATTCTTTTAATTTTTTAATGGCTTCTTTTATATTTTCATTTCATTGTTCTAATTGTCTATTCTTAAAGTTGATCAATCTTCTTGTGATAAATTGTCTTCCCAATCTAAGCTCATCCAACTAATTATCTAAGTGTGAATAGGAAAAATTGTTTTTTGAGAATGCATGAGTTCAGCTAGGATAAAACCAGTTGATCTTGTATATGTCATCCGATTGGCCCAGATGAAAGATATATTGGCCATTGCCTGATATAGGGTTATAGGCTATTGTAAGAGACAAGCGAATCCCATGGTGATCAAAAAGTTCTCTCATCTCTCTAGCATCTAGCTCACCTCGATCTACTACTACTTTCTCCACATATTCAAATCTAGTTATAACTTCTTCTAAATGGAATAGGCATACGTTCATTCGATGCTAGGCATCGAACTCTAGCATGCCTGTTCATATAATTCGATGCCCCACATCGAATAGCCCCAACTACTAGACAAACTCAATCATACTAAATTTTAATGAGCAAGAGAAATTACCCAATCGCATAACAATAAAAAGTATTCGGATAATGCTTTGTATAAGGAGGTGGTCGGGCTCTCTACTTGTACTTCATTCCATGTGAAGCACATAAGCCTCCTCATAATCACCTCCTAAATCTTCATATAAACCTTGTGATTGCATTGTGAAGTGGAAGCTACATGATTAGTTACTGAAGGAGCAAGTAAAACCAATCAATGACAAGATTCTACTTACTTATTCAGTTCTATGACCATCTCGTGAAGGCTTAGGTCTTTGGAAATGACCCTTGATAATGTTGAGATTATCAAAGTGTCATCATTAATGCCTTGCAAAGCCCTCCAAGGTGTGAGCTTCATGTCCTCAGCAACCTCTTCAATCGAGACATCCATTTTCTCTACCTTTTCCTTTACATCCACCTGAGGATCTAACTTTGCCTTCGTTTGCTTTTGGCCTTTTGCCTCCTTGTTATCCCACATTGTGAATATTTTATCCTGGAGCTTCATGATTTCTTCTATCCTGAAGGTGAGTTGGAACCATGGGTCAAACTTACGGAATGCATCTAACTTCACATTGTCATCCACTATAATCCCTACCTCTATCAGACACTAATTTCTCAATTTTGGATGAATCCTTCCACCATCTGCACTCAGGGTATCAACATACTCATCGTGGAAAAATTGGATATGCTCAATGGACAACATTTTTTTGCCTAAAATCATTGCCACTTTTGTGGTCCCAAGATAGGAGCTTAGGCTCCTCTGTAGTCCAACAAACATAGATTTTACACTTTGCATACCTCAAAAAATATGTAGTTTGATGCGCTTTTAGGACCTCTCTTTGGGCCTTTGGAGATTGTGATCCTCCAATAACATATTTTGTGGTCCTCACACAATCGGTAATTGAATTCTTCCACCAAACTCCACTCGTTTGGATCAACCATTACCAAGAATGGTACAACGGTTGCATTTGGCTTTATCTTCATCTTCTTCTTAAGATTCTATACATGCAGATTAGGGGGCTCCCTTATCTCAAGAGGACTCCTTCTTGTAGGATGATCAATTGGGGTTTGCTGATTATGGTAATGGGGAGGTGGAAAAGTTTCCCCTTCTTCACAAGCTTCCTCTTGACAATATCCTCCCTAATCTTATTCTGCTTTGTAGGCAATATTCCAGATGCAAGCTCTCCTCTAGGGGCAACTATGCGCTTCTTCTATATGGGTAGCTTACCCTTTGACTTTACACATGTCATCTTTCATTGCTAGTGTGGCATGATATTCCCTAGTATCCATGGCAAGAGATCCACAATCAAATTGTCTAAATCCCTACAAATTTGAGCTAGCCTCTCTAGCACACAACAATTTTGACATAGAAGTTCCATTCTGCTTGCTTCTGGAAGTCTCCACTATGAAAAGGAGGTTATTTGAGTCCTGTTCTTCATAGTCCACCTTGAACAAAAGGCCATATTGAAAAACTAGAGTGGTGGTAATCTTTCCCCTCCCATAGGCCCCAACAAAAACAAAGAGGGTGGCATTTTTCTCCTCTATATATTGAAGGCACCACTCTAGGTTTGTCATTTCTTGAAGTGGTCTATCCTTCCTACTGACTTTAGTCTCTTCAGATTTATCTTTTTTTAATGGCTCTTCCTCAATGGGCTTAAAATTGCTATGGCCACCTGATGATATGGCCATTGGATTACTTGCACACTCAAAGGACAAAGATAGGATGCTCTTCTTTGGCTTTCAGAGCATCTCTAATGCTTTTCTCATGAGCACCCTCTACTGAGTTAGGCATCACCTTCACCTTCTTAAAGGAATTCCTCTCGTGCTTTTCAATTTTCATAAAGTGATGCAATTTATGTTAGCCAAGGACATGACATTAATCCTAACCAAGGGAATCTCACAGTTTGGGGGCCACGTCGATGTGAGGCAATAAGCTTATTGTCTAACTCGATGCCTAGCATCAATTTTGGGGTCCAAGTGGATGCCAGGCATTGATCTAAATGTCCACATAGATGTTAGGCATCAATTTTGGGGGTTAGGGCAATGCGAGGCATCAATCTTTGTGTCCAATTCGATGTCAAGCATCGAATTTTGGTCGATGTCTCTTATGCCTCACACAAAACCATAATAGATGTTTTCTATCTTGATCCTACTTAGTTTTTGTAGATTAGTAGAAAAATTTACATATTTATTACATGCCAACATGCAATGCATATGTTCATTCATATATATATATATATATATATATATATATATATATATATATATATATATATATATATATATATATATATATATATATATGTGTGTGTGTGTGTGTGTGTGTGTGTGTGCATATGTGTGGATACAAAATTTAGGTTGGAAGTGTTTCACTTGATTATTCTTTTCATCATTCTTCATCTCCATCGTCCTCGGCCAAGAATTCTCATCTATCTCATAGTCACTTCTTTTCCTTTGTTCGAGTAGCTGAATTCTTTTTCTTGCAACCTTATTTCTCAAGAGAGTGCCATCTAACTCTCCTAAAAAATATTGATCTATAGAAAACATAGAAACAACAACGTAAGGACCAAACCATTGTTTAGTTAATTTTCATCATGCATTATATTGGGTTTCAAAAGTACTATCATAGACGAGTACCCAATCCCCAAACTCTATTGATCATGGCCTATGTGGATGTCTCTTATCAAAATAAATCTTATTTTTCACATGTGATTCTTTTAAGTTTTTAATGGCTTCTTTTATATTTTAATTTTTTTGTTCGAATTGTTTTATTCTTAAAGCTAAAAAATCTTCTCATGATAAATTGTCTTTCCAATCTAACCTCATCTAGCTAATTCTTTGAGTGTGAAAAGGAATTTTCTTTTACAATACATGAGTTTAGATGGCATAAAAACAGTTGATCTTATATATGCCATCCAATCGACCCATGAAGCAAATGGAAGATATCTTGGCCATTTCCCAATATCACTGCCACATGCTTTTGCGATTGCCTTCACTATGGAAGGATAACCTCGTTCAATCTTTCCATTTGCTTCTAGGTTATAGGCTATTGTGAGAGACAAGCAAACCCCATGGTGATGAAAAATTTCTCTTGCCTCTCTAGCATCTACCTCACCTTGATCTGCTACTACTTTCTCCACATATCCAAATATGGATAGAACTTCTTCTAGAAGGAATATGCATACATTTTAAGTAGCATTAGACCAAAGTGCTCAACCTTCTACATGATTTGTCAAGTCTTCACATGCAAGAACTATATATCTCATGCCATTATGGCTTTTAGGCATAGTTACAAGGTCTACTACCTACTTGTAATGATTACAAGAGTGATAGGTTGGGTGTAAGGGATCTTTATGTTTGACTAAGGACTATATCTGACATGTGGCACGTGTGCTCGCAAATTCTTTCACAGTTGCATACATCATCGACCACCAATAACTTTCTCAAAAGTTTCATATGTTTCTACAAAACCCTTATGACCAACCATAAGCTTTCATGAATAGCTCTCATAACTTGCACTTGTAGACTTTTTAATCCTTATACTCTTTCTGGGTTTTTTGCCTTCCCTTTCGCAAAGAATCCCACTCACCAAGTTTTCATGTTTATTAGCATATGCATGCACTTAGTTTACGTTTTTCCATCACAATCCAAGTTCTTCATTCTCAAAAGGTCTACTCTTGTAACTGATCCTACTCATACAATCTTTCATCTTTCATGCATTGCACATAACCATAATAGTTGTTTGATATCTTGACTCTAGTTTATTCACTTAAATTTATAGAAATTACAACACCTTTATTTTATTTCATATTATTGTCATTCCTTATCTACATCATATGCAAAATAGCTTCTTAAAACATCTAACTAGGTGTGTCCCAACGTAGTAAAAGGCTTTTCTTTTCCATCAAAATTTTCATATTCAAAAGAACAAAAAAATCTTTAAAGTGACTCTCAGTTTGTCCTAATTCATCAATAATTTGTAATCGTTATACTCTATGTGTTTTTTTATAATTGGATTCATCTTTATTAGTCAAGTATTTATTTTAATCATTTCCTCTATTTCTTGCAATGTTAGATTCTTAGTTCTCTTATTCAATTCTAAAGGTTTCAAAGTTTTTGAATTAAGTTTCATATTGTTCTTGATTTGTTTAACAATATCCTTAAGGAATTGTTTCTATGTTTAATTCATTTGTTTTGCATAGTTTCCATTCACATGTATTATTTGTTTTGTCTTTTCTAGTTTAATTTGATAGTTTTAGTTTGTTTCATAATTTATCTTATTTGTAATCGTTATACTCTATGTATTTGTTCAAAATTTCATCTATCTTTATGAGTCAAGTATCTTTATGCACCAAAAACATCGTAACGGTTGTGTTTGAATCCTATTTGATGTTCTTAGTGGAAGTCTAGGGCTGGATCTTCTAAAATCATCCAAATTGTTTCAAGAGAAGGGTATACAGAAAACCCTTGGCTTTTCCCCTCATTTGTATGATTACATTTAGGTGACTCTAATTCTTGTATTTGTTTGGTCAAAATTGCATATTTCATATTCATTTCTACAACTTCAGCATTTATTTCCTCTTTGAAGGTTCTAAGGCTAATTCCCAGTACTTGTATATTTTCCATCATGGCATTTATGGTTCCATATAAGGTAAAAATAATTCCAAATTTATTTTTTATAGATTTTTTTGCCTTATGTTCTATTTCTAGAAGTTGTTGTGCCCATTTTCTCAAATTTTTGTCAATCAACTCATTCGCATATGCTTCCTTGTAAATAAAACTCTTTTGCATATGATCTTGAGATTCATTTACGTAAGATTCCTTGCTTTTTCTTTGATTTATATCTTTCATGTTCATATGTTTCTCTATGCCCATTACTCATGTTTCAATCTATTAGACTAGCACAACATATACTAAAAAAGATGCAAATATGCAAGAATAAGTGTTTCAGTGCTTTTGTGCTCTTTCAATATATGCAAGTGAGAGTGACCTTTTTATGCTTAGTTATGACAAAAATTGAAAATGGTGATATGACTATTTATGTTTATGCAAAAATTCAAAAGAACTTGAAAAAGTTTTACCTTAGTTTTGTTGATGCAAAGGATTTAAAATGTGCAGTGTGCAAATATATAAAAGTGCTCTGTGCAATTGCAAACCGCATTTGAGTTGATGGGAAGGGGGAGAAAGAAGAGTCGAGGCTCCTCAAAAATGCTCCTTTCCCATGGAGGTGCTCAATTCCTTAGGGAAAAACCCTCAACAACCGGGGGAAAAGAGTAAGCAATAGCAACATCTAATCGCGTTGTTGTGGTTGACTAGCCTCCTTTAACATAAATATTAAAACTCATTTGTAACGAATCACGTCTAAAAGTCCTAAGCACATAGCTATCATGTTTCATGTCCAGCTCACGAAGATTTCAAAGTGCAAATGAAGACCACCAGGTGGATCCATTCTGGCTTTCTACATGTCTCTCTACAAGACTACACCTGGGGTGTCTATTGTATTACTTTAGGATCTGAGAAGTAAACGAAAAGCTGGCTAAAGTGACTATCTTTATGCTAATGGGCTATGGAGTGCATATGGTGAAAGTAACCTTACTAAGTGAAACTATGAATGGACACGTAATTGTGCCATTGGAAGTAAATATTTCCAAATAAGAGACTCATATATTTCTTCTTTTACTGGAATATTCATAGGCATAGGCAACAAACAAGAAGTAAAAAAGATATATATTGCAGATTGATCTACATGTATATTTCCATATTGATTTGAAATTCTTCTAGAAGATGTATTTGGTTTAGAAGAAGAATATACATCCATGAATATGAAACTAATGAGAAACTAGTATGAAAAACAAATTCTATACAAGTTATATGATCATAGACAAGTTCTTAAGACAATTTCAAGTTCTACTATATTTCATTCACAAAGAAGAAGATAGATAAGAAGCATCAAATGTCTATAGCTCTAGTGTCGACAAACACGGTGTCTCTTTCCATCTCCTAATAGTGGTCAAACATCAAAGGTGCTCATTAGTGCTCATCAATGCTCTATAAGATCAAGCATTAGATAAAAAATAACATAAGTATATTTAAAAGAAATAAAACAAACATTTTATTATTACTATTGTCTTTCAATAACTCTCACATGCATAATACTCACTTGCATACATACATAATACTCACTCACATGTATACTTAATATTACTCATTCATATGCATGTTTAGTATTCCAAGTATATACTTACATGCACATGTTCACTTATGTACGCACCCATATGTGCAAAGACACACATGCACATAAAGAGGAATTTATATGCACCTAATTACATATATGCACATACGCACATACATATATAAGCACACACTTATATTCATGATTAAATAATTCTCTCTCTCTCTCTCTCTCTCTCTCTCTCTCTCCCCTTTGCGATTCACATTGCTCTTTCCACATTCATTTACAACGTGGATATGCCTTCTTTGTCTCATCTATAGTAGCTCGCAATGCACTTGCAAATTCGTAAAACACACACATGCAACATACATGCAAACACAAACACTTGTAGACATGCATTCACACATGTTAGCACACAACAAAAACCTCTACACATAGTCATATGCATAAACTGAACCACACACATGCAGTTACAAAATTCCATATCATATGAAGTTCATGCTCCACACACATGATTCTCTATAAATACACACGAATATGTCAACATACATATACAATGCACTATATGCAACATCATTGATTTTGCTAAGAACGCATGCCTTCTGCCCTATAAAGTCATCTAGACTCTTTGATGTGCATGTACATTCTCAATGATAAATGCTCGCACAAATATAATCTCATGTGGACACAAGACCTTGCAAGTTCTTCTCCCTATTTCTCTCTCGTTCTCTCTCTCTCTCACTCTCTCTCTCTTTACCTCTCCCCCTCTCTCTCTCTCTGTCACACATTTTGTCTCTGTCCGTCTCTATCCACAAACGATGACCTTGATCATCTCTGCAAATGTGAGCTCATCTCGAGGTTTGAGTTCATCTCAGATAGCACTCTTTCTCAGAGTCCTCTCTCTGTCTCTCTCTCTCTCTATTACTCTTTCTCTCTCTCTCTCACTCTCTCTATCTCTATCTCTCTCTCTCTATCTCTCTCTGTCTCTCTGTCTCTTTGTCTCTCTATCGCTCTGTCTCTCTGTCTCTCTCTTCTATTGCAATCTCCTATAACATGCACAATCTCTTGCTATGATGTCTGAATTCTCCATTGTGTAGGAAAACATGCTAATCTCTCTCTCTCTCTCTGGTATTATGCTAATTTGATATGTCTACATCTTTGATACAAATCTAGGTTCTCCTAGAGAAAACATCAATTGCTAAGCACTTTGTTCTCTAATGATGCCTTCATCTCATCAGGCCTTGTGTTGACTAACAAAAAAAATCAACTATGAAAACTTTTTCAAGAGTGCTCCATTGATGCCATTGATCACAACTGTAGCTCTTTTCCTCTCTCTCTCTCTCTGTCTCTCTCTCTCTCTCTCTCTCTCTCTCTCTCTCTCTCTCTCTCTTCTCCATGCATTCTGAGTTTGATCTCGTTCATAGAGGCTCTACACATTCTTCATCTAGTTACATCTTTGAGATGTTTTGTGTGACTCTCTCTCTCTCTCTCTCTCTATGTCTCCCCCTCCCCCTCTCTCTCTTCCCTCCTTTTTTCTCTCTCTCTACCGTATACAAATGCAGCCAAACCCATCTCTTTCTCTCTCTCTCTCATTCTCTCTCTCTCTCTCTCTCTCTCTCTCTCTTTTAGTTTGTGTGCATACCTATAGGATCAAGCATTAGAGAAGAAAAACAAAGTGCAACACACACACACACGCACACACACACACACACACACACACACACACATATATATATATATATATATATATATATATATATATATATATATATATATATATATATATATATATATATATATATATATATATATATATATATATATATATATATATATATATATATATATACTCACTCACACATGCACACATCATCTTCCATGCACACACACGAGCTCATTCACACGCACACATCATGCAACTAATGTACATGCAACCACTTTACACACACAACACTAAGAGAGACTAACATACACGAAGATTCCTCAAATGCATGGAAGTCTTGTAGTTCATTGAAGACTAGAATACATGTAGTCAAGGAGGTTCAAGGAGAGATTCATCCAAGGCTCAAGAAGATGAAATGCAGTAGTCCAAGATAGGAAAAATGTTGATGAATGCATTATATGCACAAAGGAGGAGCAAGGAGGATCTTTCAAGCCCACACCCCCTATATTCTCTTGTAAGTATAGTCATAATCTACTTATAATAGCTTGTTGAAATGAATTTTATGTGCGAAGAAATGGGTGTATCTTTGTAATCCTAATTTTTGCATATCCTACATCTCTACATAGTCTGTTTTGTATAGAGTTATTGATTGACCTAAGCAAATCCGTTTGAGGTGGTCTATAGCTTGCTGAAAGCTATATGAAACATAATAAATGTTGCTAAAGGCTTAGGTGATTTGGATCAATGTAAGATAGGTGAATCAAAGTGTTGCTGCATGGTAGTAGAAAAGGTGTATGAAGGGACCTAGGTATTGGATTCATTTCACTTGTAGTGTGCAAATCTTAGGAATTAAATTCCATCAATTGGTATCAGAGTAGCACTAGAAGAAATAGGGGGTCCTAGCGATGCCCCCTAATTAAAAAAAAAAAACGAGCACCGTCGCTTATGTGAGGCTAGCGTCGCATAAGCGACAGTGCTGTTTTCGGATTTTTTTTACAGGCATTCATCGCATATGTGATGCTTGCATCGCTTATGCGACGCTAAATGTGTGTGTCCCAAATAGCATCACTAATTAGCGATGCTATTTGTGACATTGTCAAACTAGATAGCATCGCGATGTCGTGTGTTCCAGAGCATCACATAAGCGACGCTCTGGAATGTGAAAAAAAAAATTGATTTCTTCCCGCACATTTGTGCCGGGATTTGGACGCGAGAGCAAGAGAACGAGAGAGAGAGAGAGAGAGAGAGAGAGAGAGAGAGAGAGAGAGAGAGAGAGAGAGAGCGAGAGAGAGAGAGAGAGCGAGAGAGACACTCAGCGTTGAAGCCACGTATGCGCGCACACACACACACTTACACACACACACTTACACACACACACATATGCATACACACACACATATACACACACACACATACACATAGACACACAGACACACACAAATACACACACATATACACACATACAGACATAATGTTGCATACACACACATATACATGGATACACACACAGATATACATGCACACACACATATACGCATACACACACAAATGCATACATAATGCACATGTAGACATACACATACATAATGCATACACATGCACACACATATACACACACACATACACACACACATACACACACATACACACATCACACATACACACACATACACACACACATACACACACACATACACACACACATACACACACACATACACACACACATACACACACACATACACACACATACACACATACACACACATATATGCATACACACACACATAGAGAGACATGCACACACATACACATACATGCATACATATGCATACATAATGCATATGCATATGCATACATACATACTTAGATGCATACACACACATATGCATACATAATGCACATGCATACTTACACATACATAATGCATATGCATACATAATGCACATGCATACATACACATACATAATGCATACACACACATATGCATACATAATGCATACATAATGCATACACACAAATACACACACATATACATACATACATGCATACACATACACACATAGACACATACACACACATAGACACATACACACACATAAACAGAAACACACTCATAGACACACACACACATACACATAGACGTGCACACACATACACACACATATACACACACACATACACACATACACACATAGACACATACACACATAATGATGCATTCACACACATACACATGCATACACACATACACACACATATACACACACATACACACATACACACACATATATGCATACACACACACACATAGAGAGACATACACATACATACACATACATGCATACATATGCGTACATAATGCATATTCATATGCATACATACATACTTACATGCATACATAATTCACATGCATACATACACATACATAATGCATACACACACATATGCATACATAATGCATACACACACATAAACAAACATATGCATACATACATCCATACACATCACACATAGACACATAGACACATACACACACATAAACACATACACACTCATAGATGTGTAACGACACATACACATAGACACACACACACACATATACACACACACATACACACATAGACACATAATGATGCATACACAAACATACACATGCATACACACATACACATGCATACACATACATATGCATACATACATGCATACACATACACATGCATACACATACATATGCATACATACATGCATACACATACACACATAGGACCATACACACACATAGACACATACACACACATAAACACATATGCACTCGTAGACACACACATACACATAGGCACACACACATACACACACATATACACACACATACACACATAATGATGCATACACACACATACACATGCATACACACATACAGACACATATACACACACATACACACACATATATGCACACACACACATAGAGAGACATACACACACATACACATACATGCATACATATGCATACATAATGCATATGCATATGCATACATAATGCATATGCATATGCATACATACATACTTACATGCATACATAATGCACATGCATACATAATGCACATGCATACATAATGCACATTCATACATACACATACATAATGCATACACACACATATGCATACATAATGCATACACACACATACACACATATGCATACATACATGCATACACACACATACACACATATGCATACATACATGCATACACATACACACATAGACACATACACACACATAGACACATACACACACATAAACACATACACACTCATAGACGTGTAGCGACACATACTCATAGACACACGCACATACACACACACATACACACATAGAAACATACACACGTAATGATGCATACACGCACATACACATGCATACACACACATATGCATACATACATGCATACACATACACACATAGACACATGCACACACATAGACACATGCACACACATAAACACAGACACACTCATAGACACACACAAATACACATAGACACACACACACACACGTACACACACATATACACACAGACATACACACATAGACACATACACACATAATGATGCATACACACACATACAAATGCATACACACACATAGACACATATACACACACATACACACATATATGCATACACACACATATAGAGAGACATACACACACATACACATACATGCATACATATGCATACATAATGCATATGCATATGCATACATACACATACATAATGCATACACACACATATGCATACATAATAATGCATACACACACATATGCATACATACATGCATACACATACACACATAGACACATACACACACATACACACATACACACACATAAACACATACACACTCAGAGACGCACACACATACACATAGACACACACACACATACACACACACACATGTACACACACACATACACACATAGACAAATACACACATAATGATGCATACACACATACACATGCATACACACATACACACATACATTCATGCACACACATACACACATACACACATTCACACACTTATATGCATACACACACATAGAGAGACATACACACACATACACATACATGCATACATATACATACATAATGCATATGCATATGCATACATACATACTTACATGCATACACACACATGCATACATAATGCACATGCATACATAATGCACATGCATACATACACATACTTAATGCATACACACATATGCATACATAATGCATACACACACATACAGACACATATGCATACATAATGCACATGCATATGCATACATACATGCATACACATACACACATAGACACATACACACACATAGACACATACACACACATAAACACATACACCCTCATAGAGGCACACACGTACACATAGACACACACACACATACACACACACATATACACACGCACATACACACATAGACACATACACACATAATGATGCATACACACACATAGACATGCATACACACATACACACACACACATACACACATACATGCACATACATACACACACACATACACACATACACACATACTTAATGCATACACACACATATGCATACACACACATACACACACATATGCATACATAATGCACATGCATATGCATACATACATGCATACACATACACACATAGACACATACACACACATAGACACATACACACGCATAAACACATAAACACTCATAGACGCACATACATACTCATAGACACACACACATATACACACACATACACACATAGACACATACACACATAATGATGCATACACACACATACACATGCATACACACACACACATACACACACATACATACACACACATGCATACATACACATACTTAATGCATACACACAAACATATGTACACGTATATATATTGATTTCTAACACATTTTGTTTTATATTTTAGGTATTATGGATCCTAGTAGAGAGAGAAAGGCGAAACTCACTCTCATCAAAAATCTTATGAGAGTAAGAGTTTCGTCTGATACTCTAGGGGCCATCATGCATGATTACTTAGAGATGTCTGATGATGAACTAGACTATATGATCCAAATGCTTAGTTAGGAGTTCCATTAGATGGGGTTAATCCATTCTCCATGAAATCCAGTAAATGGTCAACATGGCCAGTGGTAGTCATAAACCACAATCTTCTGCCATATCTTAGCATTAAAAAGGAACATTTAATGCTTTCACTTTTAATCCCAGGCAAAAGACAAGTTAAAGATATGAATATATATCTTGCTCCTCTCATTCACGATCTCCAAGAGTTATGGAGAGGTATTAATGTCATTGATGTATCAAAAAGCATCAATGAAAGACATATTACGGTTCGCGGTATTGTGGCTTGGACTATTCACAATTTTCTAGGATATGGTGTTTGTTCAGGTATTGATGAATTTTTTTTATTCAATATGCATGTAAATAAATATGATTTAATCTAATTATATTTTTATCATTTTCGTGATGCAGGAATATCTACTAAGGGTTATAAAGCTTGTCCATATTGTGGTGATTGGTTGAGATCAATCTATAGTAAGAATCTCAAGAAAAATATTTATCTTCAACATCGATGATTCTTGCTTGATGATCATCCATTAAGATCTAAAAGAGAAGCGATACATTTTAATGGAAAGCTTGAAAGAGGTCACTCTCCAAAACCTATGACGCCTATGGATTGGAATAAAAAATGGACAGATGGACCTCTGATAGATCAAAAATCAGAAATCTTCAGTGATGATTCAGATAATGAGTATGTGAAGAGAGGTAAAGGAAAATTGGCACTCGCAGAGAACATATCAATATGGTATTCTTTGGAGTATTGGAAAGAGTGAAAAGTATGTCATCGTTTTGATCCTATGCATATATTCAAAAATATTGTTTATTCACTATGGCATCATATTCTTGGACTAAAAGATACCATAGCATCAAGCAATGATTTGAAAGATCAAAAATCCAAACCAAAGTTATGGCGAGTTTTTGATAGACATCGACAAGAAATGACTTATGCACGTGCTCCTTGGGTACTTACAACAAAAGAGATATAGACTATCAACAATAGAATTCAATTGATTAAGACTCCTACAAGATATGGAGAATCTTTTCAAAACATGTTTACTATGGATGATAAGAGCTTATCTTGGTTAAAGACCCATGACTGGCATAACTTTTTGAAACATATTTTACCTTTGGTTATCGATGGATGTACAACGAAAGGAGTACGAGATGTGATCTATCATCTTGGATCACTTATAAGGTAATTATGATACTTTTATATTTAATATGTATGAGTATTGGATATATTTTATTTTATAATTAACTTCTTTATAATTTTTTTTATGATATGTATAGGTGGATTACATCCAAAGAGATTGACAAAAACACGATCCCACAAAAAAACGTGAATGCAAAGAGCAACTATGTTTGATGGAGAAAGAACTTCCTACTTCATTTTTTGATATTCAGGTTCATTTATTAGTCCATCTTGTAGATGAAATAGAGATTGAAGGTGTTGTCAACACGCGATGGATGTTTTGGATCGAGCGATTTATGGGAATATTAAAAGGTTATGTGCGACAAAGAGCAAAACCCGAAGGATCCATGGCAAAGGGTTGTATGCTTGAAGAGTGCATGTATTACGTTAGTGAGTACCTTGAAAGAGTTCATGAAGAATCTCCAGGTGCATGGACCAATGAGTCTTCTTAAAAAATAATAGATGAGGTATTATCAAGTAAGGGAGTTCCGTTCTTATTTACATTTCAAGAGAAAAATGATGTTTCTAGTTTTATATAATAGTGAATGCATGCAAGCATTCCTTAGCGAGTATGAGGAACTTCAAAATCTCCGAATACTTTTTATGATAGAGTTAGTTACTTTTTTAAGAGCTTAATAATGGGTTTTTGTCGTTATATATTTTGATAGGTCATTTTGAAGGTAGACTGGTCTCGAGCCAAGTATAAAGGTAGTAATTCCACATTAAGAAAGGAATTATCTGGGTTTTGAGCAATTGATTCTTACAAGGTAATGCGATCTACTAAAGAACCATATATTCTTCCTAGGCATATTGAACAAGCATTTTTTTATAAAAACCCAGATGCTCATCCTTGGTGGCATGTCATTCATGTGCAACCTAGAGGTAGGTCATTGTTTGAACAATTTATTGTTAGAGAGATCAAAGAAAGTCCTCTTGATGATTCAACATCAGATACTGATACATCAACATCTGAAAGGGAAATTAGAATCATTATACGTGATAATGATACTAATCTTTTTGATGAAGAGTATAATTCTCTACATGTTGATTCTATTGATGAGGAAGAGGAATTAGCAGAAATAGATATTAATCTATCAATAGATGATGTGATTCATGAGAACATAGATTTAACAATAGAAGAAATAAATGAAATCAATAAGGATAATGAAGATGAGACTATATTGATGTCTTAGCAAAATGATGGCAATAATGAAAACATATGAGCAGATTAGATAGTAAATTTTATTGTAGTTATCGATCAATAACTTGAAGCTTCTGAATCGATATCAAATAAAATATTTTTTTATCAACTTGAATAATGATGAATCCTACTAGAGAGATGAAATCATGTTCTTTTAAGTTAGAACATGAAGCTTGGGGGTATGCCTAATTATTTTATATATAGCTTTATCTTCGAGGAGCAAATTTTTATCATGTATGTATGCATATGTGTGTGTATTCATGTGTATTATATGTATAAATATGTTAATATGCATATATATGTATTTCATGTATATGTATGTCTTTGCATGTGTGTGATATATGTATACATGTGTTAGTATGCATATGAGTATATATGCATATGTATTTATGTAAAATATTCATGTATTCATGTAATATATGCAAGTGTTTATAATTGTGTACATGTATACATGTATATGTGTCTATGCGTTAATATGTATGCATGTATATATAGATGTTTATGTGTGCATGTAGTTATGTATATGTGATGTGTCCATGTATAGTTGTATATGTGTCTATGTGTAAATGTGTACATGTAAATATGTATGCATGTATATATATATTTATGTGTGCATTTAGGCATGTATGTGTGATGCATAATATATCTACTCCATTTTATATTTATGTATGTGTATCTACATGATGTGTATATATCTTTATATATATTATGATCCTCATCATTCGAGTAGCTATATATAGAGGCATAAGGTTGGGAGGAGAGACATCTCTCTAGCAGAACATCAGAGGAATAGATGCAATGTGTACATATACTTCAATCATATGGCGAAAAGGTTGAATTAGAGTTTTTAAATTAGGGGTTTTAAAACCCTAATATCAAAATTAGTGTTTTCAATTTAGGATTTTTGAAATAGGATTTATTTATTTATTTATGTGTATGCATGTGTTGTGTATGTATGTGTATCTATATGTGCATATGCATGTGTCGTGTGTGTGTGTGTGTGTATATATGCATGTAAATATGATTATATGAGTCTATGTGTGTGTACATATGATTATGCATGTGTATGTGTATGTGTATGTGAGTATGTGTATGTGTCTATGTGTATTCATTACATGTGTGTAACTACATGCATGTGTATGTGTGTGTAAAAATGTGCATGTATGTGTGTGTATGTATAAATGTGCATGTATGTGTATATGTGTATATGTGTATAAATGTGCCTGTATGATGTATATGTGTGTGTATGCATGTATTTGTACCTCTAGTCGCACTCTTTTGTCTCTCTCTCTCTCATATACATACATACATACATACATAAACACACATACTCATTTCCACATATATATACATATAAGCAGTGCATACCGTGCATTATCGCGACGATGAGCCATAAGTGTCCGCATCTCTTTTAGACACCACTTATGCGACCATCCTGTCCCAAACTCTATTTCAAGTGAACTAAGTACATATTTTTTATCCCTCTCATCATGCTCACTACAAAAATAAAAGCAATAATGTAAATAAAACATAAGATATTTATTTCAATTTATATGTAAAATTTATACTTACTTCCACGGTAAGTGGACAAGGCGCAGGTAAGAGTTGCATAATGCACGCATTCTTCTCTTGAACTCCAATCCATTCGCTATGTACACAATGTTCCCCTCTAGCTCTATATTGCACTCTAGTCCTAAGGTGCCTATGCATGTCCTCATAGGCAACTCTATGCTGCTATCATGATCTGGAGGTTGTATAGGTGTCCTGAAAATAGATAGATAAAAATAAATAAAAATATGTGTTATAATATCATTAAAAAAGTTTATGAAAAAAAACATACCTATGAGCAGATAGCTGTCTTCCTGCATGTGGAGCCGCAGAAGAGCCCTCCTCTTATATGCTGAAAAGCAACATTATCATGAGGAATTCTGATTATTCCATCAATACTTTTGTGATCATGTCCCCAAGTCAAAAGCTTTGATAATTCGAGGCTTTGAAACATATGTCTAATATGTGGAGTCAATGGAAAATGTCTCAATACCTTTTTTGGGACTTTACCTTGTTCGCCCTTATATCGTGGAGATTGACATTTGGGACATGTCAAAGAGTCTGCATATTCACCTCTATAAAAGTTCTTTTCATCATGTGAGGTAGGAAGAATATTCTGACTTGGTAAAAAACTTTTCAAATAATAACCTATAAGTTCATCAAAAGAAGATATATTAAGAAAAGTAAATAAATAAATATACATATATATATATATATATATATATATATATATATATATATATATATATGCATATAATTTTATATATGTGTATGCTTATGTGCATCTTTCAAAATATTTGCAAAAAATTTGATTTTTTTGGATGGCAGGATATGATTGTTTGTTTTGGAGGATATGAAGTATTTACCTTCATTGAATGATTTGTCAATTCTATCATATGTTCAGTTTGAAAGTGTAAGAAGCGAGTTTATAATTTCTATTCAAAGAATTTGGCACTGTTTATAGGCCATATGATGGTGACCTGGATGAATCGCATGCACAGAGGTTACTCAAGATAGAGCAACCTGATTATAATGGACTAGCAACCTCTTGCATGTCAATGATGAGCATCTGAACTTTAGGATACAAAGTGGAAATCATTGTGGCTTGAGAGGATCACTTTTATAGAGCTTGTTCAAAGAACTTCAGGTTACCACCATGATACCATGATTTCCACTTTGTATCCTAAAGTTCAGATGCTCATCATTGACATGCAAGAGGTTTACTGCATACCCCAGGAATCTTGTTGGCACTAGTCCATTATAATCAGGTATCTTGAGTAACCTCTATGCATGCAATTCATCCAGGTCACCATTGTATGGCCTATAAACAGTGCCAAATTCTTTGAAAAGCAATTATAAAGCCGCTTCTCACACTTTCAAACTGAACATATGATAGAATCGACAAATCATTCAATGAAGGTACATACTTCATATCCTCCAAAACAAACAATTATATCCTGCCATCCAAACAATCAAATTTTTCGCGAATATTTTGAAAGATGCATTAATGGTTTTAAAAGATGCACGGACAAAAAGTGTCCATTCAATTCAAGTTCTTGTTCTTACCTTATCTAAAGGTTGGGTGGACACTTCTAAAGGCTAGATGGACAAAACATCTTCATTCGATATAGGTATGTATAATTTGACCTTACTCTCATAACATGTGTATGAGTGTATATGTGTGTGTATGTTTATATGTGTGTATGCATTCATGTATATTATGTGTATGTTTATATATGCATGTATTTATATATATATATTTATGCACATATATATAAATAGATAGAAAATTGAAAATTATACCTTAATAGTGTCGAAAACGATACATTACTCCATCCAAAACGATTTTGAAGATTGAGAATAAGTAAGCTCACACTTAGTCGTGTCAAACGACTTTCTTCATATACATGCTTTAGACATTCCTCTCCAAGATATTTCTCATTTTTAGAAATATTAGTGCTCTCACTATCATTTTGATACCAATCCTCAATAAAATCTTCCATGCCATCATCTTCATCATTGTCACACAAATCTTGTGCTTTATCGTCTTTTGAATATAGATCTTTCAACCTTGCATATTCCAGAGGATTACTTTTGCGTAGCCTCCTCATAGAAGCTTCTCATAAATAAGGTCTTACTGGCAATTGTGAATGGTGTGGAGGAATATCATCAACATCATCCGTTTGAATCTACACATATAAATGAAATTCATTAGTATTCCATAAATGAATAAAAAGTAAACTTTAAATATAAAATTAAGTACATAAGTTATTAAATATGGATATAAAAGTTTTATTCTCTCTACCTAAAAGGTGCTCTTGGAGGTCTATGCCATCCATAATTCACTAATAGTTCATCACCGGCATGTAATGTAGTAATAGCATTGACAACTATGTATCTTGATACATCTCTACTCATGTATGGTGATTCATGACTATTTTCACGCTCCTCAAATGTGCAATTAATCTTTAAACTATTATGTAACCCTCGACTACTATTTATTAAACGTGCTATATTTCCATGTGTGTAAGGTCTTCCATCAATATATAATCTTTAATTTTCTGCATGTAAAATCCTTCTACTAGTAAGGGATGTTACGTTCAAGCATATTCCATAAGTACTCATACTTTGAACATAACGTGAAAGTCGATGCCAATATCCCTATCCATATATAGCACCACAAAATGACATAAGAGTGACTTCAGAGTTCGGAGGCACATACAAATCCTCTACAATAAAGAGACCACGACCAGCATTAGTAATAGTGGATGGAGCAATCATATAGAGATTACCCCAAAAATTCAAAACCTCTCCAACTAAAGGAAGTGGTCCTCTATTCCATCCTCCATATCTTCTTCTATCATATGTTTGTACTAAAGAACGATCACGAGCTGGCAATGGATAATCTCTAGCCGTTTCAGTCTCTAAACCAGGAGGTAGAGGATTTCTGGAAACCTTTGCTTGTAATTGATGAACACCAAGTCCATGACGTGTACGAGGTATATTAACATTATGAGAAAAATTATCATCATCATCATCATCATCGAGCAAGTATTTCTGTATCAACAGTAATTTGATTTTGTATATGGTTTTTAAATAAATTAATGACATTAATATATATAAAAAATACATACCCAAGCATTATCACGTTGACTAGGTGATGGTGCACGGTCAAAAGTACCATACTCTGCCTCATGTTCAATACATTCCAATTGTGGTCTTTGATACATGTCATAATAAGAATTACACCAACATAGGATATGCCCTTGATAGTAAAATTCATCATAATTCCTATCAGAGGACACATGTGAAGTCGTTGCACGGGTAGGAGGTGGTGGACTACCCTCTCATTGATCAGACTCTACACATAATAAGAAACATAAAAAAATATAAGTCATGTATCCATCAAATATACTTAAAATTAAATGTTAGATATACTTACAGTATATAGTCATTACACGATGAGGAGACGGTGGTGGAGTTCCATCTAATTGATCAGAATCTACAAATAATGGTATTTGATATTAATAATCTGATTATCTACATACACAAAAAATTCACATATACATATTTACACATACACACATATTCACATATACACATTTACACATACACACATATTCACATATACACAACTACACATTATTGTGGGATAAATGCATGTATTTTGTATGAATGAGTGTATATGCATGCATGTGTGTGTACATATATATGTGGATATGTATATGTGTGTTTATGTTATATGTATGTATATGTGTATATGTATACATATATGTATGTGTATATGTTTGCATGTATATGTGTATGTGTATGTGTGTGTATATATGTGTATGTATTTTGATTTTTTTTTTGTTTGAGATTAAATTAACAGGAGATATTGTATGGTGGAAAAAAATAAGAGGCGACCTAACATACCACCTCAGACGTTGTAGTTTTTTCGTAGACAGCTACGTCTTCAGGAGTCATTTCCTAAGCAGAAGGTACACAAATAATAGTTTATATTTATAATTTTTATATATTTTAGTAATTTTTTACATTTAATTTATGTATTTTTTTCTTAAATAAATAGGCTGCTGCAAAGAAGAGAGTGGAATCGGGCCACACATCGCGCCTATGCCAAATGGGCCATAATGGTTTTGTAGCTACATTTGTAAGTATATGTGTTATTGTGAGTATATTTTTTATTTTAGTTAAAATGCAAGCAACTAATCTTTTTATTTGTTTCAATGCAGCGAAAGGATTATGACCAATATCCTACGAAACATGAGATTGAGTATGCTACACATTTTGGATATCGGCGTTTGAGCGAGTATATGCGAGATCATCCTGATGCCTTTGTGAGTATTATTAAATTTTATATAATAATCTTATTTTTATAAGGGATTTAATTGTTTTATTTATTTATGTTTGTTATATGTAATACATAAGTATTACGAAGAGACAGATATGGATGAGGTGGAGAGACAGACATAGGAGGGACGCTCTCGATCGTCACAGGGTGATCATGACGATGAGGATGAGGATGATCAAGATGATCATGATGCTGCTGCTGATGATGATGATGATCATGATGATGATGATTAGGATTCTAGTTGATTATGACATTGGATTATATGTATTTACATTGATATATATATATATATATATATATATATATATATATATATATATATATATATATATATATATATATATATATATATATATATATATATTATCTATATATTTTTCATTTCAGTTATGTTTTGAATTATGTGTATGGTATTAAGTAATGAAGAGTTTTTTTCCATTGATTGTTATTATTGTTTATATTAAGCATGTGTGTGTGCATGTGTATATGTGTGTGTACATATGTGCATATATATGTGTGTATATATGTGTATAATGTATGTATATGCATGTGTAAATGTATGAAACATGCATGTGTATGTGGATGCATTTCCATTTGCATCCATGTGCATGCATGTGAATGTGCATGCATGTGGATGTGCATATACATGTATTTACGTATATGTTAATGTGTGTATGTGTATATATATATATATATATATATATATATATATATATATATATATATATATATATATATATATATATATATATATATATATATATATATATGCAATAATGCATGCATGTAAGTCTTTTTATGTGGTTTTAGAAATGTTAAGGGTTTAGAGATAGGTTACTGAACTATGTACAAATATATAGGCCTAATGTAAAGAAATGACAAGGTTCCTTATTGCACAGACAATCAAATCAACCATAACATGAACCTTTCAAGACTCTTATCATCTTCTTACAATCAAAACAACATCTCATGATGAGAAAAACAATGAAATTGATTTTGAAAAAGATTTTAGAGGTACACTTCCTTGAGTGTAACCCTACATGAAGCAATGCATGCCATATCTAATCTTTCCATCTCAAAAGGTCAGTGCCATCAAACTAAGAGGAAAACATCATGATAGTGTAAGAGACTAGAAATGTAACAAGAGACTAGAAACAAAACTCCATCCTAAATAGGATCACACTTGAATAACGCATATCACAAATATCTCACTAGAAAAGGAACCATGTGAACCACCTATCACATAACCATGCATCTAGCATGCACATAAAACCATGAGCATCACCATGCTCACCAAGTCTCCAAACTCACCAAGTAGATGTGAAAGAATGCTAGAAACAATTCCACAAAGTATCCCCTGCAAAATGAGCAATAAAAATGAGATAACCAATAGCGAAAGGACAATGAGTAACTTATCACCATCTATTGATGCTCAAATGAAAGATAATGGAAAATACACATGCCAAAAACTAATGGCATGACTCGCGAATACAATGCCTATACACCTCCCACTCCAGAATAAATTCTTCAAGATGGTCCAACCTTTCATGAATAACGTGTGATCAAGTCCATGTAAATGAAGATAAACAATGATCCAAAGATATTACACAAGCATAAAGGTTCTAATAGAGTACTCTTCTAGCATAAAATCTGATGGAATTTTGATTGCATCTCCTCGGTAAAATGGATTCTGAATCAAAATAACCATGTTGGAATATACCATCCACTAATGGCAAGAAAGACACTAGAAAAATGATATGAAATCAATGACCATATGCTAATAGAACGGCCAATCAAGGTGACAAACGGATATGCAATTCATGCTCCAATCTAGATCATGTACCTACAAAGAAAACAAGAATACAAGTACTAACCATGATTCCAAGTCAACTCATATAAATTATATGCAATCGGTAAGCTAAACCATATCCAAGTGGCAACTATGATCAAATTCACTATGGCATAAATCTAAAAGATAGATCACAATGCCATCTCACATGCCGAATACTTGACAAGAACATGCTCTACTCTCATACAGTGGAGGTACGAGAGTGATGATACATGATCAAATGGAAAGAAGAAGAAAAACCTAGACAAATGAACTTCTCCAAAATTTCTTTGCAGTAAAGAAGCTCTAAGTTTAGAGCTGAAAAGAGATTTGAAGGTAATTCCAATCTTCAACTATCTTTCGGGTTGCATAGGGAAAATATGATAGTTTATATATTGCCTTTTTGATGCTTGAAACTTCAAAATATCCTTATATGCTCTTCAAAGAACTTGAATATCTCCTTCTTGGCTATGTGGCGATACTTTAAAAATCTCAATGAAAGGTATGTAGATCAAGGCGTACACAAGAGAAGCATTTGAAGTCAATTTAATCTTCACCTACTACACCATTACTCTATTTCTGCATTTTCAATGACCTAACACTTTTAATATGTATCTGCATTCTTCTACAAAATTTGTAGCTACTATTTCAAGCTAAATATAGAAAGTACAATCGCTTCGAGCCCATCTTTAAGAATCAAGTTACGGCCAAAAAACTAACCTGCTCTCCAAGTGATTGTAGATTCATCTTCTATATAAGTCTAGGTTATGTTTGGCAAACTAAAACTCCGAACTAGATTTTTTCTTCCTTCTCTAAACGTGTAGTGCTATACCTTACTTATGCACCAAATATTAAAACGCACTGATCCAAACTTCCTAGCTTGTGTCATGGCCAAAATACCAAGCAGATGTCAAGATGTGCTTACCTATAGATTCACCTCTCAAACCCTAGACTTCCATTAAAGCTCCTTGCACATCATCCTTCAAAAAGCTCTCATACAAATGGAGGGCTTTGGGGTGTTGAGCAAGAAGAGCAATGAGGAGATGAAGAAAGAGAGATGAGAAGAGAGATGCACACAGATGTGTGGGAGCCTTGAAACCCACCGATGATCTCTCTTGAGGCAATGCTCTATATATATATATATATATATATATATATATATATATATATATATATATATATATATATATATATATATATATATATATATATATATATATATATATATATATATATAGAAAGAGAGACAGAGAGATATGAATATAGGAGTAAAGTAACATGACCTTTACATCCCAACAAAGTGTTGATATATTGAGGTAGTGATGTGTTAACATACTAGGACCACTAAGGTACTCTTTTTTCCTCTTTAGGAGGTTTTCTCCCTAAGCTTGTATATATGCCTACTCCCTAATGGGCTACTTATCTTTGTACATTCTCTTGGTAATACATTCAGTATTGTGTATTGTGCCCCAAGCTTCTTCTTCTTCCTTGTGTTGTTTACATGCCTCCATACAACTTGAACTCCAACAATTGGTATCAACGCAGGTTTCCACTTCATCGAGGGTGTCGTCAACATCCTTTTCGTCACACTCTAAGAATCACATGAAAAATGGTGAACATACTCAAGCTAATCAGGAGATCAAAACTGCTTCACAGTGTGGTGTCAAATCATGATCTAAGCTCGTTTCAAACTCTGAATGCACTATCATAGTGCTTATGCAAGCAATTTTATCTTTTTGTGCCAAAGATATATACAAGTTTTGGTTTACCAATATGAGCATCTCAAATTCTACTTTAGATTTAGTAGAACTAAATAGGGTAGTTGTGTTCAATTTTTTGAGATACAATCATTTTTTTGCATCAAGGTATTTTAGTCAGTGGCCATGGCTAAAAGTAGTGATGTATTTTGTATGTTGGTTGTTGAGGATAAGTTGGATGGTACCAATTACCCATTATGGGCTTATATGGTGCTTCATGTATTGGATGCAAAAGGACCATGGAATATTGTGTAGAGTGCTCAAAAAATGTCCTATCACACCTGGAAACAGAGTTGCTGAAGGTGATGCACATGACATTGAAGATGGCAATAATCTTCATGTTCTTGTTCGTGATACGAATCATACTGCACCTACTATAGGGAATTTTTTGGGATAGTATAGATGCTCAAGCACACGCATTGATAGCCTTGTCTGTCAAGCATGCCATTATTCCTCACATTCACTCTTGCAAAATAGCTAAGGATGCTTGGGATACACTTACCACTTTATAACAGGCAAGGAATGAGGCTCGCGTTGCTTACCTCCAAAAATAGTTGGAGAGTGATCACATGAATGAAGGAGATTCCATGCAAAGTTTTCTAACAAAGATCAAAGATTTGAAGGAATATTTGATTTTTACCGATGAAGTCTTGCTTGATAGTTCACTTTTGCAGACTATTCTAAATGGTCTTCCCGATTCATATTAGTATTTTTCTTCTACTCTGGGTTTGATGATGAAAGGCAATCCAAGTACCTTAACATTTGACGAATTAGTCTCAATTGTGATGCACCAAGATCATTCTAGGCCAAATAGGTTCACTATGCGTGTTACAAATCAAGATTTCTTGGCTAATCTGAAGGGAAAATGTAATCTACTAGTAATTAGAAATCTTCTAGTTCTCCACAGTCAAAGAAGGATGATAGAGAGGATGAGAAAACATAAAAGGAGAAATTGTTTTGCAAATATTGTAAAGGAAATGATCATTTCATAAAGAGTTGTCCAAAACTGGCTACTAAAGAGGCAAGGCAGAAAGGGGTTGAATGATTGTTGCAAGGTCCTCTACACCCAAAATAAAGACTCCTAATCTTGTGCAGCAGGAAGAGTGGGCATTTACCACTATTTTCTTTTGAATTTTCTTCTTTGGAACAGTGCGTGTCTATAATAGAATTAGATGTTTGGTACTTTGATAGTGGATCAACCAAATATCTTACTTTGCAGCATAGTTTCTTCACTTCACTAGAGCATGCCCCTATAAGGAATATTATCACATGCATGAAAAACTCCTCTTATCCTGTCATTGGAGTTGATAAGATCATTCTGACTACTACTCATGGTAGTTCTTTTACATTGTCAGATGATTTATTTGTGCCATGGATCAAGATGAATCTGTTATCAGTTTCAACTTTAGCCAAGATTGGCTTCGTTGTGAAATTTGTTGATGATAGATGTATAGTTCATGATCTATCAAATAGTGATGTCATTATTGATTCTGGCATTTTTATGTCATGGGCTATATAAGTTAATAGACTATGAAAAATCTGTGAACAATTCAACATGTGCAATACATGATTCTCAGGCTTTGTTGGATGCAAAAGCTTTGGCTTGCACACTTTGATCATCTGAACTTTGCTAATTTGCTATGCCTATAGAAATTTGAAATGGTGTCATCTCTTCCCAAACTTGAGGCACTTGGTAAACATGTTTGTGAAGGCCGTATTTTGGACAACATGTAGTGTTCCTCATTCCCAAAAGATGGTTCAATTCGAGCATCTTAGAAATTGCAGCTTATCCATCATGATGTCTATGGTCTTATGCAGACACCCTCTTTTGGAAACTATCTTTGCTTTATGACCTTTGTTGATGATTTTACTCTCAGTATCTAAAATGGGCACCCTCCATTTTGATCGGGGGGGGGGGGGGGGGATATATGTCTTCTACTTTTAATGCATTTCGTGCTAAACATTGCATAAGACATCAATGTAGAGTGCCATATATACCTCAATAAAAAGTAGTGGCGAAATGGAAGAATAGATCATTCATTGAGATGGCAAGGTATGGTCAAGAGTTAGGCTTTAGCACATAGTATCGGGCATGAGTTTGTTATGTGTGCAACATTTGTACTTAAAAAGTGTCCCACTAAAGCATTCTAGTCTATCACTCCATATGAGGCTTGGCATGGTCGCAATCCATCTCTTGCTCACTTGCGTGTTTTTGGTTGTCTGGCATATGCATTAGTACTTGAACAACAAATGGAGAAAATCACATGAGAAAATAATGAAATCTATTTTTGCTGGGTATAATTATGAAAGCAAAGGCTATCGTCTATATCATCCACATAGTATACACATTTTGGTTAGCCATGATCTTGTTTTTGTGGACGATGTTATTCATCCATCGTTTTTATGTACTAAGAAGACATTAGTTAGCTCCAAAGTCATGTATGACACTTTGCTGCATCTTTTTACAAGTGGATAGCCTAGTGCTAGTCCTAATGAGGCAACTTCTTAGCCTTTATAGGTTTCATGTGATGATGCAAGTCATTCCATTTCTAATGCAGATTTACATGATGCACTTTTTGATGAGAGAACTAATATAGAGGAGGCAAAAAGTATGCATAAATGGTTGGTGCAGACTTTGAAATTCAATGCATCTTTATCATATCATACTTGTTCAGGATCTTATAGTGCTTCTTTTGCATCATGTTGCTATGCTATGGCTGCCTCTAGTCTGAGTGATGAGAATGAGAATGTTTCATTTAATGAAGCACTAAATTATGAAAATTGGATGGCTCCTAAGCCATCAGATATATGATGCTATTATGAAAAATGGTACATTGTCTTTATGTGACTTTTTTTTCTTGAAAGGAGGCCATTGGTACTAAGTGGGTATAAAAGCTGAAGCATAATCCTGATGGAACAATTGATAGGCATAAGGTTAGGCTTGTTGCAAAGGGTTATGCTCAAAGAAGAGGCATTGATTTTGATAAGACCTTTGCTCCTGCATGGAAAATGACTAGTGTTCATAGCATCTATGTACTTGCACCTCATTTTTGTTGGAATGTAAATCAGTTGGACATTAAAACTACATTTCTAAATGATGACTTGCATGAAGAAGTGTTTGTTTTTTTAGCCATGTGGCTTTGTGCAGAAAGGACATGAAAACCAAGTGTGTAGGTTGAAAAAGCCATTATATGGTTTGAAGCAAGCACCACGTACTTGGTATGAAAAGATACATGCCTATCTGATTGCACATGGTTCATCCAAGAGTCCAACTGAGAGAACCTTATACGTTTAGCATGAAAACGATGTGCTTCTAATCATCCTTAAGTATGTTGGTGAAATGCTACTGAGTTGTCCTCATGAGAAGCATATTGCTGATTTTCAGGCTGATTTTCATGCCTCATTTGAGATGTCAGAGTTGAGGCATTTGCATCATTATTTGGGCATTCACTTTATGCAAGTTGATGGTAAAATAGCTTTGTGTCAAACAAAATATATTGACACATCATTGTAGTGTTTTGGCTTTGAATACTATAAACCCATTGCCACTCCTATGGAGACACATTTACAGTTGAGTCTTCATGACGTTGGAGATGTATTCAATAATGTTATCTATTAGCACGCTCTTGGATACTTGATTTACTTATGCATTCTCGTCTAGATATTCAGTTTGTTGTTTCACAAATGAGCAGTTTTATGCATTGCCCAGGTGTCAAGCATTAGCAGATAGTTAATCACATCTTTTACTACTTGAATGATACATGAATACTTGGATTGTTTTATCCCAAGGGGATCATTACTACCAGATTTACATGCCTTTTCTAACTTTAACCGGGTTCGTTGTCATGACACTCATGTGGCCACTAGTGGCTTTTGCTTCATGCTTGGTAGCTCATGTTTATATGAGTTGAGGAAGAAGTAGCCTACCATGGCCACGTTGAGTTGTGAGGCTGATTATAGGACAACTTTCACAATGGGTGTTGAGTGTGTGTGGCTTAGACACCTTCTAGATGATTTGTGTGTTGGTCAATCTTCTGTCACCACCATGTTCACTGACACTCAGAGCGCATTTGCAGTTGCGAGAAACCCTATGTTCCATGCTCGCTCTAAGCACATTGGTGCGCTATCATTATGTCAGGGACAGGCTCTCTACTAGAGCGATTAGTTTGGCATATGTGCCGGCACAGTAACATTGCAGGCCTTTTCACAATGGCTCTACCTAGGGAGATGTTTGAAGCTTTCTGCAAAGCTTTGGACTTGCTTTTCTGGATTGATTCCATATAGCTTGGCACTTCCTTATACTTAAGTGCAACTCCTTCTTCTGCACATCACATCAAGGGGGGACTTGTTGATATATTTAGGTAGTGACATGTGTGAAAATAGCTTTCCACTTCCTATTACCCTAATGGTCTACTTATCTTTGTACATTCTCTTTGTAATGCATTTAGTATTGTGTGTTGTGCCCCAAGATTCTTCTTCCTTGTTTTGTTCACGTGCTTCCATAGACGTGGAACTCCAACACAAAGAATGCTTCCAAAACATTTCATGTCTCTTAAGATGTCTAACAATTCCTAGTGTGAGGGAGTAAACTTTTAGACATAGACTTGATAATGTATGACATTGCCAAACCATCCTTGAAGGACCATGGACTCAACGTTTCTTGCTTCTCTACTATTGTTTGGTCATTGCTTCTATGTATTAGCATCATCTCATCTCCAGAAATGTATCCATATAAGTTTCTTCCTTGTAGACAATCCTCCATTTTGAGACCCCAAGTTGTGTATTTACCTCGATCCCATTTATCAATGGACGAGGGGAGTCCATCTCTCATAATGTGTAGTCTTGGTATTTGATGTGATCCCATTGTGAATAGTTGGATATGAGAGCGTTTGGCAAAATCTTATTTAATACTAGTGAAAATAATTTGAGGAATACTTTGTGCATCCCACAAGCTTCCAGAATATGCATTGATCACACATAAATCCTTTGAAACATCATTCATAAATCTCTCTAAGAAAATAGATGAGTTTGAAGATCACAAATCCTAAGAAAACTTCAGTTTTTTGGATCAAAAGCTTTCAAAGATCTCCTTCGTACTCACAATTTGGTAAAACTTAACCAAGTAGTTTTTTCATAGTTTCAATTAAAGTGTTAAGCTAACCAAAGCAAGTTATTCCATGAATTTAGAATCACTATGCACTAAGACATAAGTTCAAGAAGTTTGGGGAGTCACCCCGACTTTTCAAAAAGACAAAGATGTACAGACAGAGTCACATATAAACTTGCATATCTCAAGGTTTTCATAATTAATGTCAATGAAAATTTGTAATCAAGCTCACAATCATCCTAGATAATTGATACAATTGACAGATTGCAGATTGCATACCTAGACACTGAGAAATGACTCAAAGAAGATGATTGTGTAGCACAAAATACTACAACTTCCACTTTTCATCATCTGTAAGCCCAATCAAGGTGTACACAACTAGGTCATCAACATATCTATTGGAGAACCTTTGGAACCCAATGGATCACTAACCTCTTTGATTTTCAAACTTCTAATATTTATATTACTAGTTGGTGTTTTTCTCAATTTGTTAAGTTCATTATTCAATTGAATCTTTCTTGGTTTGGTTGAAGAGAGTAAATCCTCTCTAGGGTTTCCCATACCTTAATGGGCGTATCTACATCTGGTATATGCCCTATCATAGCATTTGTAATGTGCTAAGATAATATGAAGATGAGTCTCCTATCTCTCTCATTTCACTATCTAAAATTTGTTAATTGATCAAGTGTTGGATTCTCTCCTAATCTAGGTCTAGCATGTGTTCCACTAATGAGACCCCATAGTCCTTTCCCCATGAGATAGCTATATGTTCTAAACCTCCATGAATGATACCTATTCTTACTTCACTTCTCAATTTGAGTGTTATATTCTAACACGGTGAGCTTTAATGCACTTTACTAGATCCCTTTGATGCAAAGGAAGTAACAAATAACAATAGCTTTTACCTGTGTTTGTAAAAATTACAAAACTCATGAGATTGATCCTCTACTTCCTAATTAGTAGACTCCCCTTCACTTGGTGTGTGCTTTTGAACTTGATCCAGCACCTCTTCTTCCTTCAAGCTCCTTTATTTGCTTCTCTTGGTCCTCCTTTAATGCTTTTAAATGTTGAAAAGCTTTGGTACCATTGATGGGAGAAGAGGCAATATGCCTATGTTGCCTAGAAGCATAGGTGTCCTCACAGCCATGCCCAACCACCACTAGTCTTGCAAAAACTCAATTTTCTAAACTCTTTGAGATTAAGTATGAGAGCATTTGTATACATTAAGTAAACCTAGATTACTTTCCAATGCAAGTTATTTCACTCAAAATGGTTACTCCTACTCGGAGAATCAATGCCTCCAAGACAAAAAAGTTATAGCCTTCACTGGCCATACATAGATAGACCACTTCTGAGTTATGGAGACGGTTCTATCAAAACATGTAGAGATTCAACGTGCACTTTGACGGAACTTTTGAAGTCCAGAATAGATTTGGAAAAAAACCAATGAGTACAAGAAATGTTTGAAAAATGATAAGGAAATGTTTCTCAACGCTCAAAGAAATCTAGCTCGTACACACAAAAATTTATGAGCTAGATATGGTTGCAAAAGTCTACTAGAAAACTTCAAGCCAGTAAGGAAGGTGCTTGCTTAATTCAGGGGCCTACTACCTTGCTTTCAAAACTCTTAGAGAACTCACACATGTCGTGATCAATTACTCAAATTTCAATATGTCTTCCTACTTATTTGAGAAAGATTCCCTATACATTAGAAACTAATTTTCCTTAATTATAGGCTTTATCACACCTAAGTGTGATAGATGGAATTATGTTATTTTTAGGAGACATTTGAATTCAAAATCTAAACGCAAGCTCTTATGATAATCTCCTTGCTTCTTATTGTTCCACATCCCATCCATTTAAGGGGTCCAAGGGTCCTCAAATTTGAAGCTTCATTTTTAACATATATAAATTGAGGATAAAACGAGATTATAGTCATTTTTTCTCCTATGCATAATTCTTATACTTTCTTTAAATTTTTCATCACATTGATTACACTCAAAGACCTTTCTTTGAATCTTGGAAAGTGAATAGGAGTGCACAAACAACATGCATCAAGAAGCAGTGGCCTACTCTAATACCAATTCTTAGATGGAATTATGCTATTTTTAAGAGGAATTTGAACTCAAAATCTAAACATGAGCTCTCATGTTAATCTCGTTGCTCTTATTGTTCCACATCCCATCCATTTCAAGGGGTCAAGAGTGCTCAAATTTGAAGCTTGATTTTCAACATGAGGCCAAAACGAGATTAGAATCATTTTTTTGCCTATGCATAATTCTTATACTTTCTCTAAATTTTTCATCACATTCATTACACTCATGAAAAACTTTATTTGAATGTAGGAAAGTGAATAGGAGTGCATCGGCAACAATCATCAAGAAGCAATGGCCTACCACAAATTTTGTTAGCCTTTGCATTGGACTAGATACCCTTATGCACGATGTGCCACATGAGAACGGACTTTTTTATCTCAATTAGGGAGTGCCAAATAGACATGAACTTTAGTTCCCATCGAAGTTTGGTCCAAGACACGCACCACATCTTGTTAAGGGTGTGATGAGCATCTAAGTTCTCTTTGAAGTTGGGGACTTTGGATAGTTTCATACCATTTCTGAAATTGAGGCCCTCTAGGCAAGGAAGATCTTATCCGTAGAGAAGACAGGTAGTTGCACAGTCCCACACTAAACATTCTCCTTTGAAGAAGAGTCCATTCCTCAAGGGTAACTCTATGTCTTGGGTCTAAGTCTTTGAACCTGATCCATTGGCCGGTCTCTTGTTTCCAGAGTTGTTTCCACTATTTGAACCCCTTGTTCCAAAGCCGCTTAGCAGTTTGGAGGTTCCAAGACTCCAGCCCCTAATGCCGATGATCAGGAACGAGATAGAGTCATTTTGTCTTATCCCAATGGCCCACCTCCACTCATCACTGATTCTGATGAATTGTTTAGCCTTGTTCCAACTCTTCCATAAGGAACACACGAGGCTAGAGCCTTTAGGGGACACCCGGTGGGGGGAGAACAAAAGTGTGACGATCCCTATGTTCTTCCAACTAGGATGGTCAACTAAGGTAAGGTCGTTCATGTTTCTGAAGATCAATTTAGCCCAAGAGGACTCAATATTGCTCCAAGCCTTGATAAACCACTTTGCCGCCAACTTGTCAACCAACCCAGCGATATCCAAAATACCCAAGCCCCGCAAGTCTTTGAAGCTAATGCAAGTTTCTTATTTGATTTTGGGAATCCCCCTCCTGTTGGGATCCGCAGCCCAAACAAAGTTTCTACAGATTCTTTCCACTTTGGCCAACTCTTTCTGCTTAGGTCTCCAACATGAGATAAAGTAAATAGTCATAGAAAGCATAAATGTGTTAACAACCATTGCACGCCCTAACAAGTTAATTTGCATACCTTTCCAATGATTTAGTTTGCTATCCAATTTGGATAGCACCCAATTCCATCCTTGGTCCATTGAGATGTCGAAGCCCATCAGAATACTGAAGAGACAAAAGACTTGACCTCTAGGGATAACTTGGCACCCCTTATCTAACAACAATTGCAGTGGAGGTCCACAGATTGCCCTAAAAGCAGTTTTAGCATGGTTGATTTTTGAACCTGATGCCACACAAAAGGTGTCAAGGAAACTCCAGAACACCTCAATGTTGTTCATATCGTTATGTACAAAGGCATTTATGTCATCGGCAAAGAGTCGCGCAATCATTTGACCGTCATCAAGAGGTAGGGAAAGACCCTTGAGATTGTCAGCGACCATGTGATGCTTTAATAGGCGACTGAGGAAGTCGATCTTAATGAATACTAGATCTTGTGCAGACTCTTCAACAAATGCAAGGCCTTCCCAAATGTCGATAGTTGCTTCAAGTATAGATCTACCTTTGATAAAACCTTTCTTGTCCTCACAAAGCCATGACTTTAAGTGACAAGAGATTCTGTTGGCGATAACTTTGGCAATTATCTTGTATCCAGTTTGGAGCATGGTACTCTTTCGCCAGTTTTGAATTTTGTTCTTATCTCCCCTTTTGTGAATTAACTTGGTGACACCATTATTAAGACACTCAAGGAGAGCCTCTTCCCACACCACACGCAGCGGGGTGGCCACCACGTGCTTGAAGGACTTGAAAAAATCATTGGTGAGGCCATCATGACCCAAACATTTTCCATTGGGAAGAGCATCAATAACCTCGATAATTTTGTTCTCGAAAATGTTAGCATCCAGTAGAGAATTCATGTTCTATGGGATTCTAGATTGAGCCACCCTTGAGAGCGGCGATTTATTCTGGATGGCGACGGCAGCATAGGGGGAATCATACAACGACAATTGCGATGGATCAGGACTCTGCGGCTGCTGCGTTAGTCAGAACGACTACCGAAACGCTTTTGCCCGCTACACAGATGGTACCATCTACTCGGGCTACACCTCGTGACCTCCCACGTTTCTGGCATTGTACCGCGATATTCCAATGCAATGGCAGCTATCCATCCGTCAACGGCACCGTCCTCAAGCAGCAGTTCCCTCACATCTACCAGAACCAGCCGTGCCAAAAATGCGGCAGCCACGCCTTCAATGGCAACTGCGAGGCTACTCTCAATTACTGCGGCAGCTGCCGTGATTCTGGAAACCCCAATTAGCGTTCCCGTGCTGCCAAACAATTGCATCAACGATCCGCCCAGCTCTTCTCCTCGTTCTCTTCCATATCGTTCTCTGCATTTTCTTTCATCAATTCGCCTCCTGCTTCTCTTTGTATCTGGTTTAGTAGTACCACTGAATATAATAAAGTTGGCTTCATCGTCGCATGGTCCTTAAGAAGATATCGTAGTGTCGCTAAGTGCGCAGAGAGAGAGAGACGTGTAGTTTGATGTGTACTTGTAACACATAGACGCAGATGGTGGAATTACTATCTGTTGGGAATTGAACTCACAACCTCCCGGTTAGGAGTGCGATGGGCTAACCACTTGCCCCAAAAGCCATGGTTGAGGATTACTTCCTAATCCTCTCTCTTAAGGCGTGGTTCAACCATGTCCTACTAGGATTATGTGACATTCCTCCCCCCTTCCATTGAGCATTGTCCTCAATGCTCACTTGTGGACCCTTCTAACTCTTGGACCCACTTTCCATGCATGAGCGCTTCCACCAACCTCAAACTCCAGCACATGGACCAAATTTGGACCTAACCCACCCTCTGTGGGTGCCCAAATGCCCATGCGCCTTCATCCACGGCCAGTTTCACACTCACCACAGATAAGCGCTTTTTCCAAGTGCCCACGAATGAGGCGCGAACCTCCGTCTCGCCCAATTTCTCAACTAGGCTCTGATACCAATGGTTGGAATTGAACTCACAACCTCCCGGTTAGGAGTGCGATGGGCTAACCACTTGCCCCAAAAGCCATGGTTGAGGATTACTTCCTAATCCTCTCTCTTAAGGCGTGGTTCAACCATCTCCTACTAGGATTATGTGACACTATCCCTCACGCCACTTTATCTTCACATCCACAAAGAAGATCATGTGTATTGCATCACGATGTCTCCTCACATAATACAAAGTCCATTTTACGACCATGAAATTTTTGCCCTAATTTTCTAACTTTGACCAGCTTTGACCGCTACCATGGACTTTCTTGATTTCTTTGAAACTTTGTATGTGAGCTTCCTTTGACATCCTTGATGCATCCTGGACTTCTCGGGGAGTTCCCACTACCTTTACCAAATATGTTTTCTGTAGGCCTTCACAAGTGAGAGAGGAGAGAAAATCTCGACGATAGGGTATTTGTGTGTGTATGTGTGTATTTATTTATGAGAATGCGTGTAAAAATGTGAAGGAAGAAGCATGTTTATCTATGTATGTGTTTGTGTTAATTTGTACATGTTAAGTCAGTAAAAACTAAACTATATATGAATTCTAAGGTTTATAAAGAATAAAAGAAATCATTAAAAAACTAAAAATAAAATAACCTATTATCTAGGTGTTAATTTCATGTGGCTAACTACTTAATTAATGTGTGTGATGTGTGTTAGTCAAAAGTAATGTGTATGTTATTCTATGTTAGTCTATGTTAGTCTATGTTAGTGTTGTGTGAGTAAAGTGATTATATGTACGTGAGTTGCATGTGTGTGTGAGTGAACTCATGTGTGTGCATCAAAGATGATGCGTGCATCTGTGAGAGTTTGTATGTATATATATGTGTGTTGCACTTTGTGTTTTTTTTTCTAATGCTTGATCTTACAGGTATGCATATGCACACAAACTAAGAGAGAGAGAGAGGGAGATAGAGAGAGAGAGAGACAGAAAGAGAAAGAGGTCTTTAGTTATGCTTAGATATGGTAGAGAGAGGAAAAAGGAAGGAAGAGAGAGAGAGAGAGAGAGAGAGAGAGAGAGAGATAGTCACGCATAGCAACTCAAAGAGGTGGGTAGATGAGGAATGTGTGAAGGAAAATGGCTAAGCGCATCAGTGTTGCGCCCATCAAAGTCATATTGGTCAAAGTCAAAGAATCAACATCAAATTGGTCAAAGTCAACATGTTCAAAGTCAAATTCAACATGGGAAAAGTCAAAGCATCAAAGTTCAGTTGTGAAGGTGCAGAGATAGTGCACAATCAATTGTTCACAAAGGTTATATTTTGCAGAAAGTGGATGCAGGTTGCAAATTGTCTTTCTGTGATTTATCTAAGGTTCAAAAGTGTTTTTTAAGTGTTTGGAAGGTCCAGGTGAACCCTCCCTTAGGTACACATTTGAAGAATTGAAGGGCAAAAGGTGAAGTCATGTGAAGAGGAAGCGTATGCAAAAGTGAAAGTATGGCCCCCCATTAATTTTTATTTTTAATATAAAGTCACTAGAAAACAAAAGAGGGATTCATTGGCTGCGCACATTTTGAGACAATCTTGGGACATCAAAGTGAGCACCAAGATATTCTATCAGTTAGGAGCATACCTCAACCGACACTCAACTCAAGGCAATGCATTATTCTTGGTTAGACTAAGCAAGGTGAGCATAGTCTACACTAGGAGAAAGAAGAGCAAGAGACATACAGTGAGTGTGTGACACAGAGAAGCAAAAGCAAAGTGTGCAAGAAGTGTGCCTTAAGTGTGTTTAGAGAATTGCTAAGCAAGGCAATCAAAGGTCACAAGGTCCCACTGAAGTTGTATGCGCGTCGACAAAAGGTTTCCATCCCTCCCCCTATTGGAAGCTTGAGTGCAAGGTGTGCACAAGTCCAAGCGCTTGGAGAAGGTGGCGGTCTAGTGCAAAGAAGGTCGGCAGCAGAAAGAACCTTGGGTATTTTGTAACTTTGTTGATTGTGCACTCTTTGGGATTTCACACAGAGAGTATTTCGATTGTGTTGTACATCATTATTGTACTTCTCTCTTTATAATCAATCTACAAAAGTTTTTGGTGTCTATATCTTTCTTCTTACCCTTCTTCCTTCTCTTACAAACACTCAAGCCCCTTTCTACACAAGAATCCCTCAACAAAATTTTGCATGCTTGGTGGGACACAAGGAGGCTTGAGCATAAGAGAAGCAGTAATTGCAAATGTAGAAGACTGCAAGGGTATTGACAGTACTGTACTGGCTTAAGAGCTAATCTTTCTTCCATTGGAATTATCTTAACCTAAGAGGAGTATGAACAGCTCATGACTGCAACCCGATCTCAAAGCTTGAGCGTCCCTTGCAAAGCAACAAGAAGGAAGGCTACCAAAGATCAACCAGTCCATTGTCATCGACATCATCAATAAAGAATATGGAAGCCTAGGTAGATTTGGAAACTTTACTTCCTAGATTGAATATCAAATTTCCATCATTCAAAGGATAAGCACAAGAAGACCCAGATGAACACATTAGGATATTCTTAGCCTTATGTAAGACAAGGCTTCGGATGGGAAGAGAAGATGCATTTTTTATTCTTTTCCATGCAATATTAGAAGGGCTAGCAAACAAATGGTTTAGTCATTTTTCCGGCAAACATTTCACAACATGGGACTTGATGAAGGAAGCATTTAGGACACAATTCCAACAAGGGAACACAACTGAAAACACTATTGAAGATTTAGAAAATTTAAGACTATGTCTTGGGGAGACTTTCTTAGAATTTGTTACCAGAGCCAAGACATTAATGGCCAAACTGACAGACCATCCCCATGATTTTTCTATCAAGAAGTGGTTGGCTAAACCACTTCCCATATCAACACAATGTAAAATAAAGGTGTTAGTGTTACCGACAACAATAATAAAAGAATTTGTCAATACAGCTATAAGATTGGAGCAAATTAGATATGAGTATGGGACAACCTTGCAAGAATTGCTCGGAGGCTAGGGACCATTATACTAATTGGATCCCTAAGAACTGCATCTTCATCCGGTCCACACATTCAAAGATTTCTATGTGCAAAGGAGAACTAGAACAAGTCAATGTGCCATCACTATCTACTAGAGTGGTGGAGTTAGAAGAAATTAAATCTTTGGCAATGCACAAAAGAAGCAAGGGGAAGCCCCAATTAGACATAGGTCAAGAGTCAAGGATTAATGGACTGAACAAAGACAAAGAGATATTTGAAGACAAAGCCAACACATGTGTAGATACAAGGCAGAAAGAAGATCTCATAGGTACTAGTGATGCCATTGGACATGCATTTAGCAGGGTTCATTAGGAGTTTGATAAGTCAAATAGAGCCCATGCTCTCAACGAATCGAAAGCTTCAAGACTACTCAAGTCCATGAAAAAGAGGTTAGTATTTTTTATTTCATAAAGATGGATGGGAAATTCAAGTCAGAATTCTTGCAGATAATTGATGAAGCTTTTACAAGACGTTTAGTGGCAAAGACTGTTATTATGCAAAAAGATAGAATTGTAGGGGAAGCCCCTCTCATAGATTATAAGAGCCCTCGACTAACAGTTTCAAGGAGTTATTGTAGATGGTAGTTTTGGCATTAACTTTATGCATGAACATACCATGAAAAAGATTGGACTACAACCTTCAAGACCTGCCAACTTCACTATAACATTGGTAGACCAAAGCATAGTAAGGACTATGGGAGTGGTCACTAGTGTCCCAATCGAGATACAAGGTACCACCTTTAACTTAGACTTTGTTGTCTTAAGGTAGCCACAAGTAGAAGGAAGTTTCCCCTGCTGATTGGGAGACCTTGGTTAAGGCATGCCAATGTGCTGCATGAATCGGGTAAGGACACAATGTGGATAAAGCAAGAGGGAAAAGAGTTGCAACAGATATTTTTAGAAGAAGGCCCAGACAACCAAAGACATACTAGCATGATGCAAACAATTGGTATTTGTATGGAAGAAGAATTGTTGGACAACCCAGAAGCAGATCTACATGAAGAAGCATATTTATATGAAGAAGAAAACATGTTGGCTTGGCTTCATGCAGAAGACCCATCTTCTTGCTATGGAATTTTACCAAACTCAAGTAGACAGGAATTCTATGAAGAAAAAGAAGACATCATTTAGGTTACTGATTCGAGTGAAATAGTCTGAGTCAAAGGACATAGAAGAGAGATGAAAAGAAAAGCCCTTAAGTGTAGTAGTGATGGAGCATCTTCAAATCCTACATCAATGGCCAATTTGTTATGAATACTCGTATGGATATCATCTCTTATGTCAATTTTTATGATAGTTAGTGCAGAGCTTCACAAGGATGTGGAAGGAGTACCTACAAGTCTTTGGAAATAGAGGATTCAATCGGCTAAGGAGGCTGGAATAGTAAAAATGAAAATTTTCAGATTAAGTCACATAGTAACTGAAACACAGATACAAAAGATGGAGTATGGGGGAGATATTCTTCCAATTAAAAATTCATGATGGTCCTATCAAATGATCAGTATGCCCAAAAAGAAGATAGAGCAAATGAAGTGCAGTACATTTGGAGATTATGGAGGGCAAGGAGTTTCAATTAGTCATCAAATTAATGCTCAAGGCCTATCATCAGCATAAGTGAAGATTTTTGGATCACCTCGAACTTGCAAAATCTGTCCAAGTTGTACATAGCCTTCTTGTACCATAATTTTTGCTTAAGTTTTAGTAGTTTTTATCCATTTTCATTCTTGTTCCTTGAGTTTTTATGCAAAAAAGAATCCATTTCACAGCCCTTCGCATAAACAAATTTTTAGGAACACTGAGTCACAACAAAGGACAACAAAGACATGTTCTCTATTCCTTTTTACCTAAAGACCATTCTATCAAGCAATAAAGTGGGCATTTTACAATATCTAGAAAGCATCACTTGTTCTTGCTTGTAAATATTGTCACTAGAAGCTTGATCTCATATCCCAAGTAGTCAAGATAGAGATAATAAAATTCTTGTTGCCATGAAAACTAGTTGTTCAGCATGATCAAGAATCCCACATCATGATCTTTGACAATAGATTAGAGTTGAAGGTACAAGTAAGAGTTCGGGAAGCTCCTTCATTACATCTATAACCTCAACAAGCACAGATTATAGCTGATTAAAAGTTACTCGAAAATTAGAGTACATGTGTTGCAAAAATCGGAACATTTTAACAAGGCAATTAAGATCATCCCCTTTGTATGGTTAAGATCCTCATTGAATGCATGGCCATATTCTCAGAATATGAAATACATTTCACAAAAGCATTCCCAAGAGAAGATAATAATCAACAAAATTATACTAAGAAACATTCACACATGATCAGAGAAATGCTCAAGATAAATCAAGCTGAACACAAAGTGGAAGCAGAACTCGACATTATATTTCTATTAAAATGATTTTTTACATTTCATGTGTTCTACAAGAGTAATATGAATCTACAATAGAAGCTGATCATAGCTTTCCTCAGGCTCAAGGATATTGGGATCCTCTGGAACATTAGAACACATATCCTGCCTCTCTTGCTCCAAGATTGGCTCTTCAAGGTCAGCCATGTCCCCCGGTTCATCTGCAAGTGGAGGAACAGGCTCCCTTGAAGCCGACTGGAATCTCTCCGTGTCTGCAATGTGCTTCCTTCCAACCTCTTGGTCTTCATCTGGGCATTCATTCAGCCCATTGATTCTCATTCTAATGAAGCTCACTTGAGCATCATCCTTCTCCACAGCTATGCAGTGCCTGAACATCTTTAAGGAGCAAGCCAGAGTCGTTCCTGAAACAGTAGAAAACCACTTAGAGGCGTCAATCAACCATGACTAATGAAAATTGTGAAAATTGAAATTACGTGTGCCTGAAAAAAGGTCTAGGACCCAGTCATCATCATTGGAGAATAGCTGAAGCAATCTCATTATGAGTTTTTGTGGCTTCTGATAGGGGTTAACCAATGTCATGTCCCCAGCTACATGATGAAGTTTCTTGGTAACGGCTGGGAACATGAGTACATTTGAGATCCCATTCTCATTGCAATGCTCCCTGACTCTCCTTTTGCTTACTTCATCATAATAGCCAATTGTAATGCATTCAGTGGAGCTCACAAACCTATGCAAAGGAGTGTGATTTACGTTTGTCTTCACCCTGCAAACAAGAACTATGAGTCACAGAGGGCATCATTAAAGCCATGGAGATAGAAAGAAGATTACTTACCACGTGAGGCACTCCATAGCATGACATCTTGCCTTCAGAGCAGTTGAAACAGAGAAAGACTGGTCTCTGCTATGGAAAATTACTATCCTCCAAAGAGGAGACATAGTCAACTCTACAAAATCAGTGACCATCTTCCGAATCTGAGGATGTTTGAAGGGTTCATCATCATTAACTGATCCCAACATCCTAAATCCATAGGGTATGTCTGCTATGAGAAGGGAGAAATGTTTTCTAGGCACAACAGAACAAATATTATTTACATCACTACAGAATACATTGTAATATACAGGCCTAAGGGGGTCTAGGGGTTTGGAGAAACATTTCAGATCAGGTTCATCATCAAAATCCATCTCCTTGGCTTTCAGTCTAGATTTCTCATGCCTTGCTCTTTGAATGTGAGCCTGGAATGCAGGGGGGCAATCATCTAGTAGCTCTGCACACTTATTTTTCTTTGGTTTCTGCAGAAAAAAGTGGAAAGACAATTAAATGAGCTCTTCAATACAGCAAACAGAACATAAGGAACCGATGCATGGCATCGATTTCGTGTGGGGGTAGATGCCAGGCATCGACTTTCTACTGAAAGTCGATGCCTGGCATCGACTTTGGGACACGAGTCGATGCCAGGCATCGACTTATGCCACGAGGTCGATGCCAGGCATCGACATATGCTGCGGGTCGATGCCATGCATCGACTTATGCACCCAAGTCGATGCCAGGCATCGACTTTTGGCTGCAGGTCGATGCCAGGCATCGAATTTAGCCCTAAGTCGATGCCAGGCATCGAATTCGTACTAAAATCCTGGCATCAAATTGGTTAGGTGAATCAAGGCATCTAACCTAATGGCAAACCAGGCACAACCTCAGAAAGAGAACCTACCCAATCACGAAACAGGATGAAATATTATGATAAAGCTTTGTAGGATGATGTGGTTGGATAGTCTGCTTGGACCTCTGTCCAAGAAAAGCAACCCAGCCTCTTCATCATCACCTCCTGAATCTTCATGTATACTTTATGACTACAGTCACAGAAATAAAAAAGAGACTAGGTTAGACCAAAAACATGGGAGGAGGGAAAAAGGATCTGAGAATAACATACATACTTATTGAGCTCAGTCACCATCTCCTCCAGGCTTAACTCCTTGGAGATTACCCTTGACAAAGTTGATATAATCAATGTATCATCCTTGATTCCTTGAAGGGCCCTCCATGGTGTCAGCTTCATGTCCTCAGGAGCCTCTTCAATTGAGAGGTCAACTTTCCTTCCCTTTCCCTTCAGATCAACTTGTGGGTCTGGCCTCGACTATCGTTGCTTCTGGCCCTTGACCTCCTTGTTCTCCCACATTGTGAAAATTTTATCCTCTAGATCCCAGATCTCACCTGATCTGAATGCCAGTTGAAACCATGGATCATATTTCCTCAAAGCATCAGACTTTCTATTCTCATCCAGTGCAATTCCAACCTCCATAAGGCATTGCTTTCGTAGATTGGGATGTATTCTTCTAGCTTCCTTCACAAGACAATCTTCATATTCATGGTGGAAGAACCGAATTCTCTCTATGGAGGACATTTTTTGCCTGTAGTCATTATCATTGTTGTGATCCCAAGCAAGAAGCTTGGCTTCCTCAGTTGTAAGACCAGCATATATCTTACACTCTGCATACCTAAAGAAAAATGTGGTAGGGTGCTCCTTCACTAGCTGTCTACGGGCCTCTGCAGAGTGTGAACCTCCAATCACATAATAAGTATAATCCTCAAACAAACCCTCATTGAACTCCTCCATAGAGCTGCACTCATTCGGATCCACCATGACAAGGAATGGCACAACAGTAGCATGAGGATTTATTTTCATTTTCTTCTTAAGATTATGCACGTGCAAATTGTGTGGCTCCCTGATCTCAAGGGGCCTCCTCCCTGTGACTGGATCTATTGGTGGCCTGTGGATGATATTGATTGGCAGGTGGAACAACTGCCCCTTCTTAACTACTTTTCTTCTAGCTATGTCCTCCCTCATCTTGTTCTGCTCAGTACCAAGAACACCCGAGGCAAGCTCTCCACCAGGTGCAAGAGTTATATCCTCAGAGCTAGAGCTTGAGTCAGAAGACTCCTCTTCTGAAATTCTCTTATTTTTCTTTTGGAACTTTTTCTGCACGCTCTGCTTACCCCTTGCCTTTAGAGGGGTTGTCATCTTCTGTTGTGTTGGCATGATGTTGCCCTGGATCCATGGCATCAAGTCCTTGATAAGATTAACTGAGTCCCTGCATATCTCAGCTAGCCCATCTAGAATAGAGCACTCTGGGCACAAGAAATCCATCTTGCATATAACATTTCTTAAAGCTTTCGATGTCTCTACCAAGAAGAGCAGGTTGTCAGAATCCTCATCTTCATAATCCAGTTTGTACACAAGGCCATACTGAAAACCTTGTGTTGTCGTGATCTTTCCTCTCCCATATGCCCCTACGAACACAAGAAGGACTGCATTCTTCTCTTCAACATACAGAAGGCACCACTCCAGATTTGTCATGTCCCGCAGTGGACGATCTGTCCTTAAGACCTCAGCGTCCCTCGACCTATCCTTTGTTAAATGTTAATCGTTAAACTTCCAATTTCAGACTCAAAACACTTTCAAGTTCATACGTTTCCGAACCTTTCCTAACCGTAAATTACCTCTTAGCCACGTGGGTCCTTGGGAGTGGTAGGGGTCTGTTAGACAGAGGCCCTGTACTATTTTCCCAACTTATTACACAATCATAATTACTTCTAGCGTCTTAGCTCCGTGCGCAATTCTGAACAACCGATGACTGTTCGTTGTACTGAACTTAGAATTTCTGAACTAATCCTGCTACGATGGTCTGAGCAGTAGTCCGGTGACTTGTGTCCAATAGAATAATCTACTTCAGTAAACGAAGATCACCTAATACGTACTTCTTCAGAACAGACAGGTATACCAAACACATATATATATATACTGAAATTATATAACTCATCGTCTACCAATTACGAGCAACAAATGTCCTAACAACAAGCGACTTGTTACAGGCTTAACAATGACCTACTCGCACTTCAACAGTTACAGATGCTAGTTTTCCTGTGATCGGAATCAACAGTGAACGTAGACGACTGCATCGAACTTGGTCACTTACCAAAATGGTTAACATGCGATTAGTTCGGAACTACTTCCATACTTCCTTGTTCAGTATACTACTGACAAGTAACACACTGCACTTATTAACACTCAGAGACACACTCAAACATTACTGAACAGATTCGTAACACAAGATTACTAATTCGCAACTCTGCACTACGGAGTGAATAAACGACTAACCAAGCGCAGAACAGAACAGAAATCAACACAAACAATACTCAGACTTCGTAACAGTGTAATAATAATCTGACAAATAATCAGGCAAACAAACTGGCAATTCCAAGAAAAACCGTTTCTCACAAGTGTCTCTCTCTCCATTCTCTTTACATTGCTTTATATATCTTTTTCAAGATGCGCGTACCAACTTCTTTTGCACGGATTTTGATAATTCCGGTATATCAGGCGGTCATTACATCTGTCCCACTCCGGCGACCGTCTAACACTGGCACACATGGTGGACTCGAACCCGCAAGTTCCACAAAAAATTTTTCAGAGTTATGTTCAGATTCATTAATGATATTGGGAGCACCCTGTAGATTCTGTAAACTAACAGTATTTTCTTCGCCACTTTGGTGCGTCTGATTGTTTGTGTCAGTGTTCTGCTCCCGATTCACCTGTGTCTACACCTGTAACAGTTCTTTTTGCAATTCTTTAATCGTCTGTTTGTATTCTTCAAGCTGATTTTCCTGTCGTTTAATGACTGACATGAGATCGTTTTCATGGTTGGACACAAAACAAGACCGTCTTTGATCAATTTGGGGAACAAGTATACCCAGCCATCTTGTACGAAAAAGTTTCCAAGTATCATGTACATGATTATACAATTGTTGTTTCAGTGACTCGATATCTATCTTTGTCATCAACGTGGCATCCAATTCAACGCCCTCATTATTTAATAACTGTGTTTCCATTTCCTGTAAAACTTCTATTCATGAACGCAAGACTTCATTTTCTGCTTGCAGGTTGGCATTCATGATAGAAAAGCTCATCATTTCGTCTTGTATCTGTTTTTGTAGCCTCCATTTCTTCATCCATTGCTTCCTTCCATTCTGGTTTAGTAATAGCTTCCTCAAATGTACCTGGTTCTTCATTCAAGATATCCTTTGCAAGATATACAGAGTGCTTGGTTACAAGTGAAGTATCATACCCATACCTAATTGGTTTCTTCTTCTCTCTTGAAGATCTCCTCATAGCTTGAGTTGAGGATTCTGGATTGTCTTCAAGTTGCTTCATCTTCATCTTCCCTTTGGATTTCCAAGCCTTGAATTCTTCAATGTTGATGGTGTCTTCATCATCTGAGCTTGTGTCCTCATTCTGAGTTGGTTCTTGCCTGATAAGTTTTGGAAAGTCTTCTTCCATATCATAAGGTAGGCTAACTTTCCTGCACTCATTATCATACCATGAATCATTTTCATCAAAGATGACATCTCTGCTTACCTTGAAGCCTTTGTTTGAGGGGTTATAGAACCTGTATCCTTTCTGATTCAAATCATATCCAATGAAAATACACTTTTCAGCCTTAGGGTCAAGCTTTCCCCTTACCTGTGAGGGAATATGCACATATGCAACACACCCAAAGATCTTGCAATGATCCAGAGATGGTCTCTTACCATGCCAAGCCTCATAGGGTGTCATTCCATCAAGTGTCTTTGATGGCAACCTGTTGATTAAGTATGTGGCAGTAGATACACTCTCTGCCCAAAGATAATTTGGTAGTTTTTTTTCATTAAGCATAGACCTAGCTGTCTCCACAATGAGTCTATTCCTCCTTTCAGCTACCCCATTTTGTTCAGGTGAGTACCTTGTGGTAATCTCCCTCTTGATGCCTCTTTCCTGCAAGAATTCTTCAAAGTCATTGGAGAAGTATTCTCCACCACCATCTGACCTTAGTCTCTTCAAATGTCTACCTGTTTGATTCTCAAATAATGCAAGATACCTTTTGAAACAATTAAATACTTCATCTTTATGTTTCATGAAGTACAAGACAGTCCATCTGCTATAGTCATCAATAAAAGATACATAGTACCTTGATCCAGATATGGATGGCTCTTTGCTTGGTCCCCAAACATGTGTATGCACCAATTCCAAGTAATCTTCATGCATAAAACCCTTTTTGGTATATGGCAATCTGTGTGACTTACCAAATTGACAAGCCCCACACTTGTATATCATGTGTTGCTTGGATACATTAGGTATCCCAAGCACACATTGATCTCTACTCATTTGCTTTATGGTCCTCTCTCCAATGTGACCTAATCTCTTGTGCCACATCTCCAATTCTGATAGGGTTTGGTCCTTATAGTTGTACAATGCAATATTCTTAGTATCCTCAAGTTCAAAGGTAAACAGTCTACCTGATTTCTCTCCCTTGGCTATCCTTCTGAATCCATGTCTTGGATCCTCCACATATGCACCATGTTGAGTGAACCTGACCTGTAGACCTTTTTCAACAATCTGACCTACACTCATCAGATTCTTGGTGATTGTTGGAACATACAACACTCTGCTTAGTAAATTCTGATTACCATCACTTGTTTTTACATTGCCTACTTTAACAACTGAATGTTTAGTGTCATCACCTGTCTGCACTTGGTGCTTGCCTTTGGGTTCTTCCAAATCAGAGAGTAAGGCAACATTTCCAGCTACATGGTTAGAGCAACCTGAATCAATATAGAACAAATGATCATCATTGATACCTGATTTAGATGTCATGTTCATAATCAACAAGGAATCATCTTGATCCTCTGCATAATTGTTGTAATCCTTTCTGTTCCTGTATCCTCCTTGATAATTGCCATTGTTATTGTTGTAGTTGTTGTTGTAATTATTGTTGTAGCCATGGTAGCCTTGAGATTGATTGAATCTGCCTCTGCCTTGAGAGTAACCTCCTCTTTGATGACCTCTTCCTCTTTGGTTCTTGTAATTTTTATAGCATTCATCTGTAGTATGGTTAGACAAACCACAAATATTGCATGGAGATTGATTATAGGGTCTTCCCCTACCTGACTTACCTCCTCTGCCCCTACCTCTAGATGATCTACCTCTCCCTGCATAGTTTGCTTGGGAGGTGGATCCTTCTTCATCAACCTTCTTGCTTTTACCCTTGTCTTTAGACTTCTTATCAGTATATAGGGCAGAGGGATTGTTACCTTTTGATTGCTCTCCATTCTTTGTGATCTTTGCTTCATGTGTGAATAGTTGTCCAATCAGAGTTGTTAGATCAGGTGCTTGGATGTCCATGTACAAGTCCATTGCAGTGGTGAAGCTCTCCCACTTATCATCTGCCTTTAGTCCATTGATCACTTGTCTGACTATTTGCTCTTCCTCAATTTCTTCTCCAACACTTGCAAGTTGATCTGCAATGTCTTTGACTTTGGTGACAAAATCTGAGACACATTGTTTTGATTGCTTCCTAAGAGTTGTAAACTCAATCCATAGCTGATTCTTTCTGGCCCTTGTGCTTGATGAGAAGTATGTTGACAAGGTTTCCCAAGTCTCTTGGGAAGTCTTACAGTTCCTTACATGAGGTAGAAGGAAATCAGAGATAGAGTTTAGAAGATATGACCTTGCCAAAGCATCTTTAGCACACCATTGGTTGAGTCTCTCATGTTCATCCTTTGTAGGTAGGCCTCTGGTTTTGAATGAGGGCAACTCCTCATCTCCTGATATGTATCCATACAAGCTTCTCCCTTGTAGATAGGTCTTCATTCTCAATGACCATGCCTGGTAGTTATTTCTATCCAATTTGTCAATGAAGGAAGGGAAACCATCACCCATGATTACCTTATTTGCTCTGATACCACTGTTGGAAGTGATGGCTGGGTACAATCAGAAGATCAAGTTGGTGCTGCTAGACCTGCTTCACACCTGCCCTCTTTTCTCTTCAGATATGGTTAGGAGACTCCTTGAGCTTCCAAATGACATCAAGAAACTATATAGGTGCTTTACAAAGTGATTGAGTAATGACCAAATCAAAACAGATGATTTTGAACCTTCACAACTCCAAAAACTTTCTATTCCTGTAATGATACCTACTCAGTCCTAAGCTCAGTGTGACCAGCACACTTGCAATTGGAGACAAACTATACACTGAGCATGATCTTTAGCAAAATCAGAGACACCCCCGACTTTTTAGGAACAACACAGAATTATACCAGTGATCACTTCGACTGAGATTTCTCCCACTTGGCTGAATAGAATGACTTGAAATTTTGTATTGTTGTAGAATGCTTTGAGCTGGTTCCAATGAGCTTTGAATCATCCAATTTGGTTCAGTAGATCTTGAGATATGCCCTGTTGAAGTTGACAGACTTGAAGATGTTCACTCAGAGAAAAAACAGAGATAATGACTATGAGTATATGTATTGAATCTAACAAATGTACATTCCCATTGGCATGTAGAGTGATGCCCAATGGTACTCAGAGGTGTAGGCTCAATAGTAGCTCTCACACAATCAATGTATTGCTTGGATTGGTCTCGGGAAGTGAGCTTTTTCCCCGCGACTTTTACATTGTCTTTTATAGGAGTTTTAAGTGAGTTTGAATTTCAAAATTCAAATGTAGGCTCCCTCAAATCTCTCATCTAATCACATGGAGATATTCTCTCCATTCATAACTTCTAATTTCCACGACTTTTGAAGGTAGGTGCAATTACATTAAGTCATATTGACTTTTACAAGAAGTAAAAGTAACTAAGCATAGGCATGTGTTCCTATGCTCTTCCTTGAAATGAAATAATCCAAACTCTTGCAATAAACTTCAATGTTGATATCCAATGCTAAGTGATCTTTGTGCAATCTTCATGTTGAGTCTTCAAGGCACAAATCAAAGCCAAGTGTTAAGGCTTGTTTTGCACCAACAATTCTTTCCAGCGGATCCTTGTGCTTCACTTTCTGAGGAGCTGATCCGAATTCTCTTATTGCGGAAGAGTTGGTTGATCTCCTTATCTTCTTCTTCCTCGTCGTCGAGTGGTTGAATTGATTCTTCGAGCCTAAGCACGGGACCTTGGGGTGGTGGTTGTGCGGCAAGGATGGCTGGGAAAAGGAATGAGATGATATGGGGAAGGCGAGAGCGCGGGGTGGTACCCTTTTGGAGTTGCTTTACTATAGCTACACATTCTTTATGGATTCTAAGGAAAAAATACGAGGCGAAGTTTATGGGTTCTCGGGCAGCTAAATCTAAAGCGGAATAGAATGGGCGTGAGATGTCGTAGGTGCGCTTCTGTAGGTTGAGTATGGCGACTAAGAACTGCAGGGCGGATCGTTCGGGTTCGGGGCCGTAGAGAATGGCGTATTCGTTGGACGAAGAGCGGGGGAATAGTTCGGTCATGCAGGCGGGGGGAATACTAGGGCCATTTTCAGGGCCTTGCGGATTGAGGCGGTAGGCTTCAGCGAAGGCTTGGAAGGTGATGACTGTTCGCGAAGGGAGCGAGAGGAAGACCCATTGGCGTTCGGTGGCGGGGGATTGAGCAATGGTGGTAATGATTTGCGTGAAGAAAGGATGGGCTTCTACTGAGTGCCAAGGCAACTCAGCGAAGTTGGCCAACCCTCTGCAACGCAGGTATTCACCTACCTCTGTAGGGATACCATCGCGGAAGGCAGCATAGTTGGCTATCGCTTCCATGGCGTTTACTGAGACAGACAATGAACACGGATGCAGAATGCACGAGGGCTCAGAATACTAACATACAACACAATAGCTTTTTTCGGTGTTGTCGACAGAGTTAAGTAGAAACAACACGGTGGGGAGGAGAAAGGGGTTGGATATCATTGTGCAGTGCGGGAATAATGCTGGTTTTCATGCAGGCGTGCGTACTCGAGTGACTGGTAAGGGGGCGGCTGGTCACATAAAGATTGTACAAAACACGGCTATTTATAAAAAGCAGAAAGAAGAAAAAAAAAGAAAAGATTAAACAAAACACGGTCCATCGTCGAAAAATTTAATGCGGGCTAGTGGCGTGATGATATGGCCGCAGCTTCGACCCATTAATTAATTTTGGGAGTGGATTTCTAGTCAACGTAGTCAACCGAAAAGTTGCCGGACCGACTTGCTCTGAGATCTTAAAAGGGCCGAACCATCGTAGTTTGAACTTTCCTGCTGCTCTATCCGACTTTGCGTTATAGAAGAGTACAAGATGACCTACCAAAAAGATTGGCGTCTTCAAATATCGATCGTGTGTCTTGGCTTGCCTTAGTTGTACTTCACGCATGGTTAAAAAGCTGAGCCATCGGTGCTCATCAAGTTCTCTGAGTGCGTCCATTTGTGCTGTCAGCGAATCTTCCGGTAGCATCTTTTGAGTGATTGCTACACGCAGACTTGGGATGACTATTTCCATGGGTGCTATTGCTTCTAAGCCATAAGCTAGTTTGAAAGGTGTCAAACCTGTTGTTACCTTATATGTAGTTCGGTATGCCCATAATATTGTAGGTAGTAGTTGATCCCATCTTTCCGGTGCTTCCATGATTAGTTTCCGGAGGATATTCAATAGTGATTTGTTTGTACTTTCGGCCAAACCATTGGCGCGAGGGTAATATGGAGAGCTAAGTTTGTGTGTCACCTGGAATGATTGGGTGAGTACCTTCATTAATTGATTTACGAAGTGAGTACCTTGATCTATCACTAATTCGAGTGGCAAGCCAAATTGTGGGAAGACATCATTTAGCAGACATTTTGCTACTACAACCGCTGTAGCAGACCGTAAAGCCCAGGCTTCTGCCCATCTCGTTGCGTAGTCTGTACAGGTTAGTATGTATCTGTTGTTACTGAAGACTGCTGGAGGTGTGATTGGACCGATAAAATCTAATCCCCATTTCTGAAATGGCTCGAGTGGCATAATAGGCTGCAAGGGAAAGAAGTGTCGTTGCAGTGGTTGTCCAGACCTTTGACAGTTATCGCAGTTTTTGACGAATTGGGCCACATCTCGATACATAGTTGGCCACCAGAGACCTCCTTGCAGAATTTTCCGATGAGTTAAATCTATGGCAAAGTGACCACCAGTAGGGGTCGAATGAGCCATTGTGATGACCGAGTTAATTTCATGCGGAGGAACACATCGAAGTAAGATTCCGGTGTGATCTACATAATATAGTTCTCCAGCAACTAACCGGAATCGACGGCTAAAGACTGCAATTTTCCTTCGAACTGCCTTGGCAGTCTTGGATGGAAAGCATCCTTCGGTGAGAAAAGTTAGAATCTGATCATAATATGTAGATGGTGCTTGTGATTTGGCAGTCTCATCGGTCAGTGGCTCAGAACTATAAATCGCTGGAGTCGTGTCATCTATGCCTACCGGAGCTTCACCAGAATCTAGATGAGATAAGAAATCTGCTAAGGCATGTGCATTTCCGGGTCGATGAATGACTTCATAATCAAATTCTTGCAAGAGTAGCACCCATCGTGCTAATCGTCCACCTAAATGCTGCTGTCTTACTAGATAGATGAGGGCAGCATGATCCACATGGAATGTGAATTTCCGGCCTAGTAGATAATGTCTGAACTTTTTGATGGAGTAAACTAATCCTAGACATTCTCTTTCGGTGGTAGAATAGTTCTTTTCTGCAGGTGCAAGCCTTCTGCTGGCGTAATAAACAGGGCGAAACCACTTATGTGTTTGCTGCATCAGAATACTGTCGATCGCAATATCTGAAGCGTCGACAAAAACATGGAACGGATTGTCCCGGTCCGATGGTTGTAAGATTAGTGCCTGCGTTAATAAATACTTGAGTCGATCAAATGTGGTTTGGCATTCTTGAGTCCATTCGAACTGTCGGGGAGTTTTTGTGATTAGCCTGTTCAGTGGTACAGCCAGATGAGCAAGCCACCGTAAGTGTCTGCCATGCCACCATATTTGACCCATAAAACGCATTACTTCTTTTGGAGTGGTGGGTGTCGGGGCTCCTAAAATTGCTGAAATCTTATCTGAATCTACTTGGATACCTTGTGCCGGTACAATGTGGCCAAGTAACTTGCCACATGAGACCGCAAACACTGATTTGTTTGGGTTCAAGCAGAGTCTATATTCTTTGCATTTCTGAAAGCAGCTCCGTAAATGGAACAGGTGTGCTATCATTTTCCCGAAAATTGAAAAATCATCGAGATATACTTGCATAAATGAAGTCAGATAAGGAGAAAATATTTCTTGCATACATCTTTGAAATGTGCTTGGTGCGTTTCTCAATCCAAACCACATTACCGTACAAGCAAAGACACCCCAATTGGTAATGAAGGCAATTTTTGGTATATCCTCTTCAGCCATTCTAACCTGATTGTAACCACTGTATCCATATAAGAATGAATACATTTCATGTCCTGCTACTCTATCAAGCATGCTATCCAGAAAGGGGATCGGGAAAGGATCCGGTACTGTTGCTGCATTTAATTTTCGGTAGTCTACACAGATTCGCAGTTGCTTATTTTTCTTTGGCACGATCACAATTGGTGAAATCCATTCAGCATGTTCTACTGGTACGATGAATCCAACTTTTAATAATCTATCAAGTTCGGCTTTTACGTGTGATGCATAATTGGGATTCATCCGGTAGCTGGGCTGCTTATTCGGTTTAGCTTCAGGCTTCAACATGACTCTGTGCTGATAGATGCGCGGATCTAATCCTTTCATATCTTTGTAATCCCATGCAAAGACGTCTGAGAATTCGCGAAGTAGTCGAATCAAATCAGCTTTAAATGTTTCCGGTAAGTTTTGCCTTATCTTTACAAGTCGTGGATGATCTACGTCTCCTAGATTGTACGAGGTCAACTGGTCTTCAGAGACATAAAACTGTTGTGGTTTCTCTGTATCGTCTGTTGACTTGAACAGTGATTGTAATTCGTCGTCATGTGTTGAAACAGTATCTTCCTGCTTAGAATTCTCGGTGATTGGTACAATTGTACAAACTGAAGTACTCCAGTTATCTATCACGGACTGTAGATCAACAGTCCCTAAGGTCATTAAATCAGCGTTATTCTTCAGAAATTCCTCTTCTTCATCATCTGATAGTCCATCTAACATGTGGATTGGTTCAGCAAAATATGGTCTAACATGTAGTTTGCAAGGTTGTATAGCATCTAATTTTACCACATATCTATGATTGGCATCTTTAAATGTAAGCTCTTGTGCAGACCAGTCCTGTACTACCTTTGCATGCTTCAGCCAGGGTCGACTGAAAAGAAGGTTGTAATCCAAAGTGGATTCTGGCAGATCTAGTATAACAAAGGTCATTTTAAAGGTCGTACCTTGTAAAGTGATGGGTACATTTCGCACAAGTCCTACAGGATGGACTCTAGATTGATCTGCCATTCTGACAAAAAATTGAACTGGTTCGATTTCGGTCCATCCTAACCTTTTGCATAATGCTGCGGTCGCAATGTTAACACCAGAGCCTCCATCAATCAATACTTGCGTGATCTTATGCTTCTTATACCATACTGTAATTAAGGGAACTGAATGATCAACCGTAGAATCAGGTTCCGGTTGAACTGCTACTGTCGCCGGAATACAAGAAGGTACCAGACTGAACTGCTGCTAAAATTGTTGTCGAATCCCAGGTACTAATGCCAGTAGTTGGCCGAGAGGCAGAGTGATAGATGCCTTGGATAAAATTTCCCAGGCCTGTTGAGATTGGTTATCCTGCTCTTTTGAACTTAAGGTCTCTGCTGATGCAGAAGTATCTGCTGTTATGTCTACTCCTGATGATGGCTCCGCTGCTGCTTCCTTTTGTTGTGTTCCTTCCTTTGTCGACGAGGTTTGAGTCACCGGAATAGGTTCTGGGAACACTGGTGGTTCTGTTGCGGTCCAGTGACTAGCCTTGTTATACATCCTATGTTGTTCTCGTATCCCCAGTTTGAATATTTCTGCTGCTGACTACAGCTGTTTCCTAATCAGGTCTGGACTGTAGCAGTTTGCGTTTCTACCGGTGTAATTTGTACCATGTTGGCCATTGGGTTTTGCCGCTCCTTCTTCCTTTGATCATACTCAGCTGCATCCTTGCAAAATCTTCTAATGTGTCCGAATTCACCACAAAAATGACAGCGTGGTGGTGGTAAATTGGGATTTTCCGGTGGTGGCCCGTTCTGCCAGCGATTTGGATTATAGTTGTTATTCCTCTGTCCTCGGTAATTTCGATATCCTTGCTGCTGGTTGTTTCTCATTTGTGGAGGCACATAATGATTGGCTGGCTGCCCTTGTTCCTAGATAATTGCATTGACAGTCGTTGTTCCCTGTACTCTAGCATTGTATGCGCAGTGTTCGGTGGTGTGTCCGGCAATGTTGCAGATAGCGCAGAATGTCTGATTAAGTGCACAATTGGTGCTGGTATGTCCTGAATTTTTGCATGTGGTGCAATATACTTGTTTGGTCATATCTTCGGCAACATGTCTGTTTGTTTTTGCCCACTCCAGATCTTCTGTAAATCCGCCGACTTTGTTTTTCAGCTCCAGAGTCATTGCGATGACTGCATCAAGTGTCATAGCTCCGACACATCTTATGATCATGATCTGCTTAAGTTGAGGAACCAAGCCATTGATGAACCACTGAGTAATAACATCATCTGGTAAGTTAGCATGAGCCGGTGGTAGCTGCCTTAAGTGTGTTCTGAAAAGGGTAGCATATTCCTGTACAGATTGATTCACTCTTTGTCTGTTATTCTGCAGATAATCAAAAATTTCGGCTGGATTCTTTTTTAACCTGAATCGCTGCAAAAAAGCATCTCGAAGTGCTTCGTAGGTGCCGAAATGATTAATATCGTATTCTGTGAGCCACCTGGCTACTTCATTGACAAGTGTAGATTGAAAGACAATGGCTTTGTAGGCCGGATCCGGTGGATGGTTGAGGATGGCGTAGCTTATCTCGAAAGTGCGTACGTGAGCATCCGGATCATCTCCTGAAAATCCACCAAACTTCGTGTATGTCACTCCTGTTGGAGATGGCCTATGTTGACATAACTGTTGTTGTTGTTGTTGTTGTCCGTTCATCGTGAATGTATTATAACTTGCGTCTGTATTTCTGGTCTGAATATTTGAACTACCGGAATCTATATGGTCTGATGGCACACTTTCCGATGAAATGAGCTTGCTTACTATACTGCAAATTTCTGTGTCAAACAGCCTTCCTTCTTCCTTGATGTCCAGTGTAGGAGAACTTGCTTCCAAGCACGGCACTTGGGCTGAAGATTCAGCAGAAAGTGCTAATTCGTCACCGAATAACTGAGATTCTCTTACCGAAATATCACCGGGATAAACCGAACTTGTGCCCGAATGCGGTGTCTTTTCGCCTTTGCTGATTTCTTTGCCTAGGGTGTGTCTAATCGTAAGTGAATCTAAATCCTTTTCCAAGAGTGTTAAACTAGCTTCCAACTGCGACTTGGTAGGTTCTGGAATTACTATATCTTCGACAGACTGTGCCGAAATAGTACTGGAATGTACCAGAGACGTAACACGTTCTACCGGAATATGACCGGAATCAGCTTTAACGTTCTGAACTTTCTTGACAACTGGGTCAGTCCTAGTTGTACTTCTACCTTCCAGAGTTGTGTTTAGTACTCCAGACTGATGGTTCTTGGGGTACGTTTTGCCAGACCGAGTAACCGGCATTTATCATTTTCCGTATTAATTGTGGAATATTACTAACGAAACAGTTTGCAACAATCTGGTTCTGTTGCTACTGACAATCAAACAATAATCTGATTCTGACAGATGACTGGCAATCTTGATGCCACTTTCGCACAGGCGGCGCCAAATGTTAAATGTTAATCGTTAAACTTCCAATTTCAGACTCAAAATACTTTCAAGTTCATACGTTTCCGAACCTTTCCTAACCGTAAATTACCTCTTAGCCACGTGGGTCCTTGGGAGTGGTAGGGGTCTGTTAGACAGAGGCCCTGTACTATTTTCCCAACTTATTACACAATCATAATTACTTCTAGCGTCTTAGCTCCGTGCGCAATTCTGAACAACCGATGACTGTTCGTTGTACTGGACTTAGAATTTCTGAACTAATCCTACTATGATGGTCTGAGCAGTAGTCCGGTGACTTGTGTCCAATAGAATAATCTACTTCAGTAAATGAAGATCACCTAATACGTACTTCTTCAGAACAGACAGGTATACCAAACACATATATATATATACTAAAATTATATAACTCATCGTATACCAATTACGAGCAACAAATGTCCTAACAACAAGCGACTTGTTACAGGCTCAACAATGACCTACTCGCACTTCAACAGTTACAGATGCTAGTTTTCCTGTGATCGGAATCAACAGTGAACGTAGACGACTGCATCGAACTTGGTCACTTACCAAAATGGTTAACATGCGATCAGTTCGGAACTACTTCCATACTTCCTTGTTCAGTATACTACTAACAAGTAACACACTGCACTTATTAACACTCAGAGACACACTCAACCATTACCGAACAGATTCGTAACACAAGATTACTAATTCGCAACTCTGCACTACGGAGTGAATAAACGACTAACCAAGCGCAGAACAGAACAGAAATCAACACAAACAATACTCAGACTTCGTAACAGTGTAATAATAATCTGATAAATAATCACGCGAACAAACTGGCAATTCCAAGAAAAACCGTTTCTCACAAGTGTCTCTCTCTCCATTCTCTTTACATTGCTTTATATATCTTTTTCAAGATGCGCGTACCAACTTTTTTTGCACGGATTTTGATAATTCCGGTATATCAGGCGGTCATTACGTCTGTCCCACTCCGACGACCGTCTAACACTTCATAGTTGTATCATCCTCAGGAATTCTGATGCTACTCTGTCCACCAGAGGATATTCCTAGCGGGTTGCTGGCCTTCTCAGAGGAGAAGGATGCAATAATTTTCTTTGGTTTTGCTTGGTGACCAATGCCTTTGTCACGTTGCTGATCACCAGAGCCCATGGTGACTCTCAGCTTCTTGAAGGGCCTCTCACTCTTGGACTCCGCATCCCTGAAGGCGCTTGCAAATATCAGCTCATACGTAAATGTGGTTTTCAAAGGCCCAAGTCGATGCTAGGCATCAACTTTTAGGATCAAGTCGATGCCAGGCATCGACTTTTAAGTGCACCCTCAAGTCGATGCCGGGCATCGAATTGCACACAAAGTCGATGCCTGGCATCAACTTGCACTTAAAAGTCGATGCCTGGCATCGACTTGAACCTAAAAGTGGATGCGTAGCATCGACTTGAACCCAAACGTTGATGCCAGGCATCGACTTTGCACCCTAAAGTCGATGCCTGGCATCGACTTTCATGCCAACTTCGATGCCAAGCAAGTTGATGCCTGGCATCGAGTTGCGGCCTCAAGTCGATGCCTGGCATCCACTTGCACCTGCAAGTCGATGCCTGGCATCGACTTGCGCACAAAGTCAATGCCACGCATCGACTTGCACCGAAAAGTCGATGCCAGGCATCGACTTGCAGCCTCAAGTCGATGCCTGGCATCGACTTACACCTAAAAGTCGATGCCAGGCATCGCGTTGTACCCTAATTGGATCTGTATTTTTAGAGCTAAGAAAAATAAAGACCTAGAAAGTAGACTCTTTACACAAAGATACAAAGGAAATCTTTTAGGAATCTTTTTTTATGGTATGATTTTGTCTACCTCTTGGTACTCTTGCCAACATTCTTCTTCTCCATCAGAGTTGCCTTGCTGGTATGCTGAGCTCTGTGCTCCATGGTTGTCTCTGCTCTGTTGCTCTCTTGCTCGTGGATTTTGAAAATGAGAATGATCTCCTCCTCTGCTATTTATAGGCAATTGGGTAACTTGAACCAGAGACTAACTGGATCTAACTAAATGAGTCCAGTTGCTAACTATATCTGTCAACTTATCTAACCAGGGAATACCACCCACATAAATAGGCTATTTCAAAGCCACTTTAATGAAATATTCATAGAACCTTGCAACTGTTTATATACATTTGCATGGAAATTACACTTCAATGGCAAGAGTATGGTATGTACATGAGGATGTCTAATCTCATGTAGAAATTTTTTCTTAGAATCTCTTGCTTGGGAGAAAATCAAGTCTAAGTTGTGTTGAATATGGGAGATTAATGACATCTTTATAGTGTTATCCTCCTCACTTTAGTTCATATTCACATTTATCTTGTAACACATTGTTGAAATGGAAAATCAATGTATGAATAAACATTCAAGTAAAGAACCTTGCAACTCTTTATATACATTTGCATGGAAATTACACTTCAATCGCAAGAGTATGGTATGTACATGAGGATGTCTAATCTCATGTAGAAATGTTTTCTTAGAATCTCTTGCTTGGGAGAAAATCAAGTCTAAGTTGTGTTGAATTTGGGAGATTAATGACATCTTTATAGTGTTATCCTCCTCACTTTAGTTCATATTCACATTTATCTTGTAACACATTGTTGAAATGGAAAATCAATGTATGAATAAACATTCCGTGTACCTCTTTTACACATAATTCTTTTTTAATATACTTTCATCTACCTCTTTGAGATCTAGCCAAGACCACAATAAAACTTAATCCTTGAAATCTTATTTACCAAAGGTAAAATTTCTTCTTGTATAGTCTTCAATGGAACTACTCCAAACAATTTTAATATATAATCCAGTTGGAACTCAACTTGGATATATTTTGATTCACTCACAATGCTAAGACTCAATGACTCATATCTAGTTAGAAATCAACTATGTTTCTCATTTCAAAAGTGAATCAAATCTTTGGTTCCCTTATTAGTGTATATTTGGGTAGTTAAGTGATTTGATGTAATTTCATGTTTAATGTTATTTAATGTACTTTAATAAACTTTTGATTTCATATCTTCTTGATGTGACATTTGATGTGACATCTTCACTTGATCTCGGATTTCTACTTATTTAAAAAGGTCATTCATCTTCAGTCTTCTATGAACTTAGTGAAGATGAGCTCAATCTTTTCAGTGGATGCTTGGGCATCAGCTTCCTCTGCTCATATTGATACAGTTTCGGATTCATTGTTCTTAGTTGACCCTTTCCACAGAAGTGATGATCCCTATGATTTAGATATGCACCTCTTGATCTCCCATCTGATCCAACCATTGATCTCCCTTCTGACTCAAGTGCATGTGGAGCAATGGAAAAGCAAAGCAAGCTCAATCTACGATTTAAAAGAAGGCCTCGTGAAGTAAGTCAAAAAAGATTTAAATTTCTTACTTCAGATAGACAGGTTGCATTGGATATTGTGAAGCATTGTTGTGGTTTGAAATGTTTGTACAATTTAGGAATGAAGAAACTAAAGCACCTTCGAGAAAAATTCCTCCATTTAGTATATACCTTGTTTCTCGCATGCAAATGATTGAGGATAACATGTCAGTAACGCGTGTTGGTTTTGAATATTTCTTTAGTCAAGGGATGCAATGTTGTAGGGCTGCATTTAAAATTGCAATGGGTGTGGGAAATTTTAGAATACATAGGGTTCAACAAGGGCTTTTGAATGGGGATCTCATTTTGGATACGTTCCATGTTGGGACCAAAGGATCTGTTGGACGTCATGCAATGAATTGGATGATGAACTATTTTAGCTTGCATTGTGAGGTTATGCCTACAACTGGAAGGTTGCACTTGTTAGATAACTTTACTCGTCGAGAGGTATTTCAAATATATAGAGAAGACATGGAAAATAGAAATGAGAAGTATGTGTTGTATCGTCACTTTACTCGATTATGGAAGGAAGAGTTTAACAATGTTTCTATTCCTCGTAAAGTTAGAATGGGTGAATGTTCAGTTTGCGCCACTTTGAAAAACATGTCAAAAGGGGCCACGACACCACAGGAAAAGAATAATTTTAAAAACCTTCTTAACAACCATCGTGAGAGTCAAGCTTTAGAGAGAAAGAAAGCAATTCATCATCTAAGTAAAGCACTCAGAAATCCGGAGCGTTATATGTGTTTGTTGATCGATGGTATGGATAAAAAAAAAACTTGTTTGCCACATTTTTATGGCATCCCTAAGGACATTGGAGATGAAGTCCTTGTGCAAATGCATTTGGTTGGTGCTTTGGTATACAATGGAACTGTAATGTCCAAGGTTTTCTTCACATATCCGAATGTGCATAATGATCCAAACCTTACAGTTATTGTCATTCATCGTGTTTTGCAATCATGGAAGGGTCTTTTGCCACCAACTCTATATTTGCAACTAGATAATACTGCAAGAGAGAATAAAAATTCTACAGTCTTTGGGTATTTAAGCATGCTTGTTGAAAAACAGGTATTTCAGAAGGTTAAGGTAAATTTCCTTCTGGTTGGACACACTCATGATCACATTGATCAAATGTTCAGTACTTTCTCTAAGAAGTTGGCATGTAACAATGCTTTTACTCTTCCAATTTTATCTGAGCTGATTTCAGAAGCATATACTCCAAAACCAGAAGTTCAACACCTCACACAGATTTATGACTTTAAGCACTTTTGCTCAATGGGCCTTGATAACAGTGCTAAGGTTTTGGCTCCATTGCACAATATTAGTTTCAACCATGTATTCTTGATGAGGAGGGTTGATGAAATAACCCTTTTATTTGCAAAGCAGTATTCATCTTCTCTTGGGTGGGAGCCTAAAGAGAGATGCAGATTCTTATTGCAGGTGCCCAATTTGTCTACTGTAACAGTGTATGGTGCAGAACAATCACCATATGAAGATAAAAACAATACAGAAAGATGTGGAAATGTGGTTGATCAAAGTAAAAGCTGGATGCATGCACTCATTGAAAAGAAGAGACATATTGAGCGTGCAAAAAAATATGCTGGAGATCAAGATGTATCTTGGTGGGAGGACTTTTTCAATCATCAAGAAGAGATTATACAGTATACAATTGCAGGTCATTGGCCAGTTGATGTTCCATTCACATGGGATTTTGTACACAAAGATCCGTGAATGTGGCCCAAGCATGTAATGCAGATGCACTTCAAAGTTTTATACATCCACCAGAAAGAAATATTTATGTAGGCCCAAGGATGAAAAAACAGGCAGAAGCAAGATGGCAAGGAAATTTAATAGAGATAAATGTTGGAACACTTATTGTAGTTCTTGCTGATGGTGATGAGGCTACCAGACCATTTTGGATTGCAAAGGTTTTAGAGATAACTAAAGATATTGATCAGAGAAGAATAGAGGCTTTGATGGTGCATTGGTATTACACTAAAAGTAGTAATGCATTCACAGGTAAATATAACTTAGAAATGGTGTGTGATACTTAACGAACAGGTTCAAAAAAGAAAAAGAATATTCGAAGCACATCCACTCTTAAAATGGATGATGTAGATATTCTTGTTTATGATTTTTCCTTGACAAAAACAGGTCACTTGAGGAAAGCAACCATCAACATGATAAAACAAAAGCTTCCAGATGTATGTGGTACAGGAAATCATAGGCAAATAAGAAGAGTTATGCATGATCCTGTAGAATTTGGTATGTACGTGGATGAAGATAGAGCTCTTGTGGATATAGAAGAAGAAGAAGAGAGCTCTCAACAGTATGAGACTGAATCAAGTGCATCAGATGATGAGGGTGTAGACATAGATTGACAAAGTTGTGAGTTGCATTGAAGCTCTCAGACATTTTTAGTGCTTATGTAAATGCCTCGAAGTAGTTTGGTTAATGAAACCATGTTTTGTAGCAATTTTGAATAACAATCAGATATCCACCCATTAAAAATATGTCTAAAATGTTATTTTTGTATAAGAACTATTTAGTTCTACATTCTTTATATAGATTTTATACATGTCAATGTCTTATCATATAGATTTTGGACATGTCAATGTCTTATCATATACATTTTGGGACATGTCAATGCCTTATATAGTGAAATTTTGACTACATTTTGAGCTCTTTTTTTATGAGAAAATGACAAAAAATGTCAAAAATCACATGTTTTCACCTCATTTTTGTAATATATGTATACTGGTATAAAGGAATCTCAAACATAAGCTGCCATTTGCTTGATTTTTGACGAGAGTGTTCTCTTTTTACGACATAGTTCTCGTTTGTTACGATTCGCTGTTTAGGAATTTTTAAAGAATTTTTAGATTTTTTAAAGAATTTTTTATCTTTTTTCAATGTCCTTTTTCTTAATAAAATTTAGGAAAAAGGAAGCTCTCTATGGTTTTGAGTGTGATAAGTGACCTAGAAATTTAAAGGTTTTTTTTTTGAATTTTTGTTGATATTTTTGAATTTTTTTTTATTTTTTTTGGATTTTTTTTGGATTTTATTTGTATTTTTTATCTTTTTTTTTGTATTTAAAAACCAAAATCCCCCAATGGCTGATTTTGTTACCCTCAATCCACCATAGGATAAAATTTATCCTATGGTGGCTAATCCTTTTTTTATTTTCTCGAAAACATACTTTTGGCTCTGGATTGTGCCTCGAATGGCTGTTTGCTTCAAATTTGGAGTCATATTCATGTTTCGCGACCTAGTGACATACTTTTTGCATTAGTTTTGGCAAAATCCAGACTTTACTACTCTTTTTGGTCCACATCCACATGCTTTATGCACATTTTTCATGAATGAGTATATCCATTGATGACATTGACAAAAACAATGCATGAATTGAATCCTTTCTTAAATGCACATTTTACTTGAGTATGACTAATCACTGGAAATGACTAAAATCATGTCGTGAAAACAAAGTAATGATTTGAACTTTAAATTCAAAGTTAAAGGTATGTGTATGGTAGTCAATGCATGGGTTATAATGATGACAAAAAGGCATACCGAGTTTAACATCCTAAGATTGCAAAGGTGCAATTAAAAATGTTCATGAATCAACATATGGGCCTATGCTAATCATAACATCTTGCACTTCTCGTGTTACATTATAACAATTACCTTGAAATGCAGCATTTACTTTATGCAAGGAAGGAAACGTTTTTAATATAAGTTCTTGTACTAATAAATGTGAAATGAATTCATGTGAACTACCATCCTCATGTAAAATTTTAACGAGTTTTTTATTTATAGTACCCTACATGCAAAGTAGAGAATGAAGACGGATATTGTTACCCAAGGTACTTAAGTCCTTGTCTAATTATTCCTCTGTCCAAATAGGAGGAATTTCTTCATTATGGACCTCCATGTTATGCAATTAAGTTGTAGCTAGTTTCATGTTAAGAGGTCGCAATCGACACTTCGTTTTTGTATGTCCAGGTTCACCACAATTCCAACAAGTGATTCATGGTCACTTCTGTTGGGCATCCATCATTGAACTTTGTAGGGTAGGTGGTTTGGTAGGCTAGAGAGATGAAGCGGTAGGTGTAGTTGAGTAGTTGGACTACGGTGGACGAGGAAAACTAGAGTAAGATGGGGCATTAAAATTATGTTTCATAGGAAGATTTGGTTTAACAAAAAGTGGTCGTTGACATGGTTTTTATAGAGGGATTGACTTGGTTATGGACTCGAATTCTTTTTCTACATCATAGGCAAAAGATATAGCCTCGTTGAGGTTGTGAAGCTTAGCTTGGATTCCCACCTCCAAACCATCTTCTTATTTTGGCCACAAGCTATCCTCCAGTACATCTTCAAGTATTCAAGCCAATAGTAAATTTTGCTAGAACCGCTCCATGTAGGTAGTGACCGTATCACCCTCCTTCCATGTAAGGGTCATCTATGCACATCGAACATGTAAATGGTATTGAGGAGGAAGAAAAGAATCCTTCACTTTATCTTGGAAAGCCTTCCACATTGTTGGACGCTCTGTATTGTGCCATAGGACATTCCACCAGAGTTGAGCTTTTCCTACTAAATAGTTAGTGGCAAATTTGACTTTTTCACTTTAAGCATATGTTTCATCAGTATAAAAATCATTAAACTATGACAACCCTGAAAGAAGTAAAGGGCCATACTTATGGCCATCGTGTAAAAACTAGTAATTTTTAACACCAATCTTGGAATGTGTGCCATCCAATTGGGTAGAGACAATAGCTTTGACCACCCTTGTAAGGTTATCTTCATCAATTTGCATGTTTTGGAGTACCTCGCCACATTGTCGGATCTTGTCCTGAGTGCCTCAAAGTTTGTGCCATAGGAGCTCAAGTTGTTGCTCGAGTGTTATTTTGGGTAGAGGTGACTCACCAAAGTCCTCCATAGTGTTCCTACGGTCGATGAGTATGTAGAGAACAAAACCCTCTTGCTAGATATGTAAAACAAAATCTGAGATTACTTGAATTAAAATGTAAAAGGAAGGGTTGTCTTTGGGAAATGAAAAAGTAAGAAAGAGATGAAAGTTGTGTTAAATATAAGTAAAGAGAACTACAATGACAACACAAAGAGATAATGTAGCGGTAAAACACTTCCCTTGTGTGAATGAGGTTGTGGGTTCAAATCCTCCCACCTTGGTGAATATAAAACTCCTTATTGCCACTCATAAATTAAAATTGGTTCGCATGTAGCCAACGGCTGCCAATGGTCACCAAGGGAGGCTTGGGTGCCAAGATGCCAAACTAATGCCTTAGTTATGCCTAAGTTCTATGCCTTACTCAATGCCTTGGAGTAAACATAGGTGTAAATGTAGGTTCTGGTTCTAGAACTGGAACAAAAACTGAAACTGAAATAGGAATAGGAACAAGAAACAAAAACGGAATCAAAACCGAAAACAAAAATAGAAAGGGAAACCGGAATTGGAATCAAAATAAAAAACAAAGACGAAAACCAAAAACTGGAATTCAAATCGGATCACGAATAGAGAACAGTGAAATAGAGATAAATCACCAAAATGAACAGTAATAGACCCATCCATAGTGATGTGTGCAGGATCTTGCTCACGTGCACACAGAGGTTACGAATGCAGAAAACACATAGAAAAACAGGTACGCCAGGAGACAAGACAAAATGCAGTATTGGGTGCAGTCTCCCCCCATGCACTCTGTTTCGATAGTTCACAGAGTGCATGTATTTATAGGAAATTTTTATTATGTTGAAAATAGTGGTTGCATGAGGGCAGCTTAGAAAAGCATGTGTGAAAGTAAAAGTTGGTCTCTTTTGTAGAGAGCCTTTGCTTTTAATAACACAAATCACGGTCTACAGCGATACGTATTCTAACCACTACTTTTCTAACAGTTTCCAACAATAGAACCCTCGACAGAGGGTTATTTACAAACTATGTTAATTATAAATCAGATTCTTGATGTCCACCCTTTCACACCTTTCATGCCCTCACGAACCTTCAACTACTATATCAAAAACACCAAAACACATTAATACATTAATAAATTAACACTCCAACAATTCCTTGTTCAACACATTTCATAATTCATAACAGTTCTCAGCATTATCATCCTAAAGTTTGCTCCAGCGAAACCTGGATTTGCTACCCGAGATGTAGACATATCAGATTAGCACAATAGAAGAGAGAGAGAGAGAGAGAGAGAGAGAGAGAGAGAGCATGGTGGCCTCTGCAGATGGAGAATTTAGACATCACAATAGGAGATTATGCATGTTATAAAAGATCACATGTAGAATGGAGAGAAAGAGAAAGAGAGAGAGAGAGAGAGAGAGAAAGAGAGAGAGAGAAAAAGAGAAAGAGAGAGAGAGAAATAGAGAGAGAAAGAGAGAGATACAGAGAGACAAAGAGAAGAACTTGCTAGGGTTTTCGTCCACATGAGATTAACTTTGTGCGAGCATTTACCATTGAGAATGTACATGCATATTGAAGAGTATACATGACTTTATATGGCAGAAGGCATGCATGCTTAACAAAATCCATGATGTTGCACATATTGCATTGTATCTCTGTGTTGACATATTGGTGTGTATTTGTACCAAATCATGTGTGTGGAGCATGAACTAGATATGATGTGGAATTTTGTAACTCCATGTGTGTGCTTCATTTTTTGCATATGATTGTGTATAGGTTTTGGTTGTGTGCTAACATGTGTGAATGCATATCTACAAGTGTTTTTGTTTACATGTATGTTGCATGTGTGACTTTTAAGAGTTTGCAGGTGCATCGCGAGCTACTATAGATGAGACAAAGAAGGCATATCCACATTGTAGAACACCTCACTCTTCTCTTTCATGAAATATACCCAAATGTTATGTGTATGGTCATCAATGAAAGTAACATAAAACCTACAATCACCCATAGATGTGGTCTTTTTAGGATCCCAAACATCTATATGTACTATTTCTAGCACATTCTCACTAGCATGCTTGTCAAGCGAAAATTATGCTCTTGCCTGTTTACAAAATTGACATGCTGCACATACCTTTTGCATCTTTGCAACCTTCAAATTTGGCAGTCCATTGACAACCTTCTTTGACTGCATCAATTTTAGCCTCTCTAAATTTGCATGTCCAATTTTTTTTTTCTAGATCTCTATATCAGCACTAGCTCCCGCACCTTTTCCAAACATGGCTACATTAATTTTAGGAATTTTCACATTTAAGGTGAACATCATTCCCACTTTGTTTCCTTTGGCAATCAATCTTCCATCTTGTTTGTACTCTTCTACATACAAACCATCAACATTGAACCTTACTTGTAATCCCTCGTCAACCTTACTTGTAACCTTACTTGTAGCACATTACCAAGATGTTTTACCTTCCCATCCCCCATAGACAGTACTATGTTTCATGTATGCTCAATAGGATGTGATGTTTCATCACCAGTTTCAACAAATCTAGGAACTCAAAAATTTTGCAAACTACTAAACAATTCTACATGACTAATCATGTGATTTGAGGGACCTAAATCAACATACTAGATATTACCATTCAATTTTGAAACATCACTAAACATCCTATTCGGCATGTGATGTTGGAGCATAAATAGCTTTTGTGAATCATTTTCGTTTGTGGATGCATAGTTGTTTTGCTACCTTCTATTATTTTTATTATTTAGCATGCAATCGCCTTCAAAGTTTCTAGGTTTACCACAATTCGAGCATCGTTTACAATCATTACATGAATCATTTCTTTGAAATTTTCTATGACTTCTTTGGCTACCTCCTACCTCAAAACTATCCTCTACCTCGTGCATGATTCTAATATTGATATTGGTCATGGTTTCTACTTCTTCTTCCACTTCCAAAACCTCCATCTCTTCCTCTTCCTTTGCCAAAGTAGAATACCTACTCAAAACTAGGTTTTCCTTGAGATTTTAAGTCCTAACCAAGATTATTTTCTTCAGTAATGAGCATGGACACGAGATCAACAAAATTCAAAATATTTTTCGTGGTATGTATAGAAGTTTTTATCTGCTTATATGCAACTCCTAAACCACGAAGGCACACTTCCACCTTATCATCATTGTCTACATTCATGCCAAAAGATGCAAGTGAACGTGTTCTTTTGAATTTTAGGGTGTAATCACTGACTGACATGTCCTTTTTCTCCAATGTATGCAACTCGTTCTTGAGTTCGAATTTTTGTGCCTTTGTATTGGTCTTATACAATGTGACCAAATTTCTCCAAGACTCTTTCACGATCGGCATCTTTTATGTGCCCAATCGTGTTATCCTTATATGCTAACAGATAGCCAATACATTATCTTTTGTGCTCCTTGATTCCATTCTCCATATGCACTTAACTGGTCCACAAACCAATTCCTCTCTATCAACTGCAAAGCAATTTTCATTCTCTCCATCAATGTACTTCCAATAGCCTTTTTCCATCACAAAATTCATCATTTTGAATCTCCAAGCATGGAAGTTGTTCTTGTGCAACTTATCGCTCATAAGTTGACTCATTTCAACTGCACTTGCATTTTTTGCAACAATTCACAACACTACAAAAACTTTGATTTTTTTGTGGGTCGCACCTTGCAGGCTCAAAATCGAGGTCAAGATGGCTCTGAAAATATTTTGATGTCTTCTACCTTCACACCAATATTTGTAGCAATCTAAGGTCATTTGTGAATCATGCTTTCTCCACATCTTCTCACATACTCTTCACTATTGACCTCCTCCACGATATCTCTATAGCCACAATGGTTGTGATACCATGTCATGAGGAAGGATATAAGGAAGAGATCTCACTCACACACTCTCATACTCAAAGATGAGCACGCACACATATTGATGCAAGGAAGAATGATATTTTTCCTGTTCTTCTTTTATTACATAAAAGGAATATACAAGAATGACCTAAAAACAATAATACAACTAGTGCAATATATAAAGAACAATACATAGGGCAAAGGCTAATGTCCATGAATGAGTGAGCTCAAAAGAAACAAATGTGTGATCACTCTCGACAGATACCTCTAGTAAAGCTCAATGAAAAATCCCAGACATATACTGGTGTGGCCATTATAGATGTTAGAGAAATAAAAAAGTAATACGTGTGATTCTAGATCATCACATGTTGAGCTTCATATCTCAAAATAAGAGAGGATTTGTTCTTGTGAATCAATTTAACCCATTAAGTTTTCACCTTGCACTATAGTTTGATAAGCCACTCTAATGCGAACTTTCATACCTCCCACATCCACAATGCCCAACCTTCCCAAATCTCTATGGTTAGCACACAAGGCCCACCTCATTTTGGGAATGCCTCTCCCATTGGGATCACATGTTGAGAGGAAATTTTTGGATATATTTTTAAGCTCTCTTGCCCTATTGGGTTGAGTTGCATGCCCTTCCAATAGGTTAATTTAGCATCCTTTTTGGCAAAACCTAAATTCCAATGTTGGCACATAGAAACTTCAAATCCCATCAGGATATCAAGGATCCAAAAAATTGGTCCACTATGTAGTTTCTTACAACCCTCATTAATCAAGAATTATGGAGGGGACCCCAAACTAGCCCTGAGAGTAATTTTGGAGTTACT